>CM073135.1:6667102-7069602 GCA_037039145.1 Fundulus diaphanus
TAGTTATGGAACCAATTTCTTTTCCTTTGATTCTACTCAGAAATGTCTATGCAAATTTTTATCTTATTTTTTTGAGTAATATTAACTTATTTATCTAAGTCAGAATAAATTACACATTGAAATTCCAGTTTTAAGAACGGTTTATTCAAACATGGCTGCATATTGACATTTTAATAGACTGTAGCCGCCATAAAAGAAATGCGATAAAACAGCCCAGCAAAACTGTCTCAGAGATACCTAACATTTTGACAGTCATGCTGATCAGACTGATATAAACTCTTTGCATTACTGAAAGTACATTATTTTGAACTATAGGTGCACTAGCTGAACTCTAAATTACACACTGCACTTTGAACATTACACCTTCTGTATAGTATGTTACTCAACAAAACATTGCAAACAGCAGTACAACATTTTCCTCTTTAATTTGAGGATGGTCTAACTGAGATTCTTTTTAGTACAATAGTTTATTTTTAGTGACATTACCTTGGAACTGGCTTTCAGATTATCCAGCTCAAGGAGGATCTTTTGAAATACTTCAAAAGTATTTTTCAGTCCTTTCGGGTAGCTGAGGTTGAGTGCATATATCAGCCCTACGAGCAAGGCACAGGCTCTGGGAATATCCACATCTGTTAGGACCTCGATTCCCTCTATGACAATCTTTGCATGGGCTGGATCAGAGCCACCTCGTGTTGTGACAATCTTCATGAGTTGGTCCGTCCCCATCTCCATCCTAGTATCAGAATTAATATAAATGTTTAAAGGGTTTGTAGTGGGTTGGAAAATGCAACATATATTTACTATGTTATTTTTAAGTTTATTTTAAGAGAAAATACGTCACTTCAATTTGAATTACAGAATAAATCCAGTTTCATCTTGTAAACATTATGTATCAAAGGAGAATACTGACACTTTAGGCAAGTACACACACACAACTAGCTTAATAATGTTAAGACCACTCCTGTGCCGTTGGCATCTACAACATTTGCTTCCTAACCCGCGTTTTTACACTTCACTTGCTGCTGCTGCTGCTGCTGTGGCTTGAAGAGCAAACCGTAGCTGTGCTCAATAATCTACAATGGCCCAGCCACGCAACTTTTGCTGGTCAAAACTTTACTGACACTACAACAATTTAAAATTTGAAAGAGGCAAAATGGGTATTGCTTTGTCTTTGCAAAGTTAAAAATACTGCTTTAGAAGTTCAGATTTCACCATAAGACAAAACTTAAAGACTAAAATTATGGCTGAATTACAGCACCAATTAGCTAAAAGTTTCTATCTTAAAATTTACCTACGCTTACCGAGGAAAAGCATTAAATTTTGTGCAAAACGATTTCTTGTACTGTGTGCTGATGGAGTTTTTAGCTAAAGTTAGCTGAATAAAACAATTCAAAACATTATACTCACCGAGTCTTAAAGTTATTAAAATCCTTGTCTGTGCTCTGCTCCTTTCCCTCCAAAAGGCATGGTCTGACAGCAAAACAAGTCCAGGCAGGTCAGCCTTGTACTCAGCTTTTAATGGACACTTAAGAGACTTTTAAGTTGTACTAACTGAATACACTTCTTTTTTTTTTTTTTTTTTTTCTTTTTCCCCAGTGTCCTGTCTAGCAATGTGGCAATAAGAATCTTAATGCCAAATAGAGCTCGACAGATTTTACTTTCACAAGTGGAGCAAACAGCTTTCGCCATAATGCTCCGCTTGATTTGTGCATGTAAATAGCTTTATTGTGATTCCTGCAGGGAGAATTTCAAATTATATGGACACTACAATGGGAAAGTAGGAGAGTAAAAGAAAAACAAGAGAAAAAAAAAGAAAGAAGAGGTGAAAGAAAGAAGAGATAAAAGGAAGAGAATGATAAAACGTCCTCTGTCTGCTCCATCACCTGGAAAGAGACTCAAAAAGAACAGCACAACCAACAGACATAAAGCAACAGATACAATCGTGTAACCCTTGATACCATTGCTAAATCATATGTATTATTATTTAAGCTGACATGTGTAATGTGATACCTAAAAAAGAAAGTAAAAGAAAATAAATAAATAAATTATAGACTTTCTGTATATAAGTGAACATTTAATAACTGGGACCCAGCACCTGTGGGAGTTTGTGAAAGTGCACTAGTTTAGGTGAAAATTATCCAGAAGGAAATAGTTCGATAGTGATTGTGGAGAACCGAAGACCCACCTTCCCCGAGCACAGAGGCAGGAGTCAGGGGACCCGTAACCCCGGACTCCCAAAGGGGCCCCCAAAGCAATGCGCCCGAGAGGGCCCTCACAGGAAATCCGCAACCCCCCCCCCCCCCCGAGGAAAGAGGAGACACGACCCTGAGGAAATCCCCCAGCCACCGCAATGCCGACGCCCCCAAGAGCCGCGGGGACGAGCCCGTGGGCTCCGCCGGCAGCCGGCCGCGCTAAAGTGGTCCTGGCCATGGGCCCTGGGGGCCAGAGGCCCCAGGGGCGCCCCGCCCCCGCGGCAGGGGCCCCGGCCGCCCCCCGGGGGGCCAGGCCCCGCGAAGCCACCGCCGGGAATGGGCCGGCGCCCACCCGGGAACCCGCCCCAAACCCGAGGACCGTCAACGCGCCAGAGGGCCAAGGCGCCCGCCAACGCAGCGGAGGAGGGCAGGACGTGGGGGGATGGGCTCCACACCTATCGGAGACTTGAGATGTTCTTGGGAGAGGGAGCGGACCCGAGCCATATTGCATATTTAGTTTGGAAAAATTGAGGAACTCGGTTCCATCAAGTAAATGTTCCAGATATTCAATACCTTTATTCTTCCAGTATGTAAAGTTTATCATATTATTATTTTGTAGGATGTCAGGGTTGTTCCAGATGGGTGTACGACTGCATGGGATAAGTGACGACTTTGTCAGCGGTGAGTCCAGTGTCGTTCTTTGGTTATCTGAATACACTTCTAAGTTAAGTTAAGGTTGAAATGTCTGTTCAAAATCCATTTATTATTGAGTCAAGACTATTTTCTTTGTTTTAATTTAGACCAACTTAACTAAATTAAGTTATCAATTCATTATTATGTGTATATGTAATAAACACATTTCTTTTATGCTGAAAAAGCACTTGATTTTGAGCTATACCTACTAACCCCATGAATAATTTCTTAGTGTGTGTGTGTATATATATATATATATATATATATATATATATATATATATATATATATATATATATATATATATATATAATCTGAAGTGAAATGCATGAAGTCGTGTCTGCAGAACTCATCTGTGTCTGTTGTCGAAGGTTGTCCGATGCCTCATAGTCGTTGCTATCGTCCATTTTCAGTCCAATGTCTGAGTTCAGCAGCACAACATTCTCCTTCCGTTCAAGAGCCCATCCTCCAGTCCTCACGCCTGCAAACAGAATGAATTCTGCCAGCATTTTTTGCCAAAGAAACGCTCCATAGGTTGAACAGAAATTACAGCAAAGCAGTCACAAACATTTTAACTACAGTGTTTCCTCTAAAATGACAAACATAAAGAAATAAAGGATAAAAAAAATAAATCAAACTCTGCCTCTGACAAAATAAAACTCAAAACTGGATCAGGCTGAAGTCAATGACATCACCTTTTCTCCTTGTCCCAAGGATCAGCCCCCATGTCACTGCAGCACTGTTTTGGTATTCACTAGCATCTGAGAATGTCTAAAAAGAGACTAAATCTCTATGTTAGCACATTCCTATCATATTGACCAGGTTTCTTTGCAAAGAAAAGGAAGCAGAAAGATAGAACTGTTAATAGCAGAAAGCAACAAACATTTTTAAGACACCACCTTTCTTCCGCTGGAAGATCTCCTGGCATAACTTGGTTAAAACTTAGCATAATTTAGTGTCCAAATATGATTATGACTCCTTACCGTACTGCTAGACCTCTCTTCTCAGAGTCTTCTGTTGGCAGAAAGGTGGCGTCTCCTTTAATCTAAAAGCAATAACTCAGAGAAAACAAGAGTGTTAATAGCATGCAGTTAAAACCCTGGTCCCCTTGTCACTTTAACGTGATGTTTTTTTCTCTTGCTGATCCTGGGAAGGTATCTATTCCTCACCTTTCTTTTGAAACATCTCTAAAAGAAAAAAAGAAAAAAAAAAAAAAGACAAAAAAATTGTCTTTTCCAATATGTCATGCATTTTTAACTTATTACAACTTTTGAGTTCTTTTGGTCCTTTGACCATGTGTATTTACCGTTAGTAATACTTTTATTCATATATAACTTTCCAAATCTCAATTGGTCAAGGGTGAAACCTTAAAGCAAGGATTTTGTCTTTTAGGTTTCTGAGCTTCTAGTGTTTCTCTATAAATGATAAGAATTTCCCGTAAGCACATTGGGAAGACTGCCCAAAACAAACCGAGATTAGAATTAGAATTTAAACCTTCAGAAGCTGGCTTCATTTATTTTTCCCTCTGACATAGTTTTCGTGCACCCAAACCAGAACACACTGACCCAGCCTCGCCATAAACATTCAGATGTTTACATCATGGTCAGATTTGTTTATCATATCTTTTGTCCTGGCACCGTAAACTGTCCCTCTGAGGTTCGACTTAGCTCAGCGTGTCTGGATAACATCAGATGTTTTTGTAACTAATGACGCGTTTTATGTGGCCTTCTGATATTTTGACGCTTCTCAAAATGCCCCCTTTGCTGATACAAATTCTAAGTAAAAAGAAATAAAATAAATCAATAGAAAACCCTTAAAAAAGCAAATAGCAATTCATATTTAGTTCCATACAGTTTACTCAAAGCCAAAGCACAGTTTTTCCATATATTTAAATCAAAGACCATGTATTCTAAACTTCTTTCAAATTGACTGGTTTGTGATGAATCATTATTGTGACAAGCAATAAGATCTCAGTAATTCTATATTACTTTAGAGCTAAGACAAATGATGGGGTCACTGCCTAATTCTATAGTGGAGTAAACCCAACAAGCTTCTATGTACAGCTCATTGCCAGTTACAATTTTCTAACAAAGCTGAAATATTTTCGTTTAAGCCATGTTAATCTCTCCGTGTATCAATTTAATTCAGGCCGGATATTTAATGTGGGAAAAACAAACCTTGTTATTGAAATCTCTCTTTTCCCTTCTTTAGTTGTTTTTAACATAGTCCATGCTTAAAATGTCATTTGAATTACAGAGCTGCATTTCTCCCAAAACAAATGAACATTTTGAAACCATGAAAAAAATTTTAACCGAATTAATTCACACAGATGAACGTTTAGTTACATACGATACATACATACGTACAGTTACATACAAACGATGACATTCAGACAGACAAACACGTGCAGGCCTGCTTTTTTCACTATCTTAAATAGTTCTATGTTTTTCATAATTTTTAAACGTCAATGCCGAAAGATGTTTTCAACGTGTTAAGTTCCCGCTTACTTTAAAAAGTGGAGAGCGTGCGCTGGCTACGACCCCCGAATGTTTCGTCCACACACGGCTTTACGCTTCAGTCCCGCAAGGATACTACTCTTTGTCTCGCAGAAACCTGGACGCTTACCCATTTTTGAAAGTTATACGTCGTTATTAGCAGTTCAGAACACTTTTACCCATAACAGAAGTGTCTCATGTCAGTCCCCCTGTAAACGCTTCCCCGGTGCAACGTCCTTTTAGTTCCGTTTCCGTTTCCTGTTTTTATTCATTTTATTCAATTTTCGCTTTTCATTTAATTTTATTTTTATTATTTAGTAGCAGTCCTGCAATAAAATAAAATAATAGTAATAATAATAATAACCCCTATGTGAGAAATGTCCATGTTTAATCAAATCATTTCAAATCATTTATGCATGTCATGCTTCTGGGCCCCTACTTTTCCAGCATGAAATCGAACGTCCCACCCTGGGGCAAGGCTCGACCCTGAGAACTCTGCCTTTGACCCATTACACGGACTCTTCTGCATCCAGACTTTATTTTTTTACTTTTTATTTATTTTATCCTTTTTTTGTTTTAATTTAAAATAGTATTATTTTCTACTTGTCCTTAGCACGATTGACCAACTAAAATGAAAGGCCTCACATCTGATGGTCGCCTTTTTGGTATAATGGTCGGGGTCCCCACTTATCAAAGCTGCGAACGTCTTCGCAACAGTCAAGGACTTAAGCATTCCTGCCGCTTTCATCCACAACAGAAGTGGACAGCCTCTTGTACAAAACTAAGACAAGAGGACTTTAATTGACCAGCTGCAAACTGCTCAGCCCGGTCACCCGTTCTCCAGGTGAAAATCACTCTGCCCCTCCTCCTCCCAGCATGAGAGTCCGTATTTCAGCTGAAAACATATTGTAATTAAATTTTGAATTTTAGTTTAATGTTTAATGGCCCCGGCGTGTCAGGTACTACGGCGGACGATCCGGAAGACGGCTTTGGCGCAGCAAGACCCTCGGACGGCACTGACGGCGGACCAGGACCCTCGGACGGCGCACCAGGACCCTCAGAGACCATCGGCGGACCAACACCCACAGGACCCGACGCCTGGAGAGAGAGAGAGAGAGAGCGGAAAACGGCGCCGGACTACGGGCTAGGGGAGGCGCTGGACTACAGTCGACTGAAGAGGGAGCCTGGCTACAGGCTGTGGATGAGCCTGGGCTACAGCCTTCAGGAGGCCCCGGGCTAAAGCCTTCAGGAGGCCCTGGGCTACAGCCTTCGGGAGGCCCCGGGCTACAGCCTTCGGGAGGCCCCGGGCTACAGCCTTCGGGAGGCCCCGGGCTACAGCCTTCGGGAGGCCCCGGGCTACAGCCTTCGGGAGGCCCCGGGCTACAGCCTTCGGGTGGCCCCGGGCTACTGGCTACGGGCGGAGCCTGGCTACAGGCGGCTAGAGAGGGAGCCAGACTACAGGCGGCTAGAGACGGAGCCAGACTACAGGCGGCTAGAGAGGGAGCCAGACTACAGGCGGCTAGAGACGGAGCCAGACTACAGGCGGCTAGAGAGGGAGCCAGACTACAGGCGGCTAGAGAGGGAGCCAGACTACAGGCTGCTGGCGGTGCTGGGTTACAGGCTTCAGTCAGAGTCGGGCTACAGGATGTTAAAGGCGCTTGGCTACAGGATGCTAAAGGCGCCTGGCTACAGGATGCTAAAGGCGCCTGGCTACAGGATGCTAAAGGCACCTGGCTACAGGATACGGGAGACTGAGCTTTAAAGCTGCGGGGAGCAGGCACTGGAGACTGAGCTTTAAAGCTGCGGGGAGCAGGCACTGGAGACTGAACTTTAAAGCTGCGGGGAGCAGGCACTGGAGACTGAGCTTTAAAGCTGCGGGGAGCAGGCACTGGAGACTGAGCTTTAAAGCTGCGGGGAGAAGGCGCTGGAGACTGAGCTTTAAAGCTCCGGGGAGCAGGCACTGGAGACTGAGCTTCAAAGCTGCAGGGAGCAGGCACTGGAGACTGAGCTTTAAAGCTGCGGGGAGCAGGCACTGGAGACTGAGCTTTAAAGCTGCGGGGAGCAGGAACCGGAGACTCTGCTTTAAAGCTGCGGGGAGCCGGCACCGGAGACTCTGCTTTAAAGCTGCGGGGAGCCGGCACCGGAGACTCTGCTTTAAAGCTGCGGGGAGCCGGCACCGGAGACTCTGCTTTAAAGCTGCGGGGAGCCGGCACCGGAGACTCTGCTTTAAAGCTGCGGGGAGCCGGCACCGGAGACTCTGCTTTAAAGCTGCGGGGCTTGAGAAGAGGCGGGTCCTCCTGGACCCCCTCATGGAGCTTGAGAAGAGGCGGGTCCTCCTGGACCCCCTCAAGGAGCTTGGGCGGAGCCGGACCCTGCAGAGCCACCTCCTCGTCGCCCGCTAGCGGCTGACCCTTTTGGGTCTCCTCGTCGACCGCTGGCGGCGGATCTTCTTGGGTCTCCCCGTCGCCCGCTTGCGGCGGAACCCCCTGGGGTTCGAGCAGAGGCGGGCCCTCTGGAACGGGTGCTGGTGCTGAGGCGTCGGCTGGACCCTCGAGGACAGGTCGGCTGTAGAATGCTTGGAGGGTCGATCTATAGTGCCCCTCTACCTCCTTTAATTTAGCCTCCAGCTCCTCTGGATAGTGGCAGAAAAGAGCCTCCCTGAGGTGTTTAATTATAGGGGTAAATGTCCTTATCTTATTGTCAAAGGGCCAGCTCCTCAGCGTCTCGGACGCCACCAGGGGAGCTGTGAGCAGCTCAGCTCTAGGGAGCACGGGACTATGGTCTGTCGGGCAGGAAATGGTCACAGGATCGGTGGAGGCTGTTAGCTGAGATGGAGTCTCAGCTACTGACGACCACTGAGGCAATCCAGCCGCTCGCCTGCGTCTGCGACGACGGGGATGCTGCGGGAGAGTGCTGCTGTCACTGAGGTGACATCGGGGACCGACTCCAGGAGGACATAATGCCAAACGGAAACCCTCAAACGTCGATCCCACTTGAGGGATCGGGATTGCTTCAGCCCGTGGCCACCTCTGCGGCTCCTCGGAGGGATTGACAAAACCAACTCCAGGAAAAGGTCCGGACGGATCTCCCGTACCACCTCTGCATCCACCTCAACAAACAGGACCAGGTCCGGATGGCAAGGCTCTGGGGAGACAAGCTAGAGGCTTGAGGTGAGTGATCAGCGTGAGCCGGCATGCTGGGAGAAAAAAAAACGGCTCACAAAGCATAGCTCCTGAACGGAGATAATCTGTTGGTGACGGGTTCATTTTGTTGGCCAGAACGTACTGTAATGAATGAGGAAGGGGATGAACCCGGTATTCAACCAGACACTAAAATAATGATCAACATAATTTATTAAGGAGATGATGAAGGTGGATCAGACGGGTATACAGAAAAAGGGTCCAGAGCCCAATACAGAGCAGTCATCCAAGCAAAACCAAAAACGTTAACAGGAAGCAGGCTAATTCAAAAAACAGAGAAACTGAGTGGGATCAGGCAAAAATCCAGAATGCTGGAGAGCTCTTACCGAGGCTGGAGAACGAGTGAGTAAACATGTGCGGCATGAGAAATGACGTTCTGGCAGGGAAGCAGCAGAAGAGACAGACTTAAAAAGGCAGGAGAACAAAGGAGAGAGGGAGAGCCAATTAAAGAGAACAGGTGGAAGTAATCAGAAGGAGAAGGAGTGGCTGAAAGACTAACAGTGGCAGGAAACAGGACAGAACTGAACTAGACAAAATACTTAACTACAGTAATCCTACAAACTAAATCCTAGAAAGAAAACAAAAGCTAAGACAGAGCAAAAACACAAGCACATAATAAAAATCAGAAACTAATGTAAATACAGTAACCATGACTAAATAAACTATAACTGTGCAGAAGCTATGTAAGAATACAAAACAAGACCTAGACCAGAAATAAAACCTGAGGCAGAGGAGTGAACTAACTGATCAAATAATAAACATAAACCAAGCTGGAAACCAGAATATTACACTTAAACTGCTTTTGTCTCCCGTCTGTGTTCTGCATGTGGGCCAAACACCTAAAAACCATGACAGGATGTGGTTAAGTTTTGGTAAATCCGCTAATTTAGACGACACAGTAATACCCAAGTATTTAATACTTCCTGATTGCAGTTGTAAATCTAGGGGGTTCTGTAAAGAGCAATTAAATGGCAGCACTGTAGATTTAGACCAATTTATAGAGTAATCTGAGACTTTTGAGAAATATTCTAGTAATCTAATTACTTGAGAGAGAGAAGTGTTTGAGTGCTGGAGATAGAGTAATACATCATCTGCGTAAAGACTAATTGTATGCTCTATTTTCATGCATTTTATACCTTTAACAACATTAGTTTGTCTAATTGGTGCTGCTAGAGGTTCAATAAAACTGGCAAAAAGTGAGGGGGAAAGCAGACATCCTTGCCAAGTTCCCCTCTGGAGACAAAAGCTGGGAGATGTTTGATTATTTGTCCTGACACAGGCTGTTGGGAAGCTGTATAAATTTTTTAACCAATTTATAAAAAAAATTGCCAAAACCAAATTTATGTAGAGTAGTGAATAAAAATGTCCAATTTACTCTATCAAATGCATTTCTGCATCTAAAGACAATATATTGGATTTAATATTTTTACTGTAGGAATAATCTATTAAATTAAGTAATCTGCGTGTGTTTGTGGAACACTGCCTTCCTCTAATGAAACCAGTTGGATCAGGGTTATGAGAGGAGTGACTTTATCTAATCGTTTTGCAAAAGCTTTACAAATTATTTTAATATCCACGTTAAATAAGGTTATGGGACGATAGCTGGTGGGAAACATAGGATCTTTGCCTGGTTTAAGCAGTAGATTAATGGTAGCAGAATTCATACTAGCTGGAAATCTGCCATTTTCCTGAGTTTCGTGCAACATTCGGTGGAATGTTGGTGCCAGAATATTTCAGAAAAGAGTGAGACTATGTTAAATTTCGCTGAATCGGGGCGGGGGGTTGGGAGGTTGAGAGAGGGTTCAGTCCACTCCGTGTCATTTTTATCCAACTAGAAATGGAAGTAGATATGTATTACTTTTGTTACTTTTTCCATCCATCCATCCATCCATCCATCCATCCATCCATCGTCTTCCGCTTATCCGGGGTCGGGTCGCGGGTGTAGCAGCTTCATTAGGGAGGCCTAGACGTCCCTCTCCCCAGCCACTTGGGCCAGCTCCTCCGGGGGAATCCCAAGGCGTTCCCAGGTCAGCCGAGAAACATAGTCCCTCCAGCGTGTCCTGGGTCTTCCCCTGGGCCTCCTCCCGGTGGGACGTGCCCGGAACACCTCACCAGGGAGGCGTCCAGGAGGCATCCTAACCAGATGCCCTGAGCCACCTCAACTGGCTCCTCTCGACGTGGAGGAGCAGCGGCTCTACTCTGAGTCCTCAAGGCTCCTCTTCCTCTTCTCCTTTTACCCCATCCATTGGGAGTCATTTATAAGAAACCACTGTTTAGCCTTCTTTTTTAGTTCAGAAGACAGTGAGACTTTTATGACACTTAAAAGGAAAATAGTTGCTCTAAAAATAAACCTCTCAAAAGTTCATGTTGTTTGGGCACATTGATGTCAGTAACATCAGTGTTGATCTGGGACCTTAAAGTCAGTGTCTGACACAGACTGGTACAGACCTGAGTGTAAGATTTGAGAATACTCTTAACTTTCATGCTCATTTAAAATGTGTGGTCCAGTCCATTTTTTCAAACTAAGACAGTTGACTAAAGATTTTTATCTATGCTTTATTTAAATTTGCTTAGATTACTGCACTGATCTTTACTCTGGACTGAACAAAACTCTTGTGGCTTGACTGCAGCTGGTCCAAAATGCTGCTGCTCTTCTTTTAACTGGTCCCATGAAATGAGAGCACATTTTTCCAGTTTTAGCAGCAATTTGTTGGCTACTGGTTCACATTCGGATTGATCAGACCTGCGTCATAAGCACGCTTCCATCTCGTTTCCTCAGGTTGGCAGATTAGTTTTTATTAGTCATTTGAAAAACAAAGAGTGCAAAGAGGTAGTCGCACTTTCTCAATACTGATTTTTCTGGTCCACCTGTCACAGACAATGTAACCTTCCTCCACACACCACTGCAATACTTCCAAAAGTTTGTGTCAGAAGACATGATTCAAGCTCTGGCAACAAGTACAAATGAGTACAGCTTTCAAAATGATGGAAGATCTGTTAACACTAATACAAAGGAAATACAGAAAATGTTGGGCATGTACCTCAGGATAGGCTTGGTACAAATGGCTGGAAGCCGTATGTACTGTGAGACAGATACACGGCACCCCCCCTGTTGCTGATGTGATGCCACGCAACAGATTCCAATCTCTGTTGACAAAATTACATTTTGTAAACTTTGACAGTGTCAGAGATTGAAAAGAGGGACAAACTCTGGAAACTCAGACCATGGCTTGAATCATTCAGGGAGAAATGCCTGCAGGTGGTACCAGAAGAGCACAATTCTGTGGATGAAATTATGATTCCTTTCAAGGGGAAGTTCAGCAGCATCAAGCAGTATATGCGAGGCAAGCCACACTCATGGGGGTTCAAAGTATGGGTGAGAGCTGGAATCTCTGGCGTGATGCTTGACTTTGATGTTTACCAGGGCAGCAAGAATGGAATACGCGTCAAATCTGAACTTGGTACATGTTGTGTTGAAGCTTGCCTCCACACTTCCAGGCAGGTGCGGCTCCCCAACTGCAACCTTGAAGATGAGAAGAGCTTAAAGAAGAAGGGTAGAGGAAGCTTTGACCACAGAGTGGAGGGGACACACAGCATCTGTGCTGTGAAATAGTATGACAACAGGGCAGTCACACTTGTGTCTCCTTCACTGGACCAGAACCTGTGCAGAAAATTCAGCGCTGGGACAAAGCCACCAAAACTTACATTGACGTTGAAAGACCTTACATTGTGGCTACCTACAACAAATACATGCGAGGTGTGGATTTGTTGGACTTGTTTACAGCAAAATACAAGTTCACCCTGAAAACCCGGCGTTGGTACATGTACATCTTCTGACACACCATCACCCTCGCTGTGCTCAACGCCTGGCTCCTCTACAAACGGCACTGTCAAACTCTTGGGATGCCAAAGAAGGAGATGCTAAACATGAGAAAGTTCCAGGCACAGCTAACATCCTCTCTCATCCTGGTAAGAATCTATTTCTACTATTTGCCATGTTTTGCGATATCATGCATTTTTGACATGTGCATGAATTGATTATTAATATTAATATTGATTCTTCTCTTTTCAAATCAGATGGACACAACACTCACAACTCCAAAGAGAGGATGTCCATCGTCAGGCAGCGGGAGCCCCGATGCAGCAGGGAGTCCTTTGACAGCTAGGAAGAGACCATCCTCAGATGATGGGAGTCCAAATTGTCCCTCCAAGAAATCATGTGCACACAGCCCACTCACTGGACATTTCCCCATGAAGGTCAAGAGAGGACGCTGCAGACATTGCAGTAAAGGGTATGTGAATACCCAGTGCAGCAAGTGCGATGTTCACCTCTGTTTTTCAGAGAACAGGAACTGTTTTTGGGACTATCATTGTAAATAAAAAGTTCTCTTTGCTGGAATAAATAAAAACAAACTGTTCATAACAACATGACTGAGATTATTTTTCATGTTATACTGTTCTGGGACAAAAGCAAAACCCTGCAAATGAATCCGTAGTTCTGTATTTTTGTTCAGACAATGAGTACAAATACAGGAAATACTGCTCCCCATTTAGCCCAATGTTGCAATATTACAACATTTCTGTAAAAACTTACGAAAACATAAAATTTTTGAAAACACTTCATTTTCAGCCTCAAAGGCCTCCTACAACAACATCTGAGTGGTTGAAAAACATTTTTTTTAGTGTTTTTCTATATTTGGGTTTTACAGGGTTAATAAATAACTTTCGGTCTGTTAGGTATGGACCTTTTTCCCGCTTCCAGGTTTTAAAGCAGATGTGGGGTTTGACAACTTCCGATGACTATAGTGTTAGCATTAAAAGGCTAGGAAAATGGCTCAGTCTCGGCGCAGTTGTTTTTGTTCAGTCCCTAGTTGTTCATGTGGGGCAAAAAACAGCCATATGTGTCCTATCATGCGTTCCTGACGGACCCGGACCAACGGAGGCAGTGGATTCACGTGATCCGAAGAGATGAAGGTCCCGACTTTTGCATAAAGACAGGGAGCACTTTAGTATGTAGCCGCCACTTCACACTGGAGAATTTTGTTAGAGAATCCACCACCATCCGCCTTAGAAGTGGACCTGTTCCTTCCCTTTTTGCCTGGAATGACTTCACTGCACCAGCAACGAGTCTGCTTTTGAGAGCGCTAAGAAACAGCAGTTTGTCCTTTCTCAGAAAGCTAGCCAGGCTGAAGATGCTACTGCGGACTATGATTATGTGGCACATCCACCCGAGGGCAACGTCAAATTAAGATAGTCCATTGTATACATTTGCCATGTAAGAAAATTTCATACAAATATAACTATTACTATAATAATTTGATTATTATTATGTTCACATACATAACATTACAAGATGTAACATTACATCTTCACAGAAGTAATGTTACATCTATAAAATTAAAACTTGTTGCTAACCGTATGTTATGCTATTTTATTTTGTGGTTTTACAGCTGCACTTGATGAAGCTCTGGATTATATCAAGGAGTTGGAGGCCAGACTTCAAAAAGTGGATTTGTCTGCCACAGTTTTTAGCCGCTACTGTGCCTCTGATGACCAGATCCGATACTACACCAAATTTCCATCTGAATGTATGTTCCGGATCTTCTAAGAGTCCATTGCACCCTCTGCATCACGCCTTGTGTACTGGACCAGAGCACAGAAAGTTGGAGAGGAAGCATGTGCTGAAACCCTGCCCGCTGCCTCTGATTGATGAGTTCCTGATGTACTCATTCAGGGTAGCAGTAGGCATGAAGGAGCAGCTCATTGCTGACATGTTTCAAGTCAGCATAGCTACTGTCAGCCGAGTGACCATCACTTGAGCCAACTACCTCTTCATTGTGTTCTCTTCCATCAACCTGTGGATTAGTCGTGAGAAGGTAAAAGCCAGTATGCCTCAGAGATTTCTGAAGTTCTCTCCAAATGTCCGTGTCATCTTGGAGACGCCACCATCCCTCACCTTACAGTCTGAAACGTTCTCTGCCTACAAGAACCACACCACTCTGAAAGGGCTGATCGGAGTTGCTCCATGTGGGTTGGTGACATTTATTTCAGCGTTGTACACAGGCTGCATCTCAGGCAAAGAAATAATGAAGGTCAGTGGAATCCTTCCTCTGCTTGAGCTGGGAGATGAAGTCATGGCAGATAAAGGCTTCCTCATTCAAGACCTCCTTCATAAAGTTGGAGCCAAACTCATCATTCCACCATTTAGGCATCCTGGCCAGTTCAGCAAGAAAGAGACAGAGGAAACCCAGACCATTGCTCGACTGCGGATCATTGTAGAGCAAGCAATCGCTACAATAAAGTGCTACGACATCTGGGATTCTCCGGTGCCTCTCACTTTTATAGGGACTGTCAATCTGGGACAATTGTTGTGTTTTGGCAAATTATCAAGGTACATTTTGTGTTGCAGACTAAATTATTTCTGTATATTAATTGTTGTAGTGCTATGTAACAAGTTATTTAAATGTCTAGACTTTAAAAAATATATTCAATTAAAACACACTTGAGCAGCATACTGTACTATTTTTTTGTATTTTCTTGTTTAAATTAAGTTCCTTAAGCAAGGAATACAAATCAAGCACAATTTACAATATCTAATAAAAACTAAAAACTCTTAACTATTTCATATCTTATAATTGTACACCATACACTGATTTAAATTATGCTGCAAATTAATATATATCAAATCTAAACAACAATAGTTGCAAATACTTAAGACAACCTTAAGAAGAAGCAATTCTAAAACACAGGTTACAAGACAACTGCCGTTAAGAAAACACATTTTCGTAATTTATGCTACTGCCTTTTAAAGAAATTTGCACATCTGTGTATGTTTCATGAGTAACAACTATTTACAGTGATTCACACAGCTTGAGATTGAATATTTGAAGTACAAAGGAACAAAAGGGTAAGTTACACATTTTATAATTCTTATTGAATTGACATGAACACATCAATGAAGGTGTTGAAGTAAAATAAGTCCAGTTTAGATTTCATTTTGTCATGTTTACCTTGAGGTGTCGGGCCCACATGCAGAAACACACTCGGTTACACAGGTCAGACTTAAAGGATTTTATTGAGCACGGGTGAACAAGGGGCCGCAGAGGTAATCTGCGGGAAGGAGGACGACGACGGCTCGAACTAACCCAGGACCAGGGAACCGGATCAATCTAAGGGGTAAGGGACGTGATTAGTTTGGGAAGTAAATGAATGAATAAACTATGAACGTAAGCTTACCACGAGGAGTGGATACCGAACGGGGAAGGCGGTGGGGAGGACTCAGCTTGGTTGTCTTGAGCAGGTGTTCGGGCAGCCGGAGAGCGGGGCGAGGGGGTCCGAGCAGCACCGAGAAACCCAGGGATCCAGAACAGCGAGAGGAACCGGAGAGAGAGTTGGATGAACCTTGCATTCAGGAGGAAGGTATGTCTGGTGGAACCCGGAGGGCTCGAGAGTCACGAGGGATTCGCTGGGACACAAGGGGTACCTTGGGAGACACAAAAACGTAGGATTAGCGTTGTGGGAAAAAGGTTGGCTAGAGGTCGAGGCTGTCAAGCATACCGCAACGATAACACTCTGGCGTCCTCTCGCTGTTCGAGCGCTGTTCTTGTAGGGAGCTCTGGTGCTGCTGAAATGAGCCACAGGTGTGCGCACTCCGCCCACCGATCAACCACGAACACCTGTGGAGAAGCAGAGGTGACAGGACTGGCAGCAAGCTGCACAGCCCTGCTGGCTGAGTCCTGACACATTTGAGCAATGAAAGACTCGTGTTTTTCATTTCAACTAGTGTTTTTAGCGTGTCCGTGACAAAGTCGCACCATTCCAATCCGGTGATTGCCAGCTGATCCTGTACCTGCCAGTAGTATGAACGTGTGCGTGTGAACGCCTCAAAATAGCATGGCCATCCTGAACCTTGAGGTGAGCAACCTGAGACTCAAAATTCTTCATACTGCTTTTTACCTCAACCAGTCCAAACGGGGGTGATTCTGACGGGTCATACACCTTGCCATCTGGAGTTGCACCAAGATATGATGTGTCAGGGCGAACAATGAATCCTACAGGGAGCACATTGACCCTCAAAATCTCAGCATATTTTGCCAGCACCTCAGGCTCCATCTGCAGCCCACGCTTCATGACGGCAGTTTGTCTACTGGACCCCATGATCATCCGGGATGCCAGTGCTGTGGCAGCAGACTACTCCTCTGCAAGCATCACAGAAACAGCTAGCAGTATGTCTTGGCTGTCGAAGATGTACCCATGCAGGACATCTGGACTGCTCTCTTGTTCTGGCCTCTATTTCATAAGACATTTCCAGTGACACTTGCAGAGACTGAAGATGCATAAATTGACCGAGTGTGGGCACAAAACACATATTCGGAAGACTATGCAGCGTCAAAGGAAGAGAAGGGAAGTCTGGAGCCATGTGGTGCAGAATGATGCTACCAGAGGACTTCTCAGGTGGGCACTGATAAGACATTGGTGAGCCCTGTGGCACAGGCCTAAATTTGGATGGAACCAGGAGCGATGAGTGGTTGGGACTCCAGCTGGTGTAGTTTTTCTCCTGATGCCAGAATGTCAGGATCTGGAAGTGGTCCTACAAAAATCAGTGACAAAATCATAATAATCATAAGTTTTGACAAAGGAAACATAGGTACAAAAAAAATAAACCAAAAGTTTGTCGGGGTTCTGTGTTCCGTGCTCTCTAACTCTGATCCACAGAAGGCTGCAGTTGACGGGTGGGCGTGGCCCGCACCTGCGGCTCGTTTAGGAACCCTCTTCTCTGGCTTAAAAGGAGTGCACTGACAGCTGGAAGACGCCAGAGTGTTACCCCGTCGTGGTATGCCTAGGCCACAGATCTGTCTCCTGTGCTTCGTACCTGTGAGTTTTGAAAACCCTGTTTTTGGATTAATTTTGTCTCCTGTCCTCTCCAGTTCGTCATGTTTTGGATTTACTCATCAGTGTTGGTTCCGTGCTCTGAGGACCAGTTTCCTGAATCCCAGCCTGCTCAGATTTTGCTTTGGCATCTTCACTCTTACTCCCTTGGTGTTACCAAAGGAATAAGAGTGGAGAATTCCAGGCTGTTGGGCTGACTTCCTGTTTGCGGTAAGGCGTATTGTGTCACTTCCTGTTGTTGCTGTGTGCACGACGGATTTTTGCTTCAGGCTCTGTCGCTTTTTATCTTTAAACCTCTTTGCTGTAACATCTGTTTCCAAACATAAGGACTTTTAAAACATTTTCTGTGGCTGCTCATCACGTTTGGGAACTCCTCGTGTTTCACACGGTTTGTTCTTTGGCGTGATAACAGGGCGCTAGCCTAGCTTTAGCCTAGCGTTAGCCTAGCGTTAGCCAAGCCTTAGCCTCATAATGGCTTCTCCGTCTCTGACTAAGTCTCCTATCTGCTGCTCTCTGTGTCAGATGTTCAGTTATTCCTCTGCCTCCTTTAGTGATAATGGTACATGTAATAAATGTAGTATTTTTGTAGCTTTGGAGGCGAGGGTGTCAGAACTGGAGACCCGGCTCCGTGCTGTTGAAAAACCAGCTGATAGCCGCTCCTTTGCTAGCGCGGAGCCACAAAGAGTAACTTCACAAAGAGTAACTTCACGTAGCGAACAAACAGCCGCACTCGAACAGCCGGTTAAGCAGGCCGGCTGGGTGACGGTTCGTAGTAAGCATAGCTCTAGATTTCAGCCCCCAGATCACCACCAACCCGTCTGCGTTTCTAACAAATTTTCCCCTCTGAGCGACAGTCTCGCCGAGGAGCCGACCTTAATTATTGGCAGCTCCTTACTAAGAAACGTGGCACTAAAGAAACCAGGGACCATAGTTAAATGCCTACCAAGGGCCAGAACGGGCGACATAGAATCCTACCTAAAACTACTGGCTAAGGATAAGCGTAAATACAATAAGATTGTTATTCACGCTGGCGGTAATGACACCTGGCCACGCCGATCAGAGGTCATCAAAGTTGGTGTTGCTTCGGTGTGTGAGTTTGCTAAAACAATATCGGACTCTGTAATTTTCTCTGGTCCCCTGCCTGATCTGACCAGTGATGACATGTTTAGCCGCATGTCGTCATTCAACCGCTGGTTGTCTAGGTGGTGTCCAGAAAACGACGAGGGCTACATTGATAACTGGCGAACTTTCTGGGGAAAACCTGGTCTGATCAGGAGAGACGGTATTCATCCCACTTTGGATGGTGAAGCTCTTCTTTCTAGGAATCTGGCCGGATTTATTAGTTCTCCTAAATGCTGACAACCCAGGGTCCAGACCAGGAAGCAGAGCCGTAGTTTAACACACCTCTCTGCAGCTTCTGTACTGTTACCCACCCATTATCCTATTGAGACGGTGTCTTTCCCACGGCCAAAACTTAACAGATCAAAAACTGATCTAAAGGGAACAAATCATAAAAATCTAATAAAAATCCATACGGATCACTTTGAACCAAAAAATAAAAGAATTAAATGTGGTCTATTAAATATAAGGTCTCTCCCTCCAAAGACTTTGTTAGTTAATGAATTGATTTCTGATAATCAGATTGATTTGTTTTGTCTCACAGAAACCTGGCTACAAGAGGACTACGTTAGTATAAATGAGTCAACTCCCTCAAGTTATTTCAACATTCCCAGATCTGTGGGAAGAGGAGGAGGAGTGGCGGCTATCTTTCAGTCTGGTTTATTAATTAGTCCCAGGCCGATTGATAATTACAGTTCTTTTGAACATTTAACCCTCAGTTTCCCTCATCCAAACTGCAAAGCAATAAAACCTCTTCTGTTTATTGTTTTGTATCGTCCACCAGGCCCTTACTCTCAGTTTTTGGATCAGTTGTCAGATTTCTTATCTGATTTGGTGTTAAATACTGACAAGGTTATTATAGTGGGTGATTTTAACATCCATGTTGACACTGAATGTGATAACCTTAGTGTAGCCTTTAAAACTATCCTAGATTCAATTGGTTTTGCTCAAAATGTGCATAAGCCAACACACTCTCGGCTCCATACTTTGTGCTAACCTTTGTGTGACCTTGTGCTAACATATGGCATTGATTGTGAAGAATTAACAGTATTCTTTCACAACCCTGTCCTATCTGATCATTTTTTAATAACATCTGAGTTTAATCTAACTGAGTTCTCCACCCCCAAAAGAGGGTTCCATTATAGTAGATCTTTATCGGATAATGCTGTATCAAAACTTAAATAGTCTGTCCCCCTTTTAATATCCTCGGTATTGCAGAAATGCCCTGTAGATGGCAGCAATGCTGTTTCTTCCCATTCACAAATCGATACCTTTGCTAACAGTGTGACTTCCTCATTGCGTTCTGCATTAGACAATGTAGCTCCCTTGAAAAAGAAGGTGATAATTCACAGGAAGCTGGCTCCCTGGTTTAATTCAGAGCTGCGTTCCTTGAAGCACAATGTTAGGAAATTGGAGAGAAAATGGCGCTCTACACACCAAGAGAAATCCTACTTAATCTGGAGGGACAGTCTATTTTTGTATAACAAGACCCTTCGCAGAGTTAGAGCAGCATATTTTTCATCATTAATTGAAGAGAATAAAAATAATCCTAGATTTCTCTTTAGTATAGTTGCCAAACTTACTCAGAGCTTCAGCTCTGTTGATCCATCCATTCCCTTAGCTCTTAGTAGTAATGATTTTATGGGATTCTTCATAAATAAAATTGAATCCATTAAAAATAAAATAATTGGCATCCTCCCAAACATGATTACCTCATCCCCAGTAAGTAAGGCAGCATTGGAGGAATCTTTAGAACCTGCACAGTGTTTGAACTGTTTAGAAGGAGTAGAGCTTTCTGAGCTATCTAAAATCTTAGCTTCATCTAAACCTTCTACCTGTATGTTAGACCCAATCCCAACCAAGTTGTTTAAGGAGGTATTCCCTTTGATCAGTGGTACTATTTTAGACATGATTAATCTATCCTTAGTAAATGGATATGTACCACAGGTTTTTAAAGTAGCTGTTATTAAACCTTTACTTATGAAACCTTCTCTTGATCAAGATAAGCTAGTAAACTACAGACCTATATCTAATCTTCTTTTCTTATCTAAAATTCTTGAGAAAGTAGTTGCTAATCAACTTTGTGAACATTTACAAAGCAATGACCTACTTGAGGAGTTTCAGTCAGGCTTCAGAGCTCATCATAGCACTGAAACAGCTCTGGTGAAGGTCACTAATGATATTCTCATGGCCTCAGATAATGGACTTGTGTCTGTACTTGTCCTGTTAGATCTCAGTGCTGCATTTGATACAGTTGATCACAATATTCTCCTACAAAGACTTGAACATACTGTGGGGATTAAGGAGAAAGCATTAGGCTGGTTTAAATCTTATCTGTCGGACAGATTCCAGTTTGTTCATGTTAATAATAAATCTTCCTCAAACTCTAGGGTCACCTGTGGAGTACCACAGGGTTCAGTCCTTGGACCAATTCTCTTTACTATATATATGCTTCCGATCGGCAAAATTATCAGACAGCATGGGATTAATTTCCACTGTTATGCTGATGACACTCAGCTATATTTATCCATAAATCCTGATGAATCCAATCAATTACTTCGACTGCAGTCATGTCTTGATGACATCAAAAGCTGGATGACTTTAAATTTCCTGCATCTAAATTCTGACAAGACCGAAGTTGTAATCTTTGGGCCAGAGTCCTCAAAAAATAAACTTCTTAACCAATCACTTAATCTGGGTGGCATTAACTTGGCCTCTGGTAATAAAGTAAAAAATCTTGGTGTTATTTTTGACCAAGACATGTCATTTAAATCCCATATTAAACAGGTTTCCAGAGTTTCCTTTTTTCACCTCCGGAATATTGCCAAAATTAGAAACATTCTGTCCAGGAGTGATGCTGAAAAACTAGTCCATGCATTTGTTATTTCAAGGCTGGACTATTGTAATTCTTTACTATCAGGAAGTCCACAAAATACAGTTCAAAGTCTTCAGCTGATCCAAAATGCTGCAGCAAGAGTTCTGATGAAAATCAACAAGAGGGATCATATTTCTCCTATTTTAGCTTCCCTTCATTGGCTTCCTGTTAAATCAAGAATAGAATTTAAAATTCTTCTTCTAACGTATAAAGCCCTTAATAATCAAGCTCCATCATATATCAGAGCTCTGATTACCCCGTATGTTCCTAACAAAGCACTTCGCTCTCAGACTGCAGGTCTGCTGGTGGTTCCTAGAGTCTCTAAAAGTAGAATGGGAGGCAGATCCTTTAGTTATCAGGCTCCTCTCCTGTGGAACCAACTCCCAGTTTTGGTCCGTGAGGCAGACACCCTGTCTACTTTTAAGACTAATCTTAAAACCTTCCTTTTTGACAAAGCTTATAACTAGAGTGGCTCATGTTACTCTGAGCTACCTTTATAGTTTTACTGCTATAGGCTTAGGCTACTGGAGGACATCAGGATCTAATTTTCTCACTCTATAGAGTTCTACTGTTCTTCAATTATGCATTACGTGTTGTCATTTCTGCTTTAACTTTCTGTTCTCTCTCTTTTTTTTATTCATAGTAGGTACACCTGGTCTGGCATTCTGTTAACTGAGACATCATCCAGTGAAGACGGCTCACCCGCTATTACCATCTAATGTAGAACAGATTACTGGATCAATGTGTGCTTTTGTGCTTGTTTGTCTCTCTTGTTGTGTCTCTGCTCTGTCTTCTGTAACCCCCAGTTGGTCGAGGCAGATGACCGTTCATACTGAGCCCGGATCTGCCGGAGGTTTTCCTTCCCGTTAATGGGGAGTTTTTCTTCCCACTGTCGCTTCATGCTTGCTCAGTATGAGGGATTGCTGCAAAGCCATGTACAATGCAGACGACTCTCCCTGTAGCTCTACGCTTCCCCAGGAGTGAATGCTGCTTGTCGGGACTTTGATGCAATCAACTGGCTTTCTTATATAGGAACATTTTTGACCAATCTGTATAATCTGACCCAATCTGTATAATATGATTGAACTTGACTTTTTAAAGTGCCTCGAGATGACATGTTTCATGAATTGGCGCTATATAAATAAAATTTAATTGAATTGAATTACCAAGCCGGGCGGCTTGGAGAGATCCCCCTTCCTGGATTCACCTGGTTCGTCTGGACACACTTCTTCCAGCTGCTCCTCCGGCCTGCCACCACAGTGGTGCTGCTCGGGCTCTCCGCCTGTGTTACATCTGCCAGCCCTCCTGTCATTCAGCCACCTCCTCCCATCAGAGAGTTACGGTCACAGAGTTCCTTTTCCACTCATCCCCCCCCGGATAGGTCTTCCCAACCAAACGATAAGCGGCGCAGCTTCTGGAGAATTTACCCCTGGTTCGATCCGTGTCAATTTATCCTCTTTCTTCCCGCAGTCATTCCGGCTCTGACGTTCCGACCTCGCCTGTTGCACATATCGTGTGCTTTCCCTCATTTGAGCCTTTAATAAACATCTTTAAAACTGTTCCTGTTTCCGTCAGTGTCTGCATGTGGGCCAAACACCTAAAAACCATGACAAAGTTATACCTGTGTAAGCTCTGTAAAGTGTGGAATGCAGATATCTTTTCACCATAGTTTTGGGGTTCCGCACCACCATGTCGCTGACAGGTTCAGGATGTATCCCCTTACAAGAAATACACAGAAAGATATGTCAAATTAAAGATCAAATAAAACGATGGGTGAGCAATTTGTTAGGACATAATGGTACTGATTTGGCACAGCTTAGATTTTTACCCAACTTGCAAACAAAACTAATTGATAGCAGTTGAGACTGTACTTTTTCACAATCAAAGGAGGAATAAATTGTTTACATAACTATAGTACTGTGGTTTTAAGATCATATATATGACATTATAACTAATTTAGTAAATGTAGTATATTTAGTATATGGTAGGATATCCCATACCATAGGACAATGTGTTCCACTCTTTTTTTCTTACCTGTGTTCTTGGTCTGTGCCATCTTTGTAAATCACTTGTGCAGGCCAGTGCAGGAGGAACAGTTGGCAGCTGGAGTTGGAAGTAGTGTGCAGTCTGGTAAAGAAGTGTAACTACATGACTGCAAAAACCTTTACCAGCTGCACAGCTACAGGAATAATCCAATAAATCAGCCTTTTCTTTTCCAACACCCAGTGATATCTAAAATAGACAAGTGTTTTAGCAATACATATATACATCAATACATATACCATGTTTAGCTATAAACAAGTAATAGATTCTAGTTTGAAGGTAAGGTTCAACAACAGCAGAAACAAAACACAGACTATGTTGCAACCGCAACAGAAACAGAAAACAAATAGTAACCACTGAACAGGAAGATGTTAGAATAAGCTCTGAGTTGTCCAGAAGTTGTACGTGAAAGTTCTTCAGCCCTCAAATATGAACAGGAACTTGAACTATTGAACAAGAGCCAACCAGCTTTCTGACTCTTTCAAACCTGCAGCTTGTGCGGTTCCTCATTTTTCTTCATGGATCTGAAGCATCTAGCTCTGACAACTACCTGTCTACAGGCATGCAGAAGTAAACTCATAACCAGACCTCTCAACTTTGATCAAAAGTTAAGAGTGAGATTATGCTAATTTTGGGGGCGGGGCTTGTTTGGGGGCGGGGCTAACCGGACCCTGGCCTGGAAGAGCCGGGGGAGTATCAACTCCATCTCATTTTTATCCCACCAGACATTGAAGTAGACATGTACTACTTTTGTTAAAGAGATAAAGAGACATATTAATACTTTATTCTTCAGTTAATGGATTAAAACACAAAAACACACATATGTTCAAATAATACTGAATAAAAATAAATAGTTTTAAGTTATTGAACGAATTATTACACTGTTACACATTCATCTATGGGTTTGTTTATCATTGTAGATCTATAACCTGATTGGTGATTCAGGCTGAGTTTCATCAAGCCTTTATGGTCAACATTTTCCCCTCAGCAGCAACACTGAAGCACACAGAGGTTCCCGCTGCGTCTTTACGCAGGATCCATCTGCTAATGTCTCCCTCTTTTCAGCTCAATGCGCTTCTAGACTGTTACAGTTTATAACCATTATCATCACCTTTCACAGCGACAGGTTTCTCAGTTAGTCGCCGCGCTGACCAGACAAATCTCTATTGATCTCGTCAGTGCGCTCTAGGCAGTGAGGTGAGCTGCGTGCGGGGGGGGAGCAAGCGCTGAGGCACAGAAATACGGTGCATGTAGTTAAAAAATGCAGAATTAATAAAAACGAAACTTATAAACAGACCAAGTGGCGTTTTAAACTGCATCTGGATAGCAGAACTGTTTTATGATCCTGTGTGCAGCCATGCAGCAGCTCCACCCACTCCTGCATACGCGGTACAGGACCTTACCGGCTTAATTTCACCACTGGTTAGGACTAAAATTATTCATAACTCTGATCACTCTACCTGCTGCTCTGTTAACACAAACTGCAGCAGGAATTACTGATGGCCACAAGCTGTGAAAGAAGCCGAAACAGCTCAGCAGAAGGCGGAGTTTTGTCGTCCGCAGCCCAGATGGGCTTTGTGATTTTTATGCGTGAGAAATGCCATGTTTGCGTGTGAGCGTGTGAAGTCAGTGAAATGCGTGTGTCACACGGTCAATGCGTGAAAGTTGAGAGCACTGCTCATAACTAAGTTCTAGCATGCTGTTTTTCACAAACTGTATTGGCAAATACATTTCAGAATGTCAAAATATAATTGAAAAACTATGTCTGTCTCCAATATTCCACGTAATTTAGCAAACTAAATTAGGCTTCATTTCGATGTTTGTGTAGTTCGTAGCAAGCGGTTAGCTCGCTAAGCTACGTCTTTTCTTACCTTGATAGCTGTGGATATATTCTTAATGGAAGAAAGTATCCTTTCACACATTTGTTAGTGGGCGAATTCGCCGCTGCGATTTCCTCCGCATCAGCGAAAGAAAGTGCTGGCAAATTAAGTTAGGATGATGAAAAGGACCGGAGGAGGACAGACATTTTTCAGAGTACTTGAATTACAGTCACCAAAACAGGAAGTGCCCCAGCCCTTTCAGATGCAGCTTCCGGTTGTCGTGAAAAAGGTCTATTGTCCGGTGAATATCAGCCCAAGAGATGATATCTGGACAATGGTTGAAAGGGATGATTTGAGCACTAGCGTTCTGCACACATATAGAATAAATGAGTGACAGCTTATTTTCAAGTTCAAGAATTTATTAACAGAAATAAAACATCCAGAGAACAGCACTATAGAATGCTCAATATCTGAATTAACACTATATTTCTATCAACAAATCCTCTCTATGAGGCTAGTGAAACTTAACTAAAACTATAAAGCAAAATGAAAATAAAAAGAAGCAAAGGAACTATGTAAACACAAAAGAAACAAAAGACAAAATAAAATGTTTGATCATCATCAGCATCATCAGAATAATTCAGTGAATCCTGGTTCACTGCAGATCTAAGTTAAAGAACTAAAGTTCATCTTAAAGAATGTGGAATGGTTAAATTAGCTTAACTAATTCAGAACATGTGTTTCAACCCATTCACAATGCTGAGTTAAACAAAACATTATTTGATAAAATAAAATTTTAAAGAATTACTTGCTCAGTAAAATATCAGTAAACTTCTAGAACGCTCGATTTTATTAATGCGATTATACCTCCAGGAGGCGAGGGGTCGCTGTAGCGATCGGTCGCTAAAATTGGTTAATCCTAAAGTTATACAAAAACACCATTAAATCAACATTAATATTCAATATTAATGCGCTAATAATGCTCATAGCACTATCAAACGATGGTTGAGCGAAACGAAACAAACCTTATGTTTGAAACGAACCGTAGCTGCACATCAGAGAAGGGCAGAAGTTATCCGGAAGCGAATAGCATTAAGCTAGCGGACATTCGGCGTTAATTTTAAAAAGCTTCGGCTTTATTGTAGTCCTAATGAGCGGACCGGATAACACAAACATTAACATCCCATCAATGTATAAAACCCTTGTGGAGATAACGTTCACCATAAAAACATGCTCAAATTAAATCAGCAATGGCATGGTTTCAAAGAACTTAGCAGGGGCTACCCTGTAAACTCCATGTGTTTCAAAAACACTGTGAAAACGCATTAAGTAACCTTCTAAATAACCCATTTAACTTCCACTGTTTATTTCTCTGACAAACCTGTCGGTGCCGCAGTGTCAGTTCGGTTCACTTTGGGCATCCAGTTGAAAGCAGCACCTAGCATGTGGCTGCAGCTAGCCGAAACGTGGTGGTTGAAGCAGGCCGCTCCGGGTCTCTGGCATATGAAACGCAGCCCTGCAGTGGGCGACTCCAGATCAGCCCCTCGTCTCAGCTTGGCCTGGTGAGGAAAGGAGACGGCTCCATGCCATCTTGAGTCAGCTTTCCTGCAACAGCTGAGAAAAATAAACAAAGCTGTTTTGGTATTCTTTGACTTCAGCATCTGGTTACGCAGAAATTAGACTGCAGACTTAGCTTCGATCCAGCCTGCAGTTCGCTGAGCCCAGTCAGGTCCTCTGGACGAAGAGAAATCCTCACTTTGTCACTCCAGGAGTAACAAGGCTGAGGACGATTGTCTGTGGGAGCAAAGCTTCATAGCACTGATGGCACCCTACTGAGGGGGCAGATCCTGGTGCATGCAACAGTCTGAAATTCCTTTGCTGCAACCCATTTAGATTTTTCCTCATGGCTCGATGGCACAACACTGTGAACGGACCATCTGCAGACCAGATGGCCTATTGTTATTTTCATGTGTGAGAAATGCCGTGTGTGTGTGTGAAGTCAGTGAAATGATTGTGTCACACAGTCATTTCGCGAGAGTTGAGAACTCTGCTTAAAGGGTAACTCACCCCCAAATCAACTTTTTTTGCCCAGAAATTGTTAACATGGTTGTCTTATTGTACTCTATGTTGTCATGTCCCCTCTTACCTGTAGGGGCAGTTCCTCCCGCAGGCAGAGTTAGGCCTGAGTAATAGAACATTCCTCAAATGACGGCAAATTACTAAATTTAGACAAATTCGTCGTGGCCATTTTGTGGTCATACAAGCAGAGCCTTAATGCTCGACTAGTTTACTTGTATGAGTAAAATAATGAATACATCTGTCCTGAATATTGCCTCAACAGACAATAAAATGGCAACAACAAAACACTGCTGCTGCGTTGGTATCTGCTGGAATGACTGGCAATATGGTGATCGTGCTCACCATATTCAGTGGGTTTCTTCTCAGATTTGACACGTTTTGAGAGAGGAGAGGACACTCTCTCCTACCTTTCTACTATTACTGCTTTCTTTCCATTCATTTTGAGCCCTCTACATTTCAACCAACGTTTAAGCTGTTCTATGCTGGGTTTAGTGCCATTGAGCGATGATGAGGAAATAAAATCAGATTGGATTGGGAGCAACATGGCTTGGGACCCTCACATGCACAAAGGACGTCCCCTCTCAGCGGGGTGTCTGCTGTAAACCACCCCCACAGACAAAAGAACAGACTTCTTCTGACCAAGCTCACTTCTGACCAGACTTCACTCACCCATTCTTTCCTGGAGCACTCCTGGACAAAAGCTATTTTTTCTTCCTGCCGGGGTCATAGGAGGAGACAGCCTGGCTTGAGAACAGCTAGCACTATGCGGTCCTCAAGGCCCCAAAAGCCCACAAAGTCCACAGAGCAGCCACTCTGTGAAACTCATCTGCCTGGTTCAATGGAGTGACAAAGGGGGGAGGAAATTCTCGTTCTCTGCGGAGTGGAGGACCCGACTGAATGTGGAGAATCATCGACCAGATCGAAGCTAAGTTGCACTCTGACTTCTGCGCAAACCAGCCGCAAAGTAAGGAATGCCGAAACAGCTTTGTTTATTTTTGTCAGCTGTTGCAGGAAAGCAGGCGTGAGACGCGGTCGCCTTCCCTTACCAGACAAGCTGAGAGATCAGAGACTGCAGAGCCCAGGCTCTGACCAGGCCGATCCCGACCACGTGTTGACATAGCAGAGCTGCACGCTAGCCCGCTGCTGAACAGACCAACAACTTTTCCTGCATTTCGGTTGGACAAAGAGACCCAAAGGGACATGTTAAATTGTTTATTGGGAAATGTTGTGTGATGCGTTACACAAGGTTGCTTTAAAACAAAGGGCTAACAGAATTAGCTAATGCTAGCAATCGGTCCCATATCATTGTTGAGTGTGTTTTTATGGTTATAACAAATGTTATCTCCACAAGGGTTTCATACATTAATGGGACATTAATGTTTACGTTATCCGGCCCACTCATTATGACTAAAATAAAACCGAAGCTTTTATTTGTTAGCGCCGAAAGTCCGCTAGCCAAAATGCTATTAGCTTCTGGTAATTTCCGGTTCCGGTTTTTCTACAAAAGCCCGTTCCAAGCGTAAAGCTTGTTCTTTTCGCTCCGCCATTGTTCGATAGTGCTATTAATATTGAATATTAATGTTGGTTTAAAGGCGTTTTGGATTAACTTTAAGAGTAACGGATTTTAGCGACTGATCGCCGCAGCGCCCCCTAGCGCCCGGAGGTAGAATCGCATTAATAAAATCGTCCGTCATAAAGTTTAAATGATTCTACTGAGCAACCCATTCTTTAAAACATTATTTCCTCAAAGTAAGGTTTTGTGTAATTCGGGATTTGCAAAGTGAATGGGTTGAAACACATACCAAATGTTCTGAATTAGTGAAGCTAATTTAACCTCAATTTACATTCTTTAAGATGAGCTTTAACTCAAACTTTAACTCAACTTTAACTCAAACTCGGCCTGTGATATGTGAGGGCTCGTTAAAAGCAAAGTTATTGTTTGTTGTGTCTCTTTTTCTGGACTTTTGATGTTTTGACAGTTTTATTAGGCCCGAGCAGCTAAGCGCTGCGAAGGCCTATTGTATCTGTAGTGTTAATTATTATTATTATTATTATTATTATTATTATTCTGCCCCCCTAAAGAGGGGCCTTTTTGGGGGCTTTCTCATTTTCAAAAACTCACCAAACTTGGCAGATGCATGGTGACTGTTTAAAAATTTTGTATTTTAAGGTCGTCACAAAAATCTAAAGAAAAATGCCTCAACGGCGCCATCTAGAAATTTTCAAAGGACCCTTTGCTATTCACTTACTTCGTCGTAGAGACATGAAATTTGGTACAGTTGTAGAGCTCAACAAGACGCTCAGAATTTACAATTAATGTCATAGTGCAAATATCACAGGAAGTTGGCCATTTTAGACTGAAAGTCTGATTTTGACCCAATTTTTGACGTTTATAGCATTGGTATTTGATGGATCTCCTCCTAGAGATTTTGAGCGATCGGCTTGAAACTCGGGCAGTCTGATCATAAGGCATGGCCAATCAAAAGTTATCAAAACGGTGAGTTTTTGAGCATGCTGAAGGGGCGTTGGCAGGGGTCAAAGTTCACCTATTCGCCACAAAAAATAAAAGTGTTATATCTCCTACACAGAAACACACAGAGGCACCAAACTTTCTGTGATTAATCATCATCAGGTCTCCTATAATATCCAATGGTCAAATGATGACATCACTTAGGCCACACCCCCTGACAACAGGAAGTGTCATGTTTTGCTGTAAACGGTCGCTATGTTACCCCTCTGAGCTAATCAACATGAAACTGTGTCCAGAGACAGAAAACATGTTGTTGTGTTGTGGATTCCAGCCCCAAGTCGATTCGATGGAGCAGGAGAGCGTGGCGGCGTGGTGAAGTCACCTCAAACGCCGCTGCCATACGTTTGGCTCTGAATTCCACATTTTTGGGCCGAGCTGCATAAAACTCACTTGGATGCATCCTTATCCACCCCCCAACAGGAATCCATAACAAATTTTGGTGGGCGTGACCTAATGCCTCAACGGCGCCACTTAGCAATTTTCAAAGGACCCTTTGCTATTCACTTACTTCATCGTAGAGACATGAGATTTGGTACAGTGGTAGAGCTCACCAAGACGCTCAGAATTTACAATTAATGTCATAGTGTAAATATCACAGGAAGTTGGCCATTTTAGATTGAATGTCTGATTTTGACCCCATTTTTGACGTTTATAGCATTGGTATTTGATGGATCTCCTCCTAGAGATTTTTAGCGAGCGGCTTGAAACTCGGGCAGTCTGATCATAAGGCATGGCCAATTAAAAGTCATCAAAACGGTGAGTTTTTGAGCTTGTTGAAGGGGCATTAGCAAGGGTCAAAGTTCACCTACTCGCCACAAAAAATAAAACTGTTATATCTCCTACACAGAAACACACAGAGGCATCAAACTTTCAGTGATTGATCACCATCAGGTCTCCTATAATATCCAATGGTCAAATGATGACATTGCTTAGGCCACGCCCCCTGACAACAGGAAGTGTCATGTTTTGTTTTAAGCGGTCGCTATGTTACCCCTCTGAGCTAATCAACATGAAACTGTGTCCACAGACAGAACACATGTTGGTATGTTGTGGATTTCAGGCTCAACTGGATTGGATGGAGCAGGGGGGCGTGGCGGCGTGGCATATTCACCTCAAACGCTGCTGTCATACGTTTGGCTCTGAATTCCACAGTTTTGGGCCGAGCTGCTTAAAACTCATTTGGATGCATCCTTATCCACCCCCCAACAGGAATCCTTAACAAACTTTAGTGAGCAGGACTTAGTTTCTCTATAGCGCCACCAAGCAAATTTCAAAGGACCCTTTGGTATTCACTTACTTCATCGTAGAGTAATGAAATTTTGTACAGTTGTAGATCTCAGCAAGACGCTCAGAATTTACAATTAATGTCATACTGCAAGTATCACAGGAAGTAAGCCATTTTAGATTGAAATCTGAATTTTGATACCAAGTTGACATGTAAAGCATATGTATTTGATCATACTTGTCCAGCAGGGGGCAGCAAGAGACCACAAATAAACCCCAAAGGAATTTCTCTTGGTAAGTAAGTGATCTTAACTCTTTGGTTTCCTTATATATTTAATTTGAACAGATATACAAATCCTGCTTGAAAACTGACAAACTTACTCTTGTTCAATACATTTCAGTTTTTATTTATATAACGCCAAATCATAAAACATGTCATCAGGGGTGGACTGGGACAAAAAATCGGCCCTGGCATTTTGGATTAGACTGGCCCACCACATTTTTTTTTGTGTACTGAATGTGTATACCAACTTTGCAATACCAACTGTGCAATACCTTGAGGCCAGGTTAATGGAAATTAGTGAGAGTGGACACTTAAAATACTTCCAAAATCTTAATTTATTAACACTGTGAAATGTAAACTCCACCACAGCACAGCAACTATTCTTAGATCAGAGAGAGAGAGAGAGAAAGAGAGGTGTCACGGTTAATCACACATATTATCACGTTACATCATTATAAGAAGTTATTGTAAGTTGCTCATCAGATCTATTCAGTCTTCCAGATACTGTAGGGTAACATTGGACTAATGTGCACTCACTGTGTAAAAAAGGATGCCAATGACAAAATGAACCAGAGAAATGCCTCACTTGTCATCATGGAAAGAAAGAAAATATATAATAACATAATATAAATTTTGATTTACTCAGTCATTTGTAATAAGTATTTTATTTATCTAATTTCCTAATTTTTGATCATATTTTCTTTAATATCGCAGACTTTTCGCTATTTTTCATGTAAATCCTTGGTGGCGCTTCATAGCGAAGCCGGTGAGGCCGCAGCGAGCTTGGCCTCCCCTGGGATTGCGCAATCCCATGTTAACTGTGCTGACTTCCATTCTGTGAATGCATCTTCCTGTCTCTAGATCATAAATTCAATTGTTCAAACAGTTATGAACTGATTTTCCACAATTTAATATATGTGGATTACGAATTGTGTTTTGGTCATCATACTGTGTGCAGATAACATGTTTTCGTGGTGCTGGCCGATCATAAACAGCAAAGAACTGGTTGTAGGTGAGGCCGGCAGTTCCTTGACCGCTAGGCAGGGGGCGCTCAAGGGGCACCGCTCGTGATCCCCAAATAGTAGAGTCAAAACAAGTTATTGATGTTTTATTAGCGAGTTTTGCTAAACAAGTAAAGCACTAAAAAGACTCTAAACATACAGCTGGAACAGGACTGATCAGGGAAGGCTTTCCTCCCTGGCAGTGAGCTCCATTGAGACTGAGAGACTTTTAAAACTGAAGAAGATAAAGAGAACTTTTACCGGAAAATGATGATATTTTTGTTCAGAAAAAGCGCCACAGGGACTTAAATTATAAGTAGAGGTAAGACAGCGATACTTATTCATGTTTAGTTTTTGTGATAAAATGTGCGTAATGTGGGTTATAGTTTTAGAATGTGTTACAAATGCAGAAATCCATCATAACTCATAAACTGTTAACAATCAAATGACAATTTTTTTTCATCAAAGAACCAATATTTTTCCATGTATCTTGGTGAATTTATTTGGCTCAATCAGTCTCCTTCAGCACTTTGCAACGAGTCTACTCTGTAGAGTGTATATATTTGTAAATCTGACTCTGATGACGTCAGTGCCTCACCAGCTATGAACTCTACCGCACGTCACTGACTACAACCACCACCACCATATTTTACACCAGACACCGGAGCACATGAAGGGCCTGCTGTTGGGAACATGTCAGTCAGTTTGACACATTTCGCAGCATCCGTTTGAAGAACTCGTTTCTTTTTTTTGTGCAGTTTCTCTGCGCCTCCCATTACTACTGTGAACACTGCTGCACAAAGTTCCACATGGAGCGTGAAGGTGTTTTTCTACTTTATGATTGGCCTAGCCCTTTAGACTGTCAGGGATGATAACGAGGCAGATATATAAAATAATTAATAATAATAATAATAATACATATTTATATACATGTCGGGTCTGCCGGCCCAAACAGCACGTCGGCCCACCGGGAAAATGCCCGGTACGCCCGATTACCAGTCCATGCCTGCATGTCATCTAAAGGCAGTTTACAATGTCAAAATCAATTAGATTATACATATTAAGTCAGATTATCCAGATTGGTAAAAGAAATTCCTATATAAGTGAACCAGTTAATTGCATCAAAGTCGTAACAAGCAGCATTCACTCCTGAAGAAGCGTAGAGCCACAGGGAGAGTCGTTTGCATTGTACATGGCTTTGCAGCAATCCCTCATACTGATCAAGCATGAAGCGACAGCAGAAGGAAAAACTCCCCATTAACAGGAAGGAAAAACCTCCAGCAGAACCGGGCTCAGTATGAACGGTAATCTGCCTTGACTGACTGGGGGTTACAAAAGAGAGAGAAGAGACACAACATGACAGACAAAAAAGCACAGAAGCACACATTGATCCAGTAATGTGTTTTACATTAGATGGTAATAGCAGGTGATCTGTCTTCCCTGGATGATGTCACAGCTAACAGAACGCCAGACCAGGTGTACCTACTATGAAGATAAAAGAGAGAGAACAGAAAGTTAAAAGCTAAAATGACAACAGTCATGCAAAATTGAAGAACAATAGACCCTGATGTCCTCCAGCAGCCTAAGCCTATAGCAGCATAACTATAAAGGTAGCTCAGGGTAACATGAACCACTCTAACTATAAGCTTTGTCAAAAAGGAAAGTCCCAAGAGCCAGCTTCTAGTGGAGGAGTTCAAGTATCTTGGGGTCTTGTTCACGAATGAGGGGAAGATGGAGCGGGAGATCGACAGGCGGATTGGTGCGACGTCTGCTGTGAAGCGGGCGCTGTAGCGATCCGTTGTGGTGAAGAGAGAGCTGAGCCAAAAGGCCAAGCTCTCGATTTACCAGTCGATCTACGTTCCTACCCTCATCTATGGTCACGAGCTTTGGGTCGTGACCGAAAGAACGAGATCCCGGACACAAGCGGCCAAAATGAGTTTTCTCCATAGTGTGTCTGGGCTCTCCCTTAGAGATAGGGTGAGGAGATCAGTCATCCGGGGAGGACTCAGAATAAAGCCGCTGCTCCTTCACATTGAGAGGAGCCAGTTGAGGTGGCTCGGGCATCTGGTTAGGATGCCTCCTGGACGCATCCCTGGTGAGGTGTTCTGGGCACGTCCCACCGGGAGGAGACCCAGGGGAAGACCCAGGACACGCTGGAGGGACTCTGCTGGCCTGGGAACGCTTTGGGATTCCCCCGGAGGAAGTGGCCCAAGTGGCTGGGGAGAGGAAGGTCTGGGCCTCCCTCTTGAAGCTGCTACACCCGCGACCTGACCCTGGATAAGCGGAAGACGATGGATGGATGGAAACAGGAAAGTTTAAGGATTAGTCTTAAAAGTAGACAGGGTGTCTGCGTCACGGACCAAAACTGGGAGTTGGTTCCACTGGAGAGGAGCATGATAGCTAAAGGATCTGCCTACCATTCTGGTTTTACAGACTTTAGGAACCACCAGCAGACCTGCTTTCTGAGAGTGAAGTGGTCTGTTAGAAATTACTAAAGTTTGTACACAACATACACATGTGGAATATTGCTAACGTGTTACTTTAGCAATATTCCAATTGCTAAAGTGTTACTTTTACATTATTACTTTTGGGTGTGTATCCACCAATTTAACTGTCAAACTTTCATAACAGCTGTCTTAATGCAAGAAACGAAACCCTTAAACACATGAAATAATTAACTTTAAATAACTAAAAAGGTTTTGTTAACTTTTCACATGAAGCTGGATTAACAGCTAGTAAGATACCTTTAATTAAATTTGTATACTAGTGTTTAAACCAGGGGTGTCAAACGTACGGCCTGCGGGCCGGATCTGGCCCGCCGAACGATTTAGTCCGGCCCGGTGGCCAAATGCATTTTCGTTATTCAACGGCTGTGTGTCCTCGGTGCATTGACCGATCTGCACCAGGTTTTTTGTGAGTCGTGGGGGAGCGCTGCCCAACGCGTACGTGTGTATTGCATGTTAGACGGGTGAGGAAAATGCATGACAGCTTCTGCGGTGGCTGGCGGCAGGAGGTGCGCGTACCCTAGCGGTGGCCCATAGGCCAGAGCGGCGCTTGGCTGCGAGGGCCGATCATCACCGCTTGCGGTTTTAATTATTATTATTATTAGGCCCGAGCAGCTAAGCGCTGCGAAGGCCTATTGTATCTGTAGTGTTAATTATTATTATTCTTATTATTATTCTGCCCCCCTAAAGAGGGGCCTTTTTGGGGGCTTTCTCATTTTCGAAAACTCACCAAACTTGGCAGATGCATGGTGACTGTTTAAAAATTTTGTATTTTAAGGTCGTCACAAAAATCTAAAGAAAAATGCCTCAACGGCGCCACCTAGCAATTTTCAAAGGACCCTTTGCTATTCACTTACTTCGTCGTAGAGACATGAAATTTGGTACAGTTGTAGAGCTCAACAAGACGCTCAGAATTTACAATTAATGTCATAGTGCAAATATCACAGGAAGTTGGCCATTTTAGACTGAAAGTCTGATTTTGACCCAATTTTTGACGTTTATAGCATTGGTATTTGATGGATCTCCTCCTAGAGATTTTGAGCGATCGGTTTGAAACTCGGGTAGTCAGATCATAAGGCATGGCCAATCAAAAGTTATCAAAACGGTGAGTTTTTGAGCATGCTGAAGGGGCGTTGGCAGGGGTCAAAGTTCACCTATTCGCCACAAAAAATAAAAGTGTTATATCTCCTACACAGAAACACACAGAGGCACCAAACTTTCTGTGATTAATCATCATCAGGTCTCCTATAATATCCAATGGTCAAATGATGACATCACTTAGGCCACACCCCCTGACAACAGGAAGTGTCATGTTTTGCTGTAAACGGTCGCTATGTTACCCCTCTGAGCTAATCAACATGAAACTGTGTCCAGAGACAGAAAACATGTTGTTGTGTTGTGGATTCCAGCCCCAAGTCGATTCGATGGAGCAGGAGAGCGTGGCGGCGTGGTGAAGTCACCTCAAACGCCGCTGCCATACGTTTGGCTCTGAATTCCACATTTTTGGGCCGAGCTGCATAAAACTCACTTGGATGCATCCTTATCCACCCCCCAACAGGAATCCATAACAAATTTTGGTGGGCGTGACCTAATGCCTCAACGGCGCCACATAGCAATTTTCAAAGGACCCTTTGCTATTCACTTACTTCATCGTAGAGACATGAGATTTGGTACAGTGGTAGAGCTCACCAAGACGCTCAGAATTTACAATTAATGTCATAGTGTAAATATCACAGGAAGTTGGCCATTTTAGATTGAATGTCTGATTTTGACCCCATTTTTGACGTTTATAGCATTGGTATTTGATGGATCTCCTCCTAGAGATTTTTAGCGAGCGGCTTGAAACTCGGGCAGTCTGATCATAAGGCATGGCCAATTAAAAGTTATCAAAACGGTGAGTTTTTAAGCTTGTTGAAGGGGCATTAGCAAGGGTCAAAGTTCACCTACTCGCCACAAAAAATAAAACTGTTATATCTCCTACACAGAAACACACAGAGGCATCAAACTTTCAGTGATTGATCACCATCAGGTCTCCTATAATATCCAATGGTCAAATGATGACATTGCTTAGGCCACGCCCCCTGACAACAGGAAGTGTCATGTTTTGTTTTAAGCGGTCGCTATGTTACCCCTCTGAGCTAATCAACATGAAACTGTGTCCACAGACAGAACACATGTTGGTATGTTGTGGATTTCAGGCTCAACTGGATTGGATGGAGCAGGGGGGCGTGGCGGCGTGGCATATTCACCTCAAACGCTGCTGTCATACGTTTGGCTCTGAATTCCACAGTTTTGGGCCGAGCTGCTTAAAACTCATTTGGATGCATCCTTATCCACCCCCCAACAGGAATCCTTAACAAACTTTAGTGAGCAGGACTTAGTTTCTCTATAGCGCCACCAAGCAAATTTCAAAGGACCCTTTGGTATTCACTTACTTCATCGTAGAGTAATGAAATTTTGTACAGTTGTAGATCTCAGCAAGACGCTCAGAATTTACAATTAATGTCATACTGCAAGTATCACAGGAAGTAAGCCATTTTAGATTGAAATCTGAATTTTGATACCAAGTTGACATGTAAAGCATATGTATTTGATCATACTTGTCCAGCAGGGGGCAGCAAGAGACCACAAATAAACCCCAAAGGAATTTCTCTTGGTAAGTAAGTGATCTTAACTCTTTGGTTTCCTTATATATTTAATTTGAACAGATATACAAATCCTGCTTGAAAACTGACAAACTTACTCTTGTTCAATACATTTCAGTTTTTATTTATATAACGCCAAATCATAAAACATGTCATCAGGGGTGGACTGGGACAAAAAAATCGGCCCTGGCATTTTGGATTAGACTGGCCCACCACATTTTTTTTTGTTTACTGAATGTGTATACCAACTTTGCAATACCAACTGTGCAATACCTTGAGGCCAGGTTAATGGAAATTAGTGAGAGTGGACACTTAAAATACTTCCAAAATCTTAATTTATTAACACTGTGAAATGTAAACTCCACCACAGCACAGCAACTATTCTTAGATCAGAGAGAGAGAGAGAGAAAGAGAGGTGTCACGGTTAATCACACATATTATCACGTTACATCATTATAAGAAGTTATTGTAAGTTGCTCATCAGATCTATTCAGTCTTCCAGATACTGTAGGGTAACATTGGACTAATGTGCACTCACTGTGTAAAAAAGGATGCCAATGACAAAATGAACCAGAGAAATGCCTCACTTGTCATCATGGAAAGAAAGAAAATATATAATAACATAATATAAATTTTGATTTACTCAGTCATTTGTAATAAGTATTTTATTTATCTAATTTCCTAATTTTTGATCATATTTTCTTTAATATCGCAGACTTTTCGCTATTTTTCATGTAAATCCTTGGTGGCGCTTCATAGCGAAGCCGGTGAGGCCGCAGCGAGCTTGGCCTCCCCTGGGATTGCGCAATCCCATGTTAACTGTGCTGACTTCCATTCTGTGAATGCATCTTCCTGTCTCTAGATCATAAATTCAATTGTTCAAACAGTTATGAACTGATTTTCCACAATTTAATATATGTGGATTACGAATTGTGTTTTGGTCATCAAACTGTGTGCAGATAACATGTTTTCGTGGTGCTGGCCGATCATAAACAGCAAAGAACTGGTTGTAGGTGAGGCCGGCAGTTCCTTGACCGCTAGGCAGGGGGCGCTCAAGGGGCACCGCTCGTGATCCCCAAATAGTAGAGTCAAAACAAGTTATTGATGTTTTATTAGCGAGTTTTGCTAAACAAGTAAAGCACTAAAAAGACTCTAAACATACAGCTGGAACAGGACTGATCAGGGAAGGCTTTCCTCCCTGGCAGTGAGCTCCATTGAGACTGAGAGACTTTTAAAACTGAAGAAGATAAAGAGAACTTTTACCGGAAAATGATGATATTTTTGTTCAGAAAGAGCGCCACAGGGACTTAAATTATAAGTAGAGGTAAGACAGCGATACTTATTCATGTTTAGTTTTTGTGATAAAATGTGCGTAATGTGGGTTATAGTTTTAGAATGTGTTACAAATGCAGAAATCCATCATAACTCATAAACTGTTAACAATCAAATGACAATTTTTTTTCATCAAAGAACCAATATTTTTCCATGTATCTTGGTGAATTTATTTGGCTCAATCAGTCTCCTTCAGCACTTTGCAACGAGTCTACTCTGTAGAGTGTATATATTTGTAAATCTGACTCTGATGACGTCAGTGCCTCACCAGCTATGAACTCTACCGCATGTCACTGACTACAACCACCACCACCATATTTTACACCAGACACCGGAGCAGATGAAGGGCCTGCTGTTGGGAACATGTCAGTCAGTTTGACACATTTCGCAGCATCCGTTTGAAGAACTCGTTTCTTTTTTTCGTGCAGTTTCTCTGCGCCTCCCATTACTACTGTGAACACTGCTGCACAAAGTTCCACATGGAGCGTGAAGGTGTTTTTCTACTTTATGATTGGCCTAGCCCTTTAGACTGTCAGGGATGATAACGAGGGAGATATATAAAATAATTAATAATAATAATAATAATACATATTTATATACATGTCGGGTCTGCCGGCCCAAACAGCACGTCGGCCCACCGGGAAAATGCCCGGTACGCCCGATTACCAGTCCATGCCTGCATGTCATCTAAAGGCAGTTTACAATGTCAAAATCAATCAGATTATACATATTAAGTCAGATTATCCAGGTTGGTAAAAGAAATTCCTATATAAGTGAACCAGTTAATTGCATCAAAGTCGTAACAAGCAGCATTCACTCCTGAAGAAGCGTAGAGCCACAGGGAGAGTCGTTTGCATTGTACATGGCTTTGCAGCAATCCCTCATACTGATCAAGCATGAAGTGACAGCAGAAGGAAAAACTCCCCATTAACAGGAAGGAAAAACCTCCAGCAGAACCGGGCTCAGTATGAACGGTAATCTGCCTTGACTGACTGGGGGTTACAAAAGAGAGAGAAGAGACACAACAAGAGAGACAAAAAAGCACAGAAGCACACATTGATCCAGTAATCTGTTTTACATTAGATGGTAATAACAGGTGATCTGTCTAGACAGGGTGTCTGCGTCACGGACCAAAACTGGGAGTTGGTTCCACTGGAGAGGAGCATGATAGCTAAAGGATCTGCCTACCATTCTGGTTTTACAGACTTTAGGAACCACCAGCAGACCTGCTTTCTGAGAGTGAAGTGGTCTGTTAGAAATTACTAAAGTTTGTACACAACATACACATGTGGAATATTGCTAACGTGTTACTTTAGCAATATTCCAATTGCTAAAGTGTTACTTTTACATTATTACTTTTGGGTGTGTATCCACCAATTTAACTGTCAAACTTTCATAACAGCTGTCTTAATGCAAGAAACGAAACCCTTAAACACATGAAATAATTAACTTTAAATAACTAAAAAGGTTTTGTTAACTTTTCACATGAAGCTGGATTAACAGCTAGTAAGATACCTTTAATTAAATTTGTATACTAGTGTTTAAACCAGGGGTGTCAAACGTACGGCCTGCGGGCCGGATCTGGCCCGCTGAACGATTTAGTCCGGCCCGGTGGCCAAATGCATTTTCGTTATTCAACGGCTGTGTGTCCTCGGTGCATTGACCGATCTGCACCAGGTTTTTTGTGAGTCGTGGGGGAGCGCTGCCCAACGCGTACGTGTGTATTGCATGTTAGACGGGTGAGGAAAATGCATGACAGCTTCTGCGGTGGCTGGCGGCAGGAGGTGCGCGTACCCTAGCGGTGGCCCATAGGCCAGAGCGGCGCTTGGCTGCGAGGGCCGATCATCACCGCTTGCGGTTTTAATTATTATTATTATTATTCTGCCCCCCTAAAGAGGGGCCTTTTTGGGGGCTTTGTCATTTTCAAAAACTCACCAAACTTTGCAGATGCATGGTGACTGTTTAACAATTTTGTATTTTAAGGTCGTCACAAAAATCTAAAGAAAAATGCCTCAACGGCGCCACCTAGAAATTTTCAAAGGACCCTTTGCTATTCACTTATTTCGTCGTAGAGACATGAGATTTGGTACAGTTCTAGAGCTCAATAAGACGCTCAGAATTTACAATTAATGTCATAGTGTAAATATCACAGGAAGTCGGCCATTTTAGATTGAAAGTCTGATTTTGACCTCAATTTTGACAGTTACAGCATCGGTATAAGATCTAACTCCTCCTAGAGATATCGAGCGATCGGCTTGAAACTCGGGCAGTCTGATCATAAGGCATGGCCAATCAAAAGTTATCAAAACGGTGAGTTTTTGAGCATGCTGAAGGGGCGTTGGCAGGGGTCAAAGTTCACCTATTCGCCACAAAAAATAAAAGTGTTATATCTCCTACACAGAAACACACAGAGGCACCAAACTTTCTGTGATTAATCATCATCAGGTCTCCTATAATATCCAATGGTCAAATGATGACATCACTTAGGCCACACCCCCTGACAACAGGAAGTGTCATGTTTTGCTGTAAACGGTCGCTATGTTACCCCTCTGAGCTAATCAACATGAAACTGTGTCCAGAGACAGAAGACATGTTGTTGTGTTGTGGATTCCAGCCCCAAGTCGATTCGATGGAGCAGGAGAGCGTGGCGGCGTGGTGAAGTCACCTCAAACGCCGCTGCCATACGTTTGGCTCTGAATTCCACATTTTTGGGCCGAGCTGCATAAAACTCACTTGGATGCATCCTTATCCACCCCCCAACAGGAATCCATAAGAAATTTTGGTGGGCGTGACCTAATGCCTCAACGGCGCCACTTAGCAATTTTCAAAGGACCCTTTGCTATTCACTTAGTTCATCGTAGAGACATGAGATTTGGTACAGTGGTAGAGCTCACCAAGACGCTCAGAATTTACAATTAATGTCATAGTCTAAATATCACAGGAAGTTGGCCATTTTAGATTGAATGTCTGATTTTGACCCCATTTTTGACGTTTATAGCATTGGTATTTGATGGATCTCCTCCTAGAGATTTTTAGCGAGCGGCTTGAAACTCGGGCAGTCTGATCATAAGGCATGGCCAATTAAAAGTTATCAAAACGGTGAGTTTTTGAGCTTGTTGAAGGGGCATTAGCAGGGGTCAAAGTTCACCTACTCGCCACAAAAAATAAAACTGTTATATCTCCTACACAGAAACACACAGAGGCATCAAACTTTCAGTAATTGATCACCATCAGGTCTCCTATAATATCCAATGGTCAAATGATGACATTGATTAGGCCACGCCCCCTGACAACAGGAAGTGTCATGTTTTGTTGTAAGCGGTCGCTATGTTACCCCTCTGAGCTAATCAACATGAAACTGTGTCCACAGACAGAACACATGTTGGTATGTTGTGGATTTCAGGCTCAACTGGATTGGATGGAGCAGGGGGGCGTGGCGGCGTGGCATATTCACCTCAAACGCTGCTGTCATACGTTTGGCTCTGAATTCCACAGTTTTGGGCCGAGCTGCTTAAAACTCATTTGGATGCATCCTTATCCACCCCCCAACAGGAATCCTTAACAAACTTTAGTGAGCAGGACTTAGTTTCTCTATAGCGCCACCAAGCAAATTTCAAAGGACCCTTTGGTATTCACTTACTTCATCGTAGAGTAATGAAATTTTGTACAGTTGTAGATCTCAGCAAGACGCTCAGAATTTACAATTAATGTCATACTGCAAGTATCACAGGAAGTAAGCCATTTTAGATTGAAATCTGAATTTTGATACCAAGTTGACATGTAAAGCATATGTATTTGATCATACTTGTCCAGCAGGGGGCAGCAAGAGACCACAAATAAACCCCAAATGAATTTCTCTTGGTAAGTAAGTGATCTTAACTCTTTGGTTTCCTTATATTTATATATTTAAGTTGAACAGATATACAAATCCTGCTTGAAAACTGACAAACTTACTCTTGTTCAATACATTTCAGTTTTTATTTATATAACGCCAAATCATAAAACATGTCATCAGGGACAAAAAAATCGGCCCTGGCATTTTGGATTAGACTGGCCCACCACATTTTTTTTGTGTACTGAATGTGTATACCAACTTTGCAATACCAACTGTGCAATACCTTGAGGCCAGGTTAATGGAAATTAGTGAGAGTGGACACTTAAAATACTTCCAAAATCTTAATTTATTAACACTGTAAAATGTAAACTCCACCACAGCACAGCAACAATTCTTAGATCAGAGAGAGAGAGAGAAAGAGAGGTGTCACGGTCAATCACACATATTATCACGTTACATCATTATAAGAAGTTATTGTAAGTTGCTCATCAGATCTATTCAGTCTTCCAGATACTGTAGGGTAACATTGGACTAATGTGCACTCACTGTGTAAAAAAGGATGCCAATGACAAAATGAACCAGAGAAATGCCTCACTTGTCATCATGGAAAGAAAGAAAATATATAATAACATAATATAAATTTTGATTTACTCAGTCATTTGTAATAAGTATTTTATTTATCTAATTTGCTAATTTTTGATCATATTTTCTTTAAAATCGCAGACTTTTTGCTATTTTTCATGTAAATCCTTGGTGGCGCTTCATAGCAAAGCCGGTGAGGCCGCAGCGAGCTTGGCCTCCCCTGGGATTGCGCAATCCCATGTTAACTGCGCTGACTTCCATTCTGTGAATGCATCTTCCTGTCTCTAGATCATAAATTCAATTGTTCAAACAGTTATGAACTGATTTTCCACAATTTAATATATGTGGATTACGAATTGTGTTTTGGTCATCAAACTGTGTGCAGATAACATGTTTTCGTGGTGCTGGCCGATCATAAACAGCAAAGAACTGGTTGTAGGTGAGGCCGGCAGTTCCTTGGCCGCTAGGCAGGGGGCGCTCAAGGGGCACCGCTCGTGATCCCCAAATAGTAGAGTCAAAACAAGTTATTGATGTTTTATTAGCGAGTTTTGCTAAACAAGTAAAGCACTAAAAAGACTCTAAACATCCAGCTGGAACAGGACTGATCAGGGAAGGCTTTCCTCCCTGGCAGTGAGCTCCATTGAGACTGAGAGACTTTTAAAACTGAAGAAGATAAAGAGAACTTTTACCGGAAAATGATGATATTTTTGTTCAGAAAGAGCGCCACAGGGACTTAAATTATAAGTAGAGGTAAGACAGCGATACTTATTCATGTTTTGTTTTTGTGATAAAATGTGCGTAATGTGGGTTATAGTTTTAGAATGTGTTACAAATGCAGAAATCCATCATAACTCATAAACTGTTACCAATCAAATGACAATTTTTTTTTTCATCAAAGAACCAATATTTTTCCATGTATCTTGGTGAATTTATTTGGCTCAATCAGTCTCCTTCAGCACTTTGCAACGAGTCTACTCTGTAGAGTGTGTATATATTTGTAAATCTGACTCTGATGACGTCAGTGCTTCACCAGCTAAGAACCCTACCGCACGTCACTGACCACCACCACCATATTTTACATCAGACACCGGAGCAGATGAAGGCCTGCTGTAGGGAACATGTCAGTGAGTTTGACACATTTCGCAGCGTCCGTTTGAAGAACTCGTTTCTTTTTTTCGTGCAGTTTCTCTGCGCCTCCCATTACTACTGTGAACACCGCTGCACAAAATTCCACATGGAGCGTGAAGGTGTTTTTCTACTTTATGATAACCAATGGGCTGCAATAGCCTGTGGTAAGGGCCGGATGATCGGAACAGACTCTTGCGCTGCTGATTTTATTTTTCTTCATGCATTATGCAAATATAACGAGGCAGATATATAAAATAATTATTAATAATAATAATAATAATACATATTTATATACATGTCGGGTCTGCCGGCCCAAACAGCACGTCGGCCCACCGGGAAAATGCCCGGTACGCCCGATTACCAGTCCATGCCTGCATGTCATCTAAAGGCAGTTTACAATGTCAAAATCAATCAGATTATACATATTAAGTCAGATTATCCAGATTGGTAAAATAAATTCCTATATAAGGGAACCAGTTGATTGCATCAAAGTCGTAACAAGCAGCATTCACTCCTGAAGAAGCGTAGAGCCACAGGGAGAGTCGTTTGCATTGTACATGGCTTTGCAGCAATCCCTCATACTTATCAAGCATGAAGTGACAGCAGAAGAAAAAACTCCCCATTAACAGGAAGGAAAAACCTCCATCAGAACCGGGCTCAGTATGAACGGTAATCTGCCTTGACCGACTCTGGGGGTTACAAAAGAGAGAGAAGAGACACAACAAGACAGACAAAAAAGCACAGAAGCACACATTGATCCAGTAATCTGTTTTACATTAGATGGTAATAACAGGTGATCTGTCTTCCCTGGATGATGTCACAGCTAACAGAACGCCAGACCAGGTGTACCTACTATGAAGATAAAAGAGAGAGAACAGAAAGTTAAAAGCTGAAATGACAACAGTCATGCAAAATTGAAGAACAATAGACCCTGATGTCCTCCAGCAGCCTAAGCCTATAGCAGCATAACTATAGAGGTAGCTCAGGGTAACATGAACCACTCTAACTATAAGCTTTGTCAAAAAGGAAAGTCCCAAGAGCCAGCTTCTAGTGGAGGAGTTCAAGTATCTTGGGGTCTTGTTCAGAGATGAGGGGAAGATGGAGCGGGAGATCGACAGGCGGATTGGTGCAACGTCTGCTGTGAAGCGGGCGCTGTACCGATCCGTTGTGGTGAAGAGAGAGCTGAGCCAAAAGGCCAAGCTCTCGATTTACCGGTCGATCTACGTTCCTACCCTCATCTATGGTCACGAGCTTTGGGTCGTGACCGAAAGAACGAGATCCCGGATACAAGTGGCCAAAATGAGTTTTCTCCATAGTGTGTCTGGGCTCTCCCTTAGAGATAGGGTGAGGAGCTCAGTCATCCGGGGAGGACTCAGAGTAGAGCCGCTGCTCCTCCACGTCGAGAGGAGCCAGTTGAGGTGACTCGGGCATCTGGTCAGGATGCCTCCTGGACGCCTCCCTGGTGAGGTGTTCCGGGCACGTCCCACCGGGAGGAGGCCCAGGGGAAGACCCAGGACACGCTGGAGAGACTCTGCTCGCCTGGGAACGCTTTGGGATTCCCCCGGAGGAAGTGGCCCAAGTGGCTGGGGAGAGGAAGGTCTGGGCCTCCCTCTTGAAGCTGCTACACCCGCGACCTGACCCCGGATAAGCGGAAGACGATGGATGGATGGAAAAAGGAAAGTTTTAGGATTAGTCTTAAAAGTAGACAGGGTGTCTGCGTCACGGACCAAAACTGGGAGTTGGTTCCACTGGAGAGGAGCATGATAGCTAAAGGATCTGCCTACCATTCTGGTTTTACAGACTTTAGGAACCACCAACAGACCTGCTTTCTGAGAGTGAAGTGGTCTGTTAGAAATTATTAAAGTTTTCACACAACATACACATGTGGAATATTGCTAACGTGTTACTTTAGCAATATTCCAATTGCTAAAGTGTTACTTTTACATTATTACTTTTGGGTGTGTATCCACCAATTTAACTGTCAAACTTTCATAAAAGCTGTCTTAATGCAAGAAACGAAACCCTTAAACACATGAAATAATTAACTTTAAATAACTAAAAAGGTATTGTTAACTTTTCACATGAAGCTGGATTAACCCCTAGTAAGATACCTTTGATTAAGTTGGTATACTAATGTTTAAACCTGGGGTGTCAAACGTACGGCCTGCGGGCCGGATCTGGCCCGCCGAACGATTTAGTCCGGCCCGGTGGCCAAATGCATTTTCATTATTCAACGGCTGTGTCTCCTCGGTGCATCGACCGAACTGCACCAGATTTTTTGTGAGTCGTGGGGGAGCGCTGCCCAACGCATACGTGTGTATTGCATGGTAGACGGGTGAGGAAAATGCATGACAGCTTCTGCGGTGGCTGGCGGCAGGAGGTGCGCGTACCCTAGCGGTGGCCCATAGGCCAGAGCGGCGCTTGGCTGCGAGGGCCGATCATCACCGCTTGCGGTTTTAATTAGTATTGTTTTTCTTTTCTCTAAAATTTGGTTCAGTACTTTGAATTATTTTGTTAGGGATTGGTTTTGTGAGTGGATGTTTTGGTTAGGCCATTTTGGTTGGAGAGAGCAGTGAGCATGTGTTCCTTTTGTTTGGTTAGCATTCAGCTATTTAGGCACCCGCCTATGCATTGAAAATGCATGGCGGAGGCCTTATACTATGCACCTAATAAGGGTTTCTTTATTATTAGGCGCCCGCCTATGCATTGAAAATGCATGGCGGAGGCCTTATACTATGCAGCTAATAAGGGTTTCTTTAATATTATTATTAGGCGCCCGCCTATGCATTTTAAATGCATGGCGGAGGCCTTATGCTATGCACCTAATAAGGGTTTCTTTATTATTATTTATTAGGCGCCCGCCTATGCATTGAAACTACATGGCGGAGGCCTTATGCTATGCACCTAATAAGGGTTTCTTTATTATTAGGCGCCCGCCTATGCATTGAAAATGCATGGCGGAGGCCTTATGCTATGCACCTAATAAGGGTTTATTTATAGTTATTTTTAGGCGCCCGCCTATGCATTGAAAATGCATGGCGGAGGCCTTATGCTATGCACCTAATAAGGGTTTCTTTATTGTTATTTTTATTAGGCGCCCGCCTATGCATTGAAAATGCATGGCGGAGGCCTTATACTATGCACCTAATAAGGGTTTCTTTATTAGGCGCCCGCCTATGCATTGAAAATGCATGGCGGAGGCCTTATACTATGCACCTAATAAGGGTTTCTTTAATCCTTTTTATTCTTCCATCACCGTTAATACAGCCCGAACCGTAGGCTGTACCCCCACAAACTATATATCAAAACGTGCGTCTCGACGCCGCGAAGTGTGCCATTTGTACTTGACGCCATTTAAAGTTACCGTGGTGACAAAATTAACCAAAAACCACTTCTCACAACCACTTCCTAGACACAGTTGACCTCTCCATAATGCAGAGTTCAGCATGGCACTTTTTTTTGGTACAGTGGTTTAGGTGTTGGGCTGGTGCACCAAAGGTCGCATGTTCGCAACCCGCTGGGGGTACCCAATATTTTTTTTTTTTACAAGTAACAAATAAATAATTTGAACAACTGATATAAATGAATGAATGATGAAAAAATTTCCGATTTTTCTCATCACGCCATTTTCAGTTACCATGGTGACAAAATTCTTCAAAAAACACCAAACAACTTTAGCCTACTCGCTCAATTTTCACTCTACGTGCACATTTATACATCAAAACGTAGGTATTTCTGTCTGGATTTAGGAAATATAACCCTCATTGGTGTAGGTCTTTTAGATTTTTCGCAAATCACCTCAGACCGGCAACAACCCCAAAGTCTAAATTATGCAAAAAAGAACGAACAACTTCAGCCTACTCGCTCAATTTTCACTCTAGGTAGACACATTATACATCAAAACGTAGGTCTTCTTGTCTGGATTCAGAAACTGTAACCCTCATTGGTGTCGGACTTATAGATTCTTTTCATCACGCCATTTTCACCTACCCTGGTGACAAAATTATCCAAAAACCAACAAACAGCTTTAGCCTACTTGCTCAATTTTCACTCTACATGCATTCCAGAACCTAGAATATTTTGCCTGCAGATGTTAGTTTCTTGACAAAGTCTCAGCATCCTCTACATAAGCAGCTGAGGGTCAGAAATATATATATATATATATATGATTTCCATAGCACTTCATCGCCAAGGTTCATAAAGTGTGATTTCCATCTGAACTTCAAATGAAGCTTTCTTTTAAGCCTTAGAGTTGGTCTCATCTCCGCCAGGTGAATATTTCTTTGAGCTGGATGACAAATCGATTCTTCCTGGCTACCCTAAACTCATCGAGCAGGTGTGGGGGATCCCTAACCCATCAGCGTTGCATTCACCCGCATTAACTGCCAGGGAAAATCGTACACCTTTAAGGTGGGAACTGCCTCAGTCGGAGTTGGTGGTCTGGGGAGTTTGTTTCAAAGTTCAAGAAAAGCTGGGAAAACAGTTTTGAACAACCAATCATTGAGTCATAGCTTGATCATAATGTAATCTTTATGAATGTGTTATCAATGCAATTAAATTGCAAAATTAAGAGCTTTTTTCCTGCACTCCCTGGCGGGAGTGTTGGCCTGGTGGTTAGAGCAGTGTGCTTGCCTCAGAGAAGAATGCAAGTACCCGGTTCGATCCCCGGCGCCTGCACTCTGGGTCCCTGAGCAAGACCCTTAACCCCAGATTGCTCCCTGGGCGCCGCACATGGTAGCCCACTGCTCCCCAAGGGTGATGGGTTAAAAGCAGAGAACAAATTTACTAGGGGCGACTGTGGCTTGATGGGTTGAGTAGTCGTCTGGCAATCAGAAGGTTGTGGGTTCGATTCCAGCTTCCCTTTACCACATGTCATTCACCCGCATCAACTGCCAGGGAAAATCGTACATCTTTAATGTGGGAACTGCCTCAGTCGGAGTTGGTGGTCTGGGGAGTTTGTTTCAAAGTTTAAGAAAAGCTGGGAAAACAGTTTTGAACCACCAATCATTGAGTCATAGCTTGATCATAATGTAATCTTTATGAATGTGTTATCAATGCAATTAAATTGCAAAATTAAGAGCTTTTTTCCTGCACTCCCTGGCGGGAGTGTTGGCCTGGTGGTTAGAGCAGTGTGCTTGCACTCAGAGAAGGATGCAAGTACCCGGTTCGATCCCCACTCTGGGTCGCTGAGCAAGACCCTTAACCCCTGATTGCTCCCTGGGCACCACACATGGCAGCCCACTGCTCCCCAAGGGTGATGGGTTAAAAGCAGAGAACAAATTTCATTGTAGGAATAAAATGTAGATAGAAAATAGAATGAAAGCAAGTAGAGATAGAATGTAGAAACAAAGAAGAACATTAAAAAAAGTAAAACAGTTTAACTAGAACAGTCAAAGGCAATTTTAAACAAATGTGTTTTTAATCTTGATTTAAAAGAACTCAGGCTTTCCGCACTTTTACAGTTTTCTGGAAGTTTGTTCCTGATAAGCGGAGCATAGGAAATAAATGCTGCTTCTCCTTGTTTAGTTCTGGTTCTAGGTATGCAGAGTAGGCTGGAGCCAGAAGACCTGAGTGGTCTGGAAAGTTGATACACTGATAACAAGTCTGTAATGTATTTAGGTGCTAAACCATTTAGGGATTTATAGACTAACAGAAGTATTTTAAAGTCTATTCTCAGATATACAGGGAGCCAGTGAAGGGACTTTAGACCTGGGGTGATGTGCTCTACTTTCTTAGTCTTAGTGAGGACGTGGGCAGCAGCGTTCTGGATCAGCTGCAGCTGTCTGATCCACTTTTTAGGCAGACCTGTGAAAACACCGTTGCAGTAATCAATTCTACTAAATATAAACGCATGTATTAGTTTTTCCAGATCATGCTGAGACATTAGTCCTTTAATCCTGGAAATGTTCCTCAGGTGATAGAAAGCCGACCTTGTCACTGTCTTTAGGTGCTTTTGGAGGTTCTGGTCTGAGTCCATCACTACACCCAGATTTCGGGCCTGATCAGTGGTTTCTAGCTGAAGTGACTGAAGCTGTGTTCTAACTTTTGATCTCTCCTCTATTGGTCCAAATATTATTACTTCAGTTTTGTTTTTATTCAATTGAAGAAAGTTTTGACACATCCAGCAAGATGTGCACCAACAATTTGTCCACCTTTGAACTCACCCATGTCTCCCATAATGTTGTGTGCATTGCAATATTTTGAGCAAACCTGTGCTCTTACCCTGCTAATTGGACTTTCACACTCTGCTCTTATTGGTTCAATGTGCAATTAATGATGATTGGCCACCAGGCTGGTCCAATTTAGCCATGAAACCTCCCACACTAAAATGAGAGGTGTTTCAGTTTCATTGTCCAACCCCTGTATATAGTGTATTTCACTTACTGAATTGAGTTACTGAAATAATTGTCTATACTTTTATTTATTAAGATTTAATTCTAGTGTTTATGTAAGGCAGAGGTTACAAATGTAAACGTTACAACCTTTTGTTTGGACCGTTTTTGCCTTTTCTTATTTCTATTAGAAACGGCTCTAAGAGAAGAGGTGGAAACAACGCCCCCAAAATGACGCTTGTGGCCAAAAAGTGTATTACGTCAGTAGTGGTTTAGGACTACCATAGCAAATGAATGGCAAACGTTGACTGTCGGCTGTCGCCAATTAGCTCATTAGCTGCGTCTCAGATTGATATACGCAGTTTGCATCTCTGCAGACACAAAGTATTCCCGATCGGCAGGTTTTGATGAAGACAAATCCTTTTCATTCAGAAGATTTGATTTAAAATCCCCAAGCGATGAGAGCCTACGACCAAGGAACTAAGAAAGCTTTGCCCTTGACGTTATACGCACCACCAGGCGGGCGCCTTCTTCAACTTCTTCAGAACTTGAACGATTCTAGTTGGTTGTGTAATTCATTTTGGGCCTTTGCTGGGTTTGTGTTTGTGTCCTCCCCAGTTTGAGGCTAAGCAGCGACTGTCAATAAGATGCTTGTGGTGTTTTCTTTTCAGGGGGCAGTAAACGTGGTTAGAGCTTCCTTGTTCCCTTTTCCCTAAGCATCGCCTCAGGAGCACCTCCATGGATGGGGAGCGTGACCAATCTTATTTGGTTGAGGTTTTGATTATATTTTACAAAAAAACTATTTTAATTGGCCTATACCTTTGTCTCCCCTCATTTTAGTTATGGGCCATCAGCCGGCCTGTGACAGTATCCTGGTCATTATTTTGAAAAATTAGTGCATGTTTGTTGAAATCCTGCTTTTGACTAAAATCGGAAGTGTGGCCCCCTCCTAGGGTTAAACGTGCTCTTGCATTGAATTTCGAATTAACATTGCTTTCGGTTGATGTGACTTAATTCGGATATAGTGTCGTGGGTAGCTCTGCTGCTGTGGGGTACAAAAGCAGCTCCGTCTTAAAAAAAATCACAGCTCCATCTTGTGCCTCCATAGTGAGCACTGTAGCACTTTTCGAACCGTCCAGTGACATTTTTCTTCAAACAAGTGACTAGAAACAAATCTACCAACTTTTTATGTGTTGTTGGTGAATTTACGTGAAAGCCCCCAATTGTTCTGCTGTTAATGTCTTGAGGCAGCCAGGAAGGGGCTTGTGTGAAACCGTGGTGAAGTTAGTATTAGGATTGATATTGGATATTCGCGTTCTGCAGCTTCAATAGCCAGCCAGCAGACGAAGAGTAGCAGCCCCAGATCAGCCTCCCTGTATCAGCTCAAACAGGAGGCAGATGCCGTTGAAGCCATGGAGCACGAATGTCCAGTGTCCAACCTAGAACTAACTTCACCGTGCAGTCAGAGGAAGGAGAAGATCAAACATGCTTTGTGTCCACCATACAAATGAATCATGATGCGCAAAGCTGCCGATGATTCCGCCTGGATTACAAAGTGGGAAATATATATACGATAATATATAACTGGACCGATCACTGAGTCAGCACCTTGAGCCAGCGGGGGGGTAGGACAACATTTGTAAAAATACAAATGTTGTCCTACCTCTGACTCTAGACCGTACATTTGTACTTGCTGCCCATGAACAGAACATAAGAAAAGAAAACATTACAGAGGAGCTGTGGCGTCCCTGCATTTGGGACCAGTGGTGCCCGGCCCCACCAGATGTCGCTGTGGAGCTCTATATTCGCAATAATCAGCGGGACAGGAATGTTCTATATAGAGCAATATTGTAAAAAAGACAAATTCCCTTACCAATAAAATTCTGTTATGAACATTTGTGTCTATATATCTTAGTCTGCCAGAAAACGGACAAGCTCAGTAGGCTAAATCCTCTTGAGGTGCTGGCCCACCAATGTTTGTTTAAATAATGTACATCTGAAATCACAGTACACATGCCCAACACGCTCCTAGTAGACAACCGGGAGGACAAATCCTTAGTCCCAAGCTTTGATCGTCCAATCAAAATACTTGAATTGCACATGTATTTTGTAGTGCCCAGGGTGGTCCCTTTTCTTCACTAGATGTTGCCCCTCTCCTCACCACTTTCCCCCCATTGGTAAGCCTCAGTCTCCTTTGAAATATAAACATTTTTATACTCAATTTGGTTCCAAATGCATTCACTGTTTTAACCCTTTAAGTTCAGGTTATTGTTGAATTAAACTTATTGAAGTTTAATAAAGTTTTGTACAAAGAACTTACCTGTGTCCTTATTACCATTTTCCAGGTGACGTTGTTGGTTTCCTGTATTGTAAACTTTAACATGTGTTTCAAAGTAAAAGATAATCCACCTTCAGGTTGCCACACTAAAGGCCCATTCATACCCTACGTTTGGCCTACACGTCCGTATTTCTGTCCGTACGTTCTATCCGTTGACTCGTTCATACCTCCGTCCGTTGAGGTGCGCAATAACCAATATTTCCTCTAGGTGGCAGTGCTGGGTGCCAATAATTCGTCAAACATGGCGACAGTCCAAGACGTGATTTTGTTGTATTTGCTCCGTAAGTAAACTTTTTGTTTGTCCCTGTTCCCCGGACACAACACATCATATATGTGTGGGTAGTTGCGGACAAGTTCTGCAAGTCGATCCTCGAATCCCGCCATTGTTTAAAGCCCAGAATTATAACCTTCTTCGTGATTTTGTTGACATTTTGTACTACAAACTCAATAGCGCCCCCACCTTTTCCGGTAGTATTGCTCCGTATTGATCCGTTTCGTCCGTAATCGTAAGCTCCCAATTTTCGTGTCAAAATACGGACGAAACCGACGGTTAGAACGTATGAAACACTCCACACGTATCCGTTTCCGTCTTTTACGTGAGGTATGAATGGGCCTTTAGTAACTGTTCAAATTAAAATTGCTCAAAGTCCAGTTGTATGCGTCACAAAAAAGTTTGTTGCTGTTAATAGGTGTTGAGTTTTTGTGCCCCACCAAACTTATCGTGCCAGAGACGCCACTGCAGAGGAGAACACATTGCAGTAGAATAAGAGCAGCAGATTAACATATAAGACAAGTTGGACTACAAACTAACTAGGTTAGTTAACCTAGTTTGTAGGTTAAAAACCTACAAACTAGGTTTTTAACCTTGACTTACAGGAACTCCGGCTTTCAGCACTTTTGCAGTCTTCTGGGAGTTTGTTCCAGATAAGTGGAGCATACAAATTAAAAACTTCTTCTCTGTGTTTGGTTCTGGTTCTAGGTATGCAGAGTAGATTTGAGCCAGAAGAACTGAGTGGTCTGGAGGGTTGATACGCTGATAACAAGTCTGTGATGTATTTAGGTGCTAAGCCATTCATTGATTTATACACTAACAGAAGTATTTTAAAGTCTGTTCTCCGAGATACAGGGAGCCAGTGTAAGGACTTTAGAACTGGGGTGATGTGCTCTACTTTCTTAGTCTTAGTGAGGAAGCGGGCAGCAGCGTTTTGGATCAGATGCAGCTTTCTGATGGACTTTTTAGGCAGACCTGTGAAAACAACATTGCAGTAATCAATTCGAGTAAAAATAAACGCATGGATTAGTTTTTTCAAATCCTGCTGAGACATGGAAATGTTCTTCAGGTGATAGAAGGCCGACCTTGTAATTGTTTTTAGATGCTTTTGGAGGTTCAGGTCTGAGTCCATCACTATACCCAGATTTCGGGCCTGATAAGTGGTTTTTAGCTGAAGCGACTGTAGCTGTGTGCTAACATTTGATCTCTCCTCTATTTGTTCGAAAATTTCAGTTTTGTTATTCAATTGAAGAAAATTTTGGCACATCCATGCATTAATTTCTTCTAAGCATTTACTCAGTGCTTGAATGGGTTCATAGTCACCTGGTGACATGGTGATGTAGAGCTGTGTGTCATCTGCATAGTTATGGTAGCTGATGTTGTTTGTTATTATCTGAGCTAGAGGGAGCATGTAGATATTGAATAGGAGGGGACCCAGGATGGACCCTTGAGGAACCCCACATGTGATCACTTCTACCGGCTCTCCTTGTTTTCTCCCGTTCAGCTCTGCTCTTCTCTGTTTATCTTCACCCGTTTTGTGTTTCTGGAATAGGGAAATGCCTCCTGGCATATTCAAGATTGTCTTGGATGTTGTTGAGTAATCCACCAGGATAAATATCTGGATCACACATCTAATAATAACATAAGGCACAACTCTCTTCTCTGCTATCTTGAAGCTGTGTGTTGAGAGAGCGAGACAGAAGCAGAGAGGCAGAGCTGTTTAGTTTGCGAACTTTGGGCCTCTCAGCTCAGGGAGCTACCAGGGGGTTTCCCGGGGTCCGAGCTCTCAATAGCCCCATTTACACTATCTTTTTTTAAACGATCCATGCCAAGTTCGGACCGACCTTGGATCAGTTAACCGTGCCGAGCTTGGTTCTTTCGACCATTTACACATCACGCTAGCACGGTTCCTCGCCTCCTAGTGACGATCTACGGTACTACTGCTCCCTAGGTTTGAAGGAGGGAATCAAGCAAATAAAAATGGCGGCGCCCGTAACATTCAGGAAGTTATATTTGGTTATAAATGTGATATTTTGTTGTTTGCGGAGAGTCCGGCGAAGAAGGCAACCTTTGGTAAATTTATTTGACAGAGTCGGCTTTTGGGAAGTGGATAAGACAAACAATAGTCTAATTAGGGCTTACAGACGCAGGAAACAACGACAGAAGATGAGTTTCATCACACTGCTAAGCAGAATCATCACTGGAAGTCGTGTGGCACGGTAGGGAAGCTAGTATTTTTATGAATGTTTGAAACCGCAAAATTAGTCAGATGACTGTAAGGAGATGACGCGGTCTGCTCATGTGCTCTTTATCAGAGAATCGAGCCACTGAAAAACCGTGCCGAGCCCACCTATCGAACTGGTCTAGATTTAGCACGGTTCGGTTGTGTCTGGCACGGTTCAGTTCAGTTTGCGTTCCATTTACACTTGATAGTTATCTCAGTTACCGAGCTCGGACCATTCTCGGCAGGGTTAAAAAAAGTAGGAGTGTAAAATGGGGTTTATAGCAGGCGCTCTAACTGGAACAGGCGCTCTAATTGAATGGAGTGATTGACAGCATTAAATGCTACACTGAGTTCCAGTAATTATGAGAAAATTACACAGACGTTTGCTGGTGGCTATGGCGTAGCATCCATTTCAGCAGTAATAATAATAATACATTTTTTTGTAATGAACTTTTTATGCAAATCCCAAAGTGCTACATGATAAACAAGTAAGTGCTAAAAATAAAAACACACGGAGAGCATGAAAAGTTTAAGATAAAATAAATAAAAAGGAAAAAGGGCAAGAGTTCAATCAAAAGTTCTCCTAAAATAAAGTGGGTTTTAAGGCCACATTTAAAAGCATCTTTGGTGTCTGTGGTGTCCTCTTGCGGTCAGGAAGAGCATTCCGCAGACTGGGAGCATCTGACCAGAAAGCCCGATCTTCCATTCTACGGAGCTTTGTTTTTGGAGGTTTCATGAGATATGTTGAAGCAGATCGGAGGGGGGTCGGGGTTGTGAGCTTCACCATGGATGCACTGGTGGGTAAGGAGGGATATTTTGTACTCAATTCTGAGTGAGACAGGAAGCCAGAGGGGTTATTTGAGGATGGATGGGATGTGGTCATATTTGTGCACTGACGGGGTGGCCTCTCAATCTTCCTGTCTCATTCACTAAGGCCCGCCTCACCCGGTTCTTAAATTCGGCAGCAAAGGAAGAAAACAATTATCAGAGACAAAACACTTGGAATATACATATGTTTATTAGAATTGGAATTCCAAGGGGAGACACGCACTTACAACTTTATCCTAAAGCCCCATGTAGTAAAGCACGGAGTCCACCCTCCCATGTTAGCTACCTGCACGTGTCTTAGGTGCCGCCCTCACGCGCATCTATTCATAGCCCGGCCCCTGACTGAATGATGTCGGGGTGGGCTGCATACACACTGATTTCTATCGTGCTTGTCTTCTCACAAACAAAACAGGGGTCCGTTCTTCATATGTTGCTTAAAACATCCGAGATCAAATGAGACATCCAAGATGATTTCATCCGGCTAATCATGATCCGGCTAATTGGGTTCTTCGAACACACCTGTTGTTTATTAGTATGGCTGGATTGAGTTATCTTAGATAACTGCGCGTTCATGCGTTTGTTTAAAAGGGAAATTGTATCGATAGTAGAAACAATGATCAGCAACGCTGCTATTGGCTGTTCAGCATGGCCAAAGAACGGCCACAGTTTTTCTCCCAAGCAGAACAAGAGCTTTTAATGGAAGGTTATGCTGAATTTGAGTCATTAATTAAAACGACAGGTAACACCTCAAAGTCTGCTAAAGCCAGGAGAGAGGGCTGGCAAAAAGCAGCAGACAAATTAAATGTGTAAGTGCTGTCCATGTTAGATGTTTCTATCACTTTCTACAGTATGTATTTTTGCATTTTAATAATTTCATATTTACTTTGTTCTTTTATGTCAGAGCCTCCACGGGACCCACTAGAACATGGGGAAAAAAGTGAAGTACAAGAATATTCTACAAAATGGTAGCCTTTAATTATTATACTGTATTTTAAAAAGCAGCTTCTTCCTCTTTTTTAAAAGCCACTGTTAAATGATGTGTTTGTCTGTTTATAACAGCCACCAAGAAGAAGGCTGAAAAAAAATGGTTCTTTTTACTGTTGTTGCATGAGGCATGTTTCACCCTTTTTTCTTTCACATAATGACACAGGGTGCCATCCGTTCCCTATATAAACGGCATCTTCAACAAAAAATGTAGTATTTTGACCTGAAAAAACACAAATTAAGAGGAGAAATTGAACGCCACAACTTGAAAAAGAGAAAAATTGCACTAGAGATCGAGTTGCTTCAAAAGGACCTTCAGGGTAAGTTCTAATACACAATTTGACAGTAGTAATGCTGACTATACATAACTATCTCTTATTGCAGGCAAAAGATGACTTGCTGTCTTTTCTTTATAAAGAATTGTTTAAATAAAACGACAGGAACTAAGCATTATTTGTTTCGTCTTTTATTAAACATTAAAAAAATGGTGTTCCACAATTCTGTCCCGTCCTCTGCCACTAGGTGGTCCAAGTGCACTGGCTGGACAGACTTCCCTATCTCCTCCGCTTATAAAGCTGCGATCTAATCCTGTTTACATGTGCGCAAGCTTAAGCCTGCTCGCGAGCAGGCTTAAGCGTGCGCACATGTTGCTATGACAGCAAGTCCAGGATGAGTTTCGAAGAAGCAAACGATCCAAGATCATGCCAAATCGTCAACAATCAAATCCAGCTAACTGAGTTAGCGACGTACGAAGAACAGACCCCAGATCTGCATTCAAGGAGTTGGGTTCTTGATACATTTTGCCAGATGTTTCTAGGAGTCTACCAAGATAAACATTGAAGAACAATATAAAGCTTTTAAACCATAAACCTTCTTGAAGGTTACCACCATAACACTTCATGTGACTCTTACTTGCCCTGTATCCCACAAGAAGGTTGAGTGAATTTAAAGCCTTGAGTGACCCTGCAAACTCCATACTATTTGCACTCCAGACCACAAAGTTTAACAATAGTATTTAAAACTTAGGTAACTCTTACTGCTTAAAGAAAAATACATGGTTAATACAAAAACTGATTCCCTAACAGCACCCTCAACAGGATCCTAGCATTGCTATTCTGGGTGTACTGCATCTTCTGAAGGCTTTTCTCTGAGATTCCGGTGAGGAGTGCATTGCAACAGGCCAACCTGGAGGAGACAAATGCATAGACAGGCTTTTCCGCATATGGAGGAGTGAGTATGGGACCGAGTTTGGCAATGTTCTTGAGGTGGAAGAAGGGGGTCTCGCAGAGATGTATGATGTTAGCCTCAAAGGTCAGATGAGAGTCCATTTTAACACCCAGGTTAGTGACTGATGTTGAGAGTGGAATATTTTGGCCAGAGAAGGTGATGCTGGTGATGTAAGATGACCGAACGTGGTGTGGAATGCCAATTAAGACAGCTTCAGTCTTGGAGCTGTTTAGCTGCAGAAAGTTTTGCTTCATCCACACCTTTACCTCCTGCAGGCAGGTGGTCAGAGAGGATGATGGCAGGGCAGCAGAGGGGGTTGGGTCCTAAGGAAGATGGAGGAGCAACTGGCGCAGAACAACGTCAGAGATGTGTGGAGAGGTCTCAGGAACATCTCCGGCTTTGGGCAGAGGACCAGCAGGGCTGCAGACGGTGACACCAAGTTTGCAGATGAGTTAAAAAGGTTCTTCACCCGGTTTGACTCCCCTCACACTGGCCCCCTCCCTGCCGTCAACCCTCTACACGTCTCCAACCCCCAGCCCCCCAGAGACCTACCCTCCCCCCCACCGCCACTCTCACCAACCTCCGACATCCATCCACACCTCAGGACCTGTGCAGATGAGCTCTGTCAGGTCCTCAGCTACATCTACATCCTGAGCCTCAGCCTGGGGGTGGTCCCCACCCTGTGGAAGACCTCCTGTGTGGTACTGGTTCCCAAAACACCGCACGCCAGGGAACCGGCCCACTTCAGACCAGTCACTGGTATGTCATCATCATCGCAGTGGAATGAAATTCCATGCCGGCTGATGTCATAGCCAAGGGGGAGCATGTAGAGAATAAACAGGGTGGGCCCGAGCACTGAACCTTGAAGGACACCACAGATGGCGTTGTGCGCCAGGGATTTAGCCTCAACCGAGGCGACATGCTCAGTACTCCCGGTGAGGTAGGATGAGAACCTTGCATAGACAGAATCAGAAACACTGATAGTGGAATTTACACAGTGGAGGTGAATGTTGTTTTTATGCTATCAGAGCCATAGACAAAATTCAGATTGAATTGGAAGATAAATAAGTTTTACAGGCACCAAGGATCCCCCTTGGTGCCTGTAAAACCCTCAGCAGGGTTCCATCAGTGCTACAAAAGCTTTGCTCCCACAGACAATCGGTTGGTTCACTTTTGTCCTGGAGGCGCTAGAGGAGAGGGTGGCTGGGGAGACCAGCTGCCCCTGCGAGCCACATGGGACTCAGACTCACAATACCCACTTCTTCCTGGAGCTCTCAAGGACAGAGAGTCCCCCTAGACAAGCCCCATGAGGCCCCATGGAAGACCCACAAGCTGAGTAAAAAAACCAGCAGTTCCTGCTGTTTTGTTGGGACTACAATGGGGAGAGAATTGTCCTCTGCGGAGTGGAGGACCCGACTGAGTTCGGAGATTCACCGACCAGATTGAAACTAAGTTCACAATCTGACTTCTGTGCAACCATCTGCGGAGTAAAGAATGCCGAAAAAGCTTTGTTTATTTTTTTCAGCTGTTGCAGGAAAGCGGACGTGTTATGCCAGAAATCTGTTTGATTATGAGTATTATTATTGATTAAACTGGACAGAGATGATGGTCTTTAGTTTGGGTTTTTCCTGTAAGAGAATTAGAAATTATTTATTCCGGTTTCTGGTACGACTGAATAATATAACAAATAAATATGCTAGTACTAGAGGACTTTATAACATGTCATGATTTTTGTCCTATGGGATCAATTCTGGACTTCTAGACAGGAAAAGAGAAGTATACAGTTCACTTAAAAATGTCTCTCTCAAGTCTAATTAAAATGTAATATCAGCTTTTCTGAATGCCTAGTAGGTGATCATCAACACTCAGATAGTTGTGTTTTATTCAGAATCAATGAACTTTGCAGAACACCTGCCTGCACGGTATTAGAAGGTGCGAAATGCACATAACATAACAGTGTTAAAGCGCCTGCCTGTGGCAAGTTTAGACCCAAAATGGCGGCACTCGCTGAGTTGGCGCAACTTTCATTTAAGGGACTTTAGGAAACACTACTCGCTACTCAAGGAACATGCAAAAGAAAATAAATGAAAATAAAACAAGTCACAAACGATCAAATGAGATGTAGCAATCTTAATTCTATTCACAGTTGTTTAAACATCACATTCAAGAAGTCGGCACTTTGACATAGCAGCATTGAAAGACAAAATAGCTTAGAGAAAACAGACCTGAAGCTAGATGGGGAACGCTCCATACTCCACAACCCGCTAAACTAACCGTCTAGAGCACATATGTCAAAGTCAAGGCCCGCCTGATGATATTTGATTACTATTAAAACGGGCCCGCAGGCCACGGCCGCCCGCTGCCGTTTTGCACTTGTGACCAATATGGCCCCACACTCGGTTTTTGACACAAGGGGGAGCAAGCAACTTCAAAAACCCAAACAGCGATCAAGTCCAAGATGTTTTATTTCAACAAAAGCCGCCGTAATAGTGGCACGATAAAACACTCCCTTTGCCTTTTTTAAAAGTTCAAGATTATTCCAATAATTCCAATTCAAATGATTCCAATAATTGTCCTTAAAAGTCACCAATTAGAGGCCAGAAGTTGGGCTCCACTTATTATGCTGCTTCTGGTGGAGGATCCATCTACAGCGCTCTTGCCGATCCAAGCTGATTCTGCGGCGCTCCAGCACTGTTCCATTCTTCTGCGTGCCACGCCGCTTTTCAGATCGATCTAGCTAATAGAAAGAATCAGGAAAACTCCAGCATCCCTGCACCAAGACTCCGTCAGAATAGTATTTCCTGCCGATACTCTCTGATCGAGACGGAGCGCTATTTACAGGCGCCCTCTGTACTGGGCCGTCTGTTCACCTCCCGGTATTCTGTGTCTGCCGTGCGGATCGCACCTGCCCCTCGCTCGGCAGCGTGTCTGTCTCTGTCACCTGCAGGATCAGCTCCCCTCTCCTTCCATCCAGGCTATTTTTTTTTTATTTTGGCTTCAATCAGCCACTGCTGACACCTGCGCGCAGCAGTTGCGGAGCGCACTAATTGCGCTCCGCCTCCTTAGACAACCGACTTCAGCCCGGTGTGCTTGGATTGTTAAAACAAAAACAATCCAAACATGCAAAGGACAACTAAAACGTTTCATCCCCGACTCAAACAGAGAGAGCATCCAAGCTGCTCGGATGCTCTCTCTGTTTGAACAACTTTTCTCTAATCAAAACATCACACAGGAGCCGTCTTACTAATAATCACCTTCACTCAATCCTGAGGATTTCCTCAGCTCAGAGCCTAACCCCAAATATTGATGAACTTGTACAAAAGAGGAGACACCACCTAGTATCCGGCTCTGCCTCAGACAGGAGATAGTCCATAGGCCAGAATCTGTAGGACGTCTCCTTAAGAACTTTCGTATGATCTGTCAGGGGGCAACTTTCTTGCACTTGGATAAGTTGCTACACATAGCAGTGATCTATTTTTAAAAGCGACATATCTCGTTTTCTTAATATAGTTAATATCTCTATATGGTTCTAGGTTGAATTAAAATCTTATCTGATAATTTTGGCTGTACCTTTAATGAGTGTTCATTTGATCACACGTGAAATCTGCTTTATATGATCTATTCATGCGGGTCTAGCTACCAAAAAATAAAAATAAAAAAGACGAACCAGCAGACAGCTGTGGTGGACTCAGGAAGGTGGAGTTTTGGTTTAAGCAGACAGACATGCGACAATCTAAAGCTAATATTTCTTGATACATCTGGAAATGACCACAGAGCCGTTTTCTTCCTCATAACGTGTTATATTGAGTGATCAATCGAGTTTTAACCGACATAGCAATCCCTTATGATAGTCTAACAAGTGTTACATTTTCAGTTTTTTCACACTAACTGAACGGTAATGTAACGACACCATTTCTATATTTTGTTAAGAAAAGTAAAACATCTTCATTTCCACGCCTAATAGGTTGGAAATGAGGCGGAGTTGACTGGATTCATTCTTCCAGCTGAATGCGCTCCCGACGCAGGGGATACAAATTCTGGCGGGGATAACTCGTTTGGCACAACGACACCTGTTGCCTGTGGTATCCTAGCGCAGCAGATCTTGGTGATATCACAGGGCAAAAGTCTGGGCTATTTCTGCCCTGCGATAGACTGGCGACCTGTCCAGGTTGTACCCCGCCTCTCGCCCATTAACAGCTGGAGATAGGCACTGGCACCCTTCGCGAACCCAGCAGGGATAAGCATGTTAGAAAATTAATGGACGGATGAATGGATGAACTGGGTTATTTCTTTTCCCTTGCCATCAAGATCTCTGCCAACTGGCACCAGAAAATGGTATTATTGGGCTTTCTTCGTCTGGAAACAGATGCATACAACTCTTTACATGCGCAGCCATGATGAACTCGCAGAGCTGACAATACAGCGATCTGATTGGCTGTGTGCGGCAAAATTCGAATCACGTGACCTATTGGACCGGAGCGCAACAGTTTATATTTTTTATCGGCTATAACTTATTAATGTGCAAGTGCATGTGCAATTTTATTTTATTGTATTTAATTTATTCATATTTATTTTTCAGTTGAATGGAATCAGGAAAACCTTCAGATTAGAGACATGAGAGAATACAACTGATTTGATTTTTTTTCTTATTTTACTATTTCAAAGCAGTGATCGGTAGGATCATGGAGCAGCACAATAATGCATTTTCAGTTTATAATGCATCCACTTTTATGTATTTATCTTGATATTAAGAAACATTTTTTTTTTTTAAAAAACAATTACATTTTTTGCTGTTTGCCTGTTGAAAATGTTTTCCCTTGAGGTTACTTTATTGACAGAGCCATAAAAATATTGCTTTATTCTTTTAATGTACAGAACATGCGATTTTTCTTTGAAGGAAGTTCGTTTTTATCTGTTTGCCTGTTGAAAAATGGTTTCACTTGAAATTACTGACAGATCCATATGAAAATGTTGCTTTATTAATTTAATTATTAAATAATATACACTGTGTTAGGTCTTGGTTCAATAGGCTATGTGCAATAATTTCAATATGTTTTAATAAACATTGAACCAGTCCAGCCCTCGGCTTTGGTTTTTTGGCCCTCAGTGTATTTGACTTTGACATCCCTGGTCTAAAGCTACCCTTGCACCTTCCCAAGATGGCGACTATGACGACATATGACCTACGATCTTGCGTGATGCGTGAGGAAGAGGTCCTAATGACGTATCTAGCGCACACGCCTAGTGCAGGGCAGGCATTTGTCAGGAGGCGATTTCACTCCTGGACAAAGGACTTCAAAGGAAAATGCGAGAACCGACCATTTAGACAAAGGACTAAGAGATGAAGAAAAGAAAGAAGGAAGGAAAGTTCTGAGTCAGCTGTCGGCGCAGCCAATGCATAAACCAAAACCAAACACAGCAGAATCACTTATTAAATGCATGCATACACATCAGATATATCCTGCACAGTTAAACAAACTCCGTCTTGGAGTAATTAAGCACTAAACTAATTCCTAATAGGTTCTGCCCAGGCACAAAATATATCACCTTATGGGTGAAAAAGAGAAATAAAAAGGGGGGACGTCCCGTTTACTTGTGTTGTCTCAGGGGATGTCCCAGCTCCGATTCCGCGGCTCCTGCAGTGCTTCTGTAACACTTACGATGTGCTTACAGTTAATTAGATAGACAATAGACCAGTACTAGGTTCGGCTACGGGAGTAGAGAAATGTAGAAGGGTATTAATGACCACAGACCAGGAAATAGCTTGAACTACTGGCTTATTTTTTATCAAAAGAAAGAAGAACAACAATATTACAACAGTTGACATACAATGACACACAATTAGATCCCAAAATAGTTCCCCTGTTTGAAATTTAAACCTAATGCTAGGTTTTAAAAGGGTTACTATTTTATTTTTCTAACCTAGGTTATAGTTCTATTTTAGTTCCGATGAATACTGTTAATCTAGTTAATTTACAATCTAATTTATAATCTTTTAAATCTAATTTAGCTATTTAGAGTTCTCTCTAAGGAAGTTAAGGTTTTAATTTCCTGTTTTAACCATTTCTTATTTCCATTTCTACAGACAATTTCACATTCAATACACACAAGGGACATTGAATGGGTTTTGAGAAAAGAAAACAATAAAACACAATTCGACAAATTCAGCAAAAGGCTGAATAATTTGTGTTTAGATCAATGTCTCTTTCCTCTGGTCCTGCAGGGTTAATCCCGTTCCTCCGATTCCAATACTAATTCAGCAGGAAACATGGGCAGATCATACCAGTCTGGATGATTGGGATTGTCCAGCGGAATGTGTGGCTCCTGCTAGACGGCAGTTACAGGGTTCCTGGGTTACGGCTCGCCATCTTGTTTCTCTCTCTTCAGCAGAATCCAACTTGGAGATCGACTCAAAGTTCCCCGGTCAAACCTCCAGCAAACCTCAAAAAGGCCAAGTCCAGTTCTTACAATGTGTACACGCTGAACACGGTCGGTGAAAAATGTGGAAAGCTCCTCCTCCAACAATGGAAAAGTTTCCCCAACAACAGGTGCTTTTTAATTGTCTATTTTGTCTTAACTCTTTTTTCTCACAGCACAACTCTTAGCTCATGCTCTCTCCGCTTCTCCCTTGCTCTCTCTGCTTCTTCTTTGAGCGCCAGAGAACGTAGCAGCTCGGTTGGCTGGAACAAGTCACATGGGCTGCACATCAATGTGACCCTTCAGAATAAGAGACGCTAACAAATTAAATCTCCACTTTATGCGGTTTTAACAAAAGAAAAGAAAATAACATGAAATACAGCCATTACAATGTCTGCAATTGTTATTTTTATATATTCGTTTTACCTATATTAAGACCTATTTATCCTCTATTTATGCATTTTGTAGTTATCCTATATGAAAGGTGTGATATATTGGTATTTCATCGCGTATTTCATCGCGTGTCACTCCGCACCGTTAGTTACAGATTTAATGTTACTGTTTAAAGTTTAGGTTCTGGAGCAATGCTCTTTCAAAGACCTTTTTGGGGATCCTGGTAACTGAATAAGAGGGGAGGAGTTGTGATATATTGGCATTTCATCACGTGTCACTCCGCACCACCAGGTGGTGCCCTCGTACCTCCAATATGTATTATGGGCCTGAATTTAGAATAAAGCAGTGTGAAAGTGACCATCTCAGAGTCCGGTCATGCTTGTGTGAGCTCCAATCTTTGGCAAGATATTATAAATTGGCGCTGAGTAGGTAACCCACTTATGTCATCTTCGGATGAAGGGGACTCTACATTAGCAGTGGAGGGAGAAGAATCCCAGAAGAACCGGATCGAGGAACAAGGGGTTCAAAACGAAACCCATCGAGAAGCACGGGCAGTGCCGCCACCAGTAAGAATGGCAACGCTTTTGGGACACATCGATGCTTACGACGAATCGTCGGAGCAATGGTCGACGTATGTCGAAAGGTTTGAACATTTTATTGAAGCCAATGATGTTCCCGATGCAAAGAAGTGTCATGGGGGCAACTACATATGGCTTACTGCATAGCTTACTAGCCCCGGATAAACCCAGCAGTAAAACTTACAAAGAGTTGGTGGACACCTTGGACGGACATTTCTCCCCCAAGCCCATAGTAATTGCGGAGAGATTCAAATTTCACAAACGCAATCAGGAAGAAGGGGAGACTATTGCACAATATGTGGCTGTGTTGAAAAAGTTATCTGAGCATTGTGATTTTGGTGCACATTTGCTAGATGCTCTGCGCGATAGACTTGTTTGTGGGCTAAATAACGAGGCTATTCAAAGGAAACTCCTGACGGAGGAAAAAATCGACTTTAAGAAAGCAGTCGAGATGGCATTGGCAATGGAAACAGTGGCGAGGGAGTCCCTGCATTTGAAAAACGCGTTGAAAGTGCATGCGGTGTCCACGTCTGCACCACAGGGTGGCGACAAATGTTTTTGTTGTGGCAAGATTAATCATCATGAACGTGACTGCTATTACAAGGAACAGCAATGCCACAATTGCAATAAAAAGGGCCACATAGCTCGGGTGTGTAGGAGAAAAAGGAATGAAACAAAGCAGGCAAAGTCAAAACAAGACAGTCAAATAAAACAAAGAAAATACAAAGATGCAGACAAAGGCAAAATTCATAAAGTGACAGCTCCAAATTCATCAGATGAGAAGGAGTCATCAGCAGGTTCAGACTCTGATTTCACTCTCCACATGGTGTCAGCAGTGAACACAGAACAAGTGAAGGCAGTTAAAACTGGACATGCAGCATCATTAATAATAATCATGATTAAGCCGAAAATTGAAGGGCAGTCAGTGGAGATGGAGCTGGATACTGGGGCAGCTGTATCTTTGATCTCCAGTCGACTACACAAAGACAAATTGGCACACTTACGTTTACGCAAGACAGACGTCCTTCTGAAAACATACACAGGGGAGTTACTCCAGCCTGAGGGAATGCTGAAGGTGTGGGTTAAATTGAACAAGCAAAAGGCTAGGCTGCCTTTATATGTGATAAAAGGAGAGGCTCCACCACTGTTTGGCCGTGAATGGCTAAGGAACATCAACATAAACTGGCGGGAAATCAAGACAGTGCGAACAGGGAATAGGGCAAGTGATGAAACGCTGGAGAGGGTCCTAAATCGCCACACTGAAGTGTTTAGCAAGGAATTGGGGACACTGAAAGGATTTGAAGCTTCACTGACACTGAGGCCAGACCATCAGCCAAAGTTCTGTCAGGCCCGGGTGGTACCGTATGTGTTGAAGCCTAAAGTCGAAGCTGAAATAGAGCGCCAAGGGGTTATTTCCCCGGTCCAGTTCAGCGACTGGGCGACCCCCATAGTGCCCATCATGAAGACAAACGGAAGTGTGAGGATATGTGGAGATTTTAAGGTAACTGTGAATCCAGCCCTGTGCGCTGAACACTACCCAATACCTCGCATTGAGGATTTGTTTGCGTCCTTGTCTGGGGGACAGCGTTTCAGCAAACTGGACCTTTCACAGGCCTACCTTCAGGTACCGGTTAAGAAGGATTCTAGGAAATACCTGACGGTCACCACCCACAAGGGCATGTTCTGTTACAATCGTTTACCATTCGGAATCACCTCTTCGCCCTCCATATTCCAGAGGATTATGGACCAAGTGCTCCAAGGGCTGCCAAACGTACATTGTTTTCTTGATGATATTCTCATCACAGGCCAAGATGATGCGCACCATCTGAGGAATCTCGAAGTAGTACTGAGTCGCCTTGAAAACTTTGGGCTCCGAGTTCAAAGAGAGAAATGTGAGTTCTTCAGGAGTTCGCTAGAGTACTTGGGGCACACGATTGACTCTGTAGGGCTTCACAAGTCTGATGATAAGATCAAAGCCATTGTAGAGGCCCCTGTGCCTACTGATACGACTCAGTTGCGCTCTTTCCTGGGGCTCATCAACTATTACGCACGCTTTGTCCCGAACATGTCGACACCTTTATACCCATTGAATGCATTACTCCACAAGGGGGTGAAGTGGGAATGGTCCAGGAAATGTGATGAAGCTTTCCAAAAAGCAAAGGAACAGCTATCCAGCAAAAGTGTACTGAGACATTACAATTCCAGGCTTCCAGTTATACTCGCCTGCGATGCCTCGCCCTATGGGGTGCGGGCAGTCATCTCGCATCGACTGCCAAATGGGGAAGAATGACCCATAGCCTTTGCTTCGCAGACACTTAGCAAGGCAGAGCAGAATTATGCTCAAATTGAGCGAGAGGCATTAGGAATAATATTTGGGGTCAGACGTTTTCATTCATACCTCTATGGCCGTCATTTTACTCTACTCACTGATCACCAGCCCTTGACAACAATATTGAGCCCTAGCAAAGCGACACCGTCCATGGCTGCTGCAAGACTACAGCGCTGGGCACTCATCTTGGCAGCACACGATTACACAATAAGGTACAGATGCGCCGCTGACCATGGTAACGCGGACGGTCTGTCGCGTCTGCCTCTGCCTCTGCCAGTGCAACATAAAGAAAAACAAGGGACAGTTGAGTCATTTCTGATAAAACACATTGAGAGCCTTCCAATTCACTGCAGCGAGGTGAAAAGAGAAACCAAAGCAGACGCCACAATCTGCCAGGTGATCGAGATGGCGTCGACTGGTCGTTTTCCACCAGCCAAGGATGTGGACAGCGGTTTGGCCCCATACATCATACGGAAAGATGAACTGTCTGTACTTTAAGGCTGTTTAATGTGGGGTAATCGAGTTGTAGTCCCACCCAAACTACGTCAGCACGTCCTGGACGAACTCCACGCCGGACACCCGGGCGTGGTCAGGATGAAATCCCTGGCAAGAAGCTACGTGTGGTGGCCGGGTCTGGATGTGCAGGTGGAGGAGAGGTGCAAGGGGTGCAAACCGTGCCAACGAGATCAGAAGAACCCTGCGCTCACACCGCTGCACCCATGGCCCTGGCCGACAGGTCCGTGGCAGCAAATTCATATCGATTTTGCTGGCCCCTTTGAGGGGCGCATGTTCTTCGTCATTGTGGACGCTCATTCCAAGTGGCCCGAAGTCATATTGATGGATTCAACCTCATCTGCAAAAACCATTGAAGTTCTAAGAGGCCTGTTCAGTCATTACGGAGTACCAGAGGTCCTAGTGAGTGATAATGGGCCACAATTCATTTCTGAGGAGTTTGCCCACTTTTTGAAATCAAATGGCATCACGCACAAACGCTCCGCTCCTTTCCATCCGGCAACGAACGGCCTGGCAGAGCGTTTCGTGCAGACATTCAAACATTCACTGAAGTCGTCCAGGGGTACAGCTTCGGTCCAACGGCGACTCGATGCTTTCCTGCTACAGTACAGAAACACCCCCCACGCCACTACAAAAGAGGCACCTGCGACGCTGTTTCTTCGTCGCAGATTGCACACCCGCCTAGATCTGCTGAAACCGAGTGTGTCAGCAGTGGTGGATCGAGCGCAGGAGGACCAACGGCGTCAACGTGATGCACACTCTAAAGAAAGAAAGTTTGAAGTGGGAGATCCGGTGCTTGTCCGGGACTATCGGAAAGGGGAGGATAAATGGATGACTGGTACGGTTACATCACAAGCAGACCCAAGGTCATACCAGGTCGAAGTGGCGTCAAATCAGCAGTGGAATCGTCACGCAGACCAGATGGTGGCCTGTCATCCCAGCATCGTGGAGCCCGCCGCAGAGGAACAACCAAGACCTACTGCAGTCATGTCAACGGCCATGCCTGACACCGGTGATGCGTCGGAGACAGCAAGCCCAGTGACGGTAACAAGCTCACCACTTTCAGGTCAGTCAGAAACGCACATCAACCCTGCAACACCCCAGCCAACACTGAACAGATATCCAAGGCGGGTGTGCAAACCACCGGACAGACTGACACTTTAAACAACCTGGTATGATCTCTGAAATGTTTAATTAACGAGTGTTGTCTCAAGAAGGGGGCAAAATAATCCCCGACACACTCAAGGTGTTGAGGCAGTCTACCCTCACCCTTAAGTTAGGATATTATGTTCAATAACTGTTCGGTTAGTTACAGATTTAATGTTACTGTTTAAAGTTTAGGTTCTGGAGCAATGCTCTTTCAAAGACCTTTTTGGGGATCCTGGTAACTGAATAAGAGGGGAGGAGTTGTGATATATTGGCATTTCATCACGTGTCACTCCGCACCACCAGGTGGTGCCCTCGTACCTCCAATATGTATTATGGGCCTGAATTCAGAATAAAGCAGTGTGAAAGTGACCATCTCAGAGTCCGGTCATGCTTGTGTGAGCTCCAATCTTTGGCAAGATATTATAAAAGGGCTTATGTTTAGTGAAGGCTATGTTAACCTGGGTTACACTTCGGTGAGCGCAGGTCCTTCAGGCAACAAGGAGGAAAAAGGGAAACTCCAAAGTCTCTGGGCTCTCTGACACTTGTTTGGCCAAAACAACAGCGGGGTTCTTGACGATCACTGTGAGATAGCGGCTCCCAGTAGGATCAAAATGAATTCAAAGTACTTTTAAAGTCGACCTCCTGCATAGAAAAACAGGAATAAGTTTGATTCTGAAGTTCTCGGTCCAGTGAAAAATCAAACACGTGCCACGTGGGGGAATTCCCAACGGGAGAGAAGCAGCTGCGTGTCTCCTCAATTTGGCGAACTGCCAGCAAAGAAGGCTCAGTTGGGCGCGCAGTGCGCTATTATGGCATCCCATAGCAACGAGATAACGTTGCCAGGCTGGGAGTCAGTTTTGACCATGTTGCATGCTGGGAGTTGGAGTCTGTTACGTCATACGATGGCATTACAGACGTGAGTCGGCGGATCAGTCACCTTCCCTCACCAGACAAGCTGAGAGCTCAGAGACTGTATGCAGGACGTCGCACCACCCTGCTCCGACCACATTTCAGCTAGCCGCAGAGCCGCTAGCCCGCTGCGAAAATAACCAACGTTTTCCTGGACCACTGCTCTTCCTTGGATGTCCAAAGTAAACCGAACTCACACAAGGCACCGACAGGTTTAGCAGAGAAACTACAGGGAACGTTAAATGGCCGTTTGGAAGGTTTGTGTGATGCGTCCACATGGTGTTTTTAAACACATGGAGCTGACCGACATAACTCCCGTTAGCATGTTGATGCCATGCCATTGCCGATATAATTTGAGTGTGTTTTTATAGTTATAACAAATATTATCTCCACTAGAGTTGTATACACTGATGAGATTTGGTGTTATCCGGTGTACTCATTACGACTAAATTAAAGCCAAAGTTTTTTTTAAGTTAGCAGCAAAGGTCCGCTAGCCTAAATGCTATTAGCTTCCGGTTACATCTGGTTTCCGAATATTCAACTACGGCTCGTTCCAACCATAAGGTTTGTTTCGTTTCGCTCCACCATCGTTCGATGATGCTATGAGCATTATCACTGCATTAATATGGAATATTACTGTCGATTTAAAGGCGTTTTGTATAACTTTAGGAGTAACCGATTTTAGCTACAGCGACCCCTAGCCTCCCAGAGGTATCATCACATCAATAAAATCAATCGAGTATTCTAGAAGTTTACTGACGTTTACTGAGCAAATCATTCTCTAAAATGTTATTTCCTCGAATAATGTTTTGCGTAACTCAGGATTTGCATTGTGAACAGGTTGAAAAACATACCAAATGTTGTTCTGAATTAGTTAAGCTCATTCCATGTTCTTTAAGCTGAACTTTGGTTCTTTAACTCAGACCCTCAGTGAACCACGATTCACTGAATTATTCTGATGATGATAATGATGACCACCCACTTTTGTTTTGTCTTTGTTTCTTTCTGTGTGTACATAGTTCCTTAGCTTAGCTTCCTTTTTATCTTCTGTAGTTGATGCTAGCCCATGTGGAATCCTAGCTCTCTTTTGCCGCTTAAGCCTTGTCTTCTGCTCCAGTAACAGGCTAATTGAATCATAAGTGGTAATGGCAGGTAGTAAATAAGCTAAATATCACACTCCAGACCAATCAGCAGGCAGATACAAATATGATCTACTTCCACACATCGTAAACCATGTTCTTGGGACATTTACCACAACTGCGGTTAAGTTACCTGTACCATACAGTTTACTTCCGTCTGGCAAAGCTGTATTAAGGGTTAAAACATAGGGTGCCGGGACTGAAGATCCTGGAATTGTATAAGAATCAGCTCTAACCACACATGACTTGGAGGAGTAATTTCTATGGGTCAGTGCACATGAAGCAGGTATGATAACTTTACAACCTACTGTCCTTCCCAGAAAATGAGGTGTGGATTCTTCCTGCGCTACACAGATGTCTGGATCTCTTATGGGATTCATACTACCTCAAAACCTGTAAAGAGTTCCTGTAATGGCACACGTTAAATTAGTCACATCAGAAAACTTACGGATCTCTCTTTTCGGTCTTATGGTGTAATTCTTTACCCACAGAAAAATAGTCTCCACTAACCTGTTAGATTGATGACTAGGGAAAAAGGTTGCTAGAGTATAGGAAGTGTCAATAGGAACAGATACTAACAATGGTTAGTTATCAAAAGCATGTGGAATAAAAGAGCACACATAACAACTGTCATTTCTCATTTTCCGTACAGTCTGATGCATTAGTTGCCATCAGATGTTGTCAGCATGATAATGACAGTCGCTGAAGTGATGGTCTCTCTTCGAGTCAGCCAATGGGTATGATTTAGGGGATTACTCAGGTTAGACACAAATTATTCATGCTGTACCTTTTCTCCGATGAGCACAGGAGTGATAAAAAGAAGTGTGATGACAGTCACCAGTTCTAAAACTTTCTAAAACTTGCAGCCAAGATCAACATGCAGCTGTCTTTCGTACAGCTGCATGTTGATCTTGGCTGCGAAGTGGATTGTCCTTTCTTCTGGTACTCAGTACTTTTTTTTTAAACAGAAGCGAAAAACAAAATAAAAACCCCGCTGCCTCTCCAGAGTGTAGTCTGCGCTTCAAGCTGCCCTGTTACCGGCCTGGTACAGGTGGGCGGTCATTGGAAGCCCCTGTAGGCAGGGGGTTCTGACCCGGATGCTGCTCAAGTGGTGTTCCCATGAACACCTTGCACTGTGTGGCATGGATCCAGGTATTCCTTCCTTAGACCTTCACGGCAGTGTGGGTCACCAGCAGGATCTGGAACGGACCAGTCCAACGCTTGTCTCTCGGATCAGCACCCACTTTCCTGGCGGTATCTGGTGCAGGATTTATCAGCTACTGGGGGTAATGCAGCTCTCAAAGCCTGATGGAAAGGAGAAAGAGAACGTGACAGAACCTTACAATATTCTAACATGGAGTTTTCAAAATGAGCAGTTGTTAATGTGGATAAGTTAATATTGGGTCCTCTTCCCCTGTACTCGCAAAAAGGATTTCAAAAGGACTGAGATTAGCTCTGGATCTATTTCTCATCTGCATGTACATGAGAACCAGAGGGAAAAAATTTTTACCCAAGACAAACCTGTTCCTTCACAACATTTAGCCGGTTTGTTTTTTATGGTGAACTTTCCCTTTCTACAGCTTCCCCTGATTTGGATGATAAACACAATATGTTTTTATTAGAAACCCAGAGGTTTGCTGATTTCCTGCAGAGCTTTGTTTACAAAATGTGTCCCATCATCACTGGAAATGACCTCCAGGACCCCCCCAGCGTGGAAGGATCTCCATCAATAAAGCTTTGTGACAGCACTGCTGTCTGCGTGTTTTGTTGGAAAAGCTTCAACATACTTGGAAAACATATCCACAACCACTAGACAATATTTCTTTCCTTCAGCAGGTGTCAGCTCAATGAAATCCATCATCAGATGTTGGAATGGAAATTGTGGAGGCGGATGTACAGCTTGTGGCTGTGCAGGAACCCTAGACGGGTTTTGAGAAGCACAGATCAAAACTTTTTTTTTGCAGTAATTTTCAGCTACCACTGAAAACCCATTTGTGTACCAATATTTTTTAACTAAATCCAGCATCGGCCCACAGAATAGTGGTGTGTTAAAAGACCTGAGTCAGAACACACAGCAAACCCGATTTGATTTAAACCTGCAGCAGAACAGGAGGAGGAGCCGTCAACATACAAGACGAGATCGGCGTTAGACAAAGGGGTGTCTTGTAAGTCAGGACGAGGGGTACAAACAACATTTAAGACAGCTGCACAGTCATGACATTCCTCATCCTCCTTTGTTGGCAGAACTGTGGCTGGGTTTAAAGGAGAAGTCCGGTCAAAATCAGAATTCAAACTGCTGAAAGTACTTTAAATATAAAACTACTACATACTGTGCAATAAATTATACGTTTTTTTAATTACAGTTTTTTTCAATCGCTAAGAAGCGCTTACCCATACTTCAGATATTTTTTCTAAACTCTTAACACAGACTCACACCTACAAAACACAATTGGCCAAACGGATCATTTTGTTCTCAAAAACACATTTTGTTAAATATATACTAACTCTTCATTTCAAAATAGAACACATTTTTCTCTGCACACACTATCTTTACCAAAACACTGGAAATCTGACTCAAAATGAAATTATTCTGTCAAAGAATGACACTTGTTTTCACTTCACAAAGTACATGCAGTCAATCAAAGTACACCAGGTTTCAAAATACTGGCTATTGTTGACATTACAAAAACTACATAGACTTTTATGTTTCAGTTTTATAGGTATTTGCATGCAAAACATGCATTCCACAATTTTTACACTAGATTTCTTGGTTGGTAACTGTATGTCCACATATACAGTAATGTTCACATTCAAAAGCATTCCATTAAAAAGCAAATACGTTTTTTCCCCTTTACTGTTTACTACAGGAGGTACAGTAGAAACATGGTTTGATAGAACAGAAAAAGTTTTACAGTATTTCTTACAGTGAACAAAATATCCGTGAAACACACAAGACCATTCTGAACAAAAAAACAACAGCAACAAGTCCAGATAAATATTGGGGGTACTAAAAAGATAAAAAGCACAACATTGCTGTATCTAATCTTTGCGATTAGATACAGGGTTAAGCCACATGTTTTCGTCAACATCACATCTGATATTATCCAAGGCGATGCACCTGGGATAAAACCGCTTGATATGTCGGATCCACCCTTGACAATCCTGAACTGTGATGTCCCTGCAGCCAACATCCATGGCTTCAAGGAGGGACATCTGGTCATGTGGCTGATGGTCAAACCTTCCACCTCCATGCTGAAAAGAACTCCTCTATGGGGTTGAGGAAAGGTGAATAGGGTGGAAGGAAGAGACTTTCCAGTCTTGGGTGAACTTCAAATCATGTTGTTATTGATTGCGAATGATGGAAAGCCATATTGTCCCAGGTAATTACAAAGGTCCTCATGTTTTCACCCTCCCGATCCTGCCCCGGAAACAGGCGCTGGTGGAGATCGTTGAGAAAGCCAAGGATGCGCTCAGTATTATAGGGTCCAACCTGACATCTGTGAAGGGGTAATCCTGCATTTGCAATTGCTGCACACATGGTAATGTTTGCCCCTCTCTGTCCTGGCACATCAACTGTGGCCCTTTTTCCAATTACATTTTGTCCACGACGACGCCTTTTGGCCAGATTGAATCCTGCCTCATCTATGTATATGAATTCATGAGGGGCCTGGTTTCCAAAATTCCAATTCCAAAACTCTCTGAAACAAAGTTTATGTAAATCATGTCATTACTGTAATCCATACTGTACTGTAACCTATTACTGTGTAGGTTACCTACTTGCAAAGTGCAAAGCTTATAGAACTGGACATTGAATTGAATATACACTATACCTGGACATATTGTTGTCGTAGCTCCTTGACTCTCTCACTGTTCCTCTCAAAGGGAACAGTGTAGAGCAGCTTCATCCGCACTGTGTGTTTGGACAATGTCCGCGTAATGGTTGGGAGGCTGATGCTATCGATGTTATCAAATATCTCATGGTCCTCCACAATCGTAGTTTGAATTTCACGCAGTTTTATTGCATTGTTTGCAACAACTACTTCTACAATGGCCAGCTCTTTGTCATTATTGAGGAGCTTTCCTCTTCCCCCAGAGGGTGGAAGACGTTGCATTCTTTATAGGGACAAAAAAAATAAACATATGCATTACTGTATGACCTTATTGACATATCCAGTGAGGATAGAAACAATCCATGTAAAATGCAATACTTACCTGTTGGTTTGTTGAAAGATGCGTATAATGGAGGCAACCGTTGAACGCCTCAAATTGGGATGCACTCTTTCACCAGCCTCTCTTAGTGAAAGACCATGGTTGATTACATAGTCAATGATAGTGGCACGAATTTCATCACTGACTACTGTTCTTGGAGCCCTTGGAATGCCACCACCACGCATTCTTACACCTCTACCTTGCCCTCTCCTTGGGCCTGCTATTCTCCCTGGGCCCCTTGCTCTTACGCTTCCTCGTCCAGACGTCTTTGTCTTTTTATGTTTCTTTTTCCAAAAACATCGCTCCTCAAAGTCCTCCTTTTATATATAAGTGTCAATGTAATAGAAGAAGAAAAAAACTGCCACTACAAGTCTAAGCCAGACTGGAATCAGCTGTGGTTGGCCCAATTTACCCAACATAAATCAGCTGTGTCAATTATTTAAATGTTTCTTTATTATCAGCCGAGATATATTGTTTTCGAACTGATATCATTGCAGAATCAGAGGTTTTTATACTGTGTCTAAGGTTTGAAATATTGTTTTTGCTATTGTGGGATGGTGTGTGTTAAGATTTGTAAATACTACAAAAACAATCCATAATTTTGTTGGGAGGTCTGTTAAGAAAATGTAAGCATTGTGGAAATGTGTTCACTGACTGCATATTGTGTGAAAACAACATGAAATGTGTGAATGGTATGGCCACGAAAGACCGATGCTGTGCTAACTGTGGTTAGCGTTTTGAAAATGTGACAACTGATTGGACAAACGCTTGTTAGTGACTGAAAAAAACTGTATAATTTTCATTTAATCATGTTTATGTGGAGGAACCCATCTTGGTCAAGAATAGTACTGTCACCTCCCATTTTGTGACGTCACTCAGCGGACCTGCTGTCGAGCAACGACGCAATATTTTTCAAGATGGCGACGACTGGTGCTCTGTACGAAGCAGAGAGTGATGAAGTACTTAGTGACAGTGATGGGAGTTCCGTGGAGCTATCATCATCTGATAGCGATATGGATTTTTTAGAAGAGTTTCTTGACAGAAACCGGACTTATTTCCAGTGCAAACTCAGTCGGGCCCCCCCAAGATATATATATGTGTGTGTGTGTGTGTGTGTGTGTGTGTGTGTGTGTGTGTGTGTGTGTGTGTGTGTGTGTGTGTGTGTGTGTGTGTGTGTGCGCGCGCTCGCTCTTCTGCAGCATGGCTTTGCAGGCGCTGCAGCGGAGGAGAGATCGCGCTGAAGTGACTTGAGTTATATTTGCCCCCTAGTAAATAGGGCAGGTGGTCATTATTGTATAAATATTAAAATATAAAAGCGTTCCAGCACATGCTGGGGCGGAGGGATACCACATCACATGTGGTATCCCTCCACCCCTCTGGTCGGTAACCATCCCCGCAAATTCTAAATTAAAAATTCTAAATTAAAAAATAACTTACCGAAAATCCTCACTCTCATGTCATGTTCAAAACATTCTTCTTCGAAATGGTTGCTGCATATGACGTGTTTTCTCTCTGGCCAGAAGTTAGATCCGCTCTCTTCAAGTTGGCAATCCAGCAATGAGCCCGGTGGCTCATGAATCATAAAGTTGAAATAAGCAATGTTTTTTCTACTTTTACCAGTTGTGTTGGAACATCCAATGGCCATGCACGTGAGCATTGTTGCTGTAACAATAGCTCTTGTGAATGTCAGTGGTGAAGTCCTCTGGAAATCCGAAAAAATTGTTGATGATCGCAGCTGTGTAGAACGGCTCCTATTGACTTTGCTTGGAAAGAGCGGAGAAATGCTGTCGCCGCTCCGCTTTTCCACGTCGCAGGATGTGATGTCAGACGGCCCTTACTGCCCAAATATGGGCAGTAATGGCCGCCCCCATACATAGTGATCCAGACAACAATTTATGTTTTTATTTTCTTATTGGGGGAGTGGTGGCCTAGTGGTTAGAGCACAGAGCTTCGGTCCCAGAGGTTCTGAGTTTAACTCTCACAAGCTGCCATTCTGGGTCCCTGAGCAAGACCCTTAACCCCCGATTGCTCCCCAGGCGCCACACAGTGGCAGCCCACTGCTCCCCAAGGGGATGGGTTAAGATGCAGCAGTGAATTTCTCCATTGTGAGATCAATAAAGTTCAATTATATTATTATATTGATTAAAGATAAGTTCATTAAATAACCACAAACGTATTAGTTTTAGTTATAGCTAATGGTCCCCTGATTTTTCCTTGTTGACCGGACTTCCCCTTTAAAGTATTACATCGTTTTACAGTGATGTTAGGCATGTCCAATAAAATTGAAGAATATTTGAGCCACCTTGCTCCCAACGAATAAGAAGTATTTTGTTCCAGGAGAATGATAGAAAAAGAATGAGGAACTAGAACTGTCAAAGAGTTCTAGCCAACAATGTCACCTGCTAACACTATTCAATTCAATTCAATTTTATTTATGTAGCGCCAATTCATGAAACATGTCATCTCAAGGCACTTTACAAAGTTAAGTTCAATCATATTATACAGATTGGGTCAGATTGTACAGATTGGTCAAAAATTTTCCTATATAAGAAAACCAGTTGATTGCATCAAAGTCCCGACAAGCAGCATTCACTCCTGGAGAAGCGTAGCGCCACAGGGAGAGTCGTCTGCATTGTACATGGCTTTGCTGCAATCGAGCAGAACCGGGCTCAGTATGAACGGTCATCTGCCTCGACCGACTGGGGGTTACAGAAGACAGAGCAGAGACACAACAAGACAGACAAAAAGCACAGAAGCACACATTGATCTAGTAATCTGTTCTACATTAGATGGTAAAAGTCGGTGATCTGTCCTCCCTGGATGATTTCACAGTCAACAGAACGTCAGACCAGGTGTACACTACTTTCTCAGCTACAGCAATAGCGCACAAACAACCAGGTAAACCGGCTGCAACAGCGTCAAGTTTACTGGAATAATAAGCCACAGGTTGCAATTTGTCACCATGAGATTGCAACAAAACAGATGACGTGACAACAGATTTTTTTATCCATTCTTTCAATAAATGGTTTGTTAGAGTTTGGCAAAGCCAGCACCGGTGCAGAGGGCAAGGCTGCTTTCAGAGCAGAGAAAGCCAGTTCTGCCTCAGACGTACATGTGATTTTACCAGTAGCTGCCAGTCCCCGTCCGTGTATTAAAGCAGCCAACGGAGATTCAAGCTTGGAGTAGTTTGGAATGTGAGTCCTGGAGTAACCTGTCATACCCAGAAATGACATCAATTGTTTCTTTGTGATTGGTTTTGGGATTTTTAGAACCGCTTTGATCCACTGAAGTTACAACTTTCTGCTTTTATGTAAGAGAACATGGCCCAAAAATGTGACTTCCTCCTGCACAAACTGCATTTTAGACTTTGAGACTTTATGGCCTTTTTCATAGAGATGTTAAAAGTTATTTTAAGATGTCTGTCCTGCATTGATCAGCTGATTCTGCACAGATTAACAAATCATCAACTTATTAAATGAGAAAATGTCCAGGAGTCAAAGTCACGTCCGTCAGACACAAGGGAAGTACAATGTAAATCACCTGAGTCACTACGTCTCTGTCAGGTATCACAGCATTTACTGCTGAGACAAAATGCTAAGGCACAGGACCAGCTGGAAGCTTCCATTCATATGCATACAAAGATTTATCTAGGGCCCAATGTACTGCAGTAAAGTCATAGTCAGAGTCCTGAGTGTGAACCGTCAGTCCGTCAGAGGTTGAAATGATAATGTTCAATCTACACATCAAAGCTCTACCCATAAGATTGAAAGGACACAGAGGAGACACCAAAAAAAATTGTATTATGCAGGAGTGAACCATTGTTGGAGATTGTGGCACACATGGTGATGTTGGCTCCTCTCTGGCCCGGCACGGCAACTGTGGCCCTTTTGCCAATTATGTTTCTCCCACGGCAACGCCTTTTTGCCAAGTTTAAGCCAGCCTCGTCAACATAGATAATTTCATGGGGGACTCAATTTGCCTCCAACTCCATGACTCTGAAAGTAATTAGACACAGTGTAAGTAACTGCTGTGCTGTATTGAATATCTACTGTATGTCCTAATGTACTCTAGGTTTATAGAATAGTTTACTGCAAAACACACTGTGTATAGTACAGTAATGACTGTATTGCATAACCTTACCTGGATGTATTGGTAACGGAGTTCTTTGATGCGTTCACTCTTCCTTCCGAAAGGAACTTTGTATAGTTGTTTCATTCGGACTCTGTGTTTAGCTAGAATCCGAGAAATGGATGTTATGCTGATTGCTCCAATGTTCCCAAAGACCAGGTTGTCCTCTACAACTCTGGACTGAATGTCCTTCAGTTTTATTTCATTGTCAGCAATCACCATGTTGACAATAGCAAGTTCTTGTTCTTCATTCAGGAGCTTTCCTCTGCCTCCTGAGGGAGGTAGATGTTGAATCCTTAGAGAGACAAAATACAGTTACATATCAGAGACTGGAGAAATAAAGTCACTCTAATACTGTATATGGTAATTTTACAGTATTTACACTTTGCTGTAGGAGAAGCAATATCCTACCTGTTGGTTTCTCTGAAAATACGGACAACAGATGCCGCTGTGTCGCAGCTAATATTTGGCTGTACTCGTTCACCAGCCTCTCATTTATGACATGGTCAATGATAGTGGCTCTTATTTGATCAGTTACCTTAGCTCTGGTCCTTCTTTGAGCGCTACCATGCATTCTAACTCCTCACCCTCTACCTTGCTCTTTCTTTGCTGCCTAAGAAGGGAGATTTAGCACTTTTAAAGAACTGGAGACCAGTAGCTCTTTTATGTACGGACTACAAGATTCTTTCCAAAGTTTTATCAAATAGACTAAAAATTGTTATTGATTTTATAATTGGTGCAGATCAATCATATTGTGTACCAGATAGGTCTATGTTTGATAATTTGTTTTTAATGAGAGATGTTTTTGATATTTGTAAAATTTATGACATCAATGTTGGTATCATATCTATAGACCAGGAGAAGGCTTTCGACCGCGTGGATCATTAGTTTCTTTTTTCTACCTTAAAGACTTTTGGTGTTGGGGAGGGTTTTCTGTCTTGGGTGAAGCTGTTGTACAGAGACGCTTGTTGTGTGGTGAAGGTGGGAGGTGGATTGAGTGTTCCAGTACCAGTTAGGAGAGGGATCAGACAAGGCTGCCCCATCTCAGGCCAGCTTTACAGTATTGCCATCCAGCCTCTCCTCTGCCGGTTGAGGAGCAGACTGAGAGGTCTCTCCCTGCCAGAGTTGGCTCAGATGCCACCTGTTGTTGTATCAGCATATGCTGATGATGTAAATGTATTTATTTGCAATGAGGGAGATATTCAAGAGTTACAAAAAAGTTTGGGCTTGTATGGAAAAGCTTCCTCCGCCAAAGTGAACTGGGAAAAAAGTGAGGCTTGTTTAGTGGGGGAGTGGTGTGTGGGGAGTATTCCTCGTCTTCCTGGGAACCTTAAGTGGGGAAAAGGGGTGTAAAAAGCCTAGGAGTTTTTCTAGGGAAAATTTTCAGAGCCAAAACTGGGAGGGAGTGCTGGAAAAGGTAGAAGCCAGGTTGTCTAAATGGAAATGGTTGCTACCTCACCTGTCCTATAGGGGAAGAGCTCTGATAGTGAATAACCTGATCGCATCATCTCTGTGGCACAAGCTCATCGTGTTGGTGCCACCATCAGGCCTACTAAAAGAGGTGCAGCGGCTCCTGGTGAACTTCTTCTGGTCCGGTCAACACTGGCTGAGGGCACCGGTCTTGTATCTCCCTGTGGCAGAGGGAGGACAAGGACTTGTAGACATTCTGTCCAGAACCGCGGCTTTCAGACTGCAGACAGCACAGAGGTTGTTGTATGGTTGCAGTCGCTGCTGGTTAGCTCCTGCTCGACTGCTACTCAGGTTTGCTGGCCGGCTTGGGCTGGATAAGCAGTTATTTCTGCTAAGATCAAGTGAAGTTGACCGGACAGGACTCACACCTTTCTACAGCTCCGTGATCAATGCCTGGCAGACACTGAAGGTCACAAGAACTCAGGACCATGGGCCAGGGATGTGGATCTATGAGGAGCTATTGTTTCACAACAACTTCCTTGGAAACCCCACGTTTTCCTCTGCTACATTAAGAACTAAATTTGTGCAGGCCGGCATTACTAAACTGGGCCACCTCATAAAACCATCCATGGAAATGCTCGGTGACATCACCAACATCAGGTCCTCCAGAGTGCTGAGTAGGATTGTGGAAGAAGTCTGGCAGTCCCTGTCTGAGCCACTAAGAAGGTTTGCTAAGAATCACGCTGCCCAGTGGAAGGATGACGGCATGTACATTTTTCCCTCTCTGAGCGTCTGTCCTGCTGCTGAGGACTGGCAGGAGGAGAATGGTTTTCTTCTCACCATGAAAGCACCAGTGCTGGGTACTTTCAGCTCCTGTGGGAAGAAGCAGCTCTATTACAACTGTGTGAAGGTGCTGAACCTTCACTCTCTGGCTGGAGTGAAGGAGTCAAAATGGTGTGAGGTATTTGCTTCAGACGTTACCCCTAAAGGCAGGTGGAGGGTCCTGTATAAACCCCCTGTTAAGAAAAGGATGGCGGACATTCAGTGGAGGATGATACATGGAGCAATAGCCACGAACAGACACAGAGCCTACCTAGATCCAGGCACTGTGGAGGGCTGTTCATTTTGCACACAGAGGGAAACATTAGAGCACCTAGTGGTGGGCTGTCCTCGGTTGGTTGATCTTTTTAGAGTTCTGAAGGAATGGGTGGAAGCTTTAGGAGAGGTTTTCTCTGTCCCTCTGTTTGTTTTTGGACCCAAATACACAGTAAGGAGAAAACTGACATTGGTTTTAATAATTTTTTTATTTGGGGTGGCTAAATTAGCTATTTGGAGGACCAGGAAGAATCAGATGCTGGGTCAAGGTTGGACAGATGTGGTGCGGAGCCTGAAAGGTCTGGTTGCGGCTCGTCTGAGAGTAGAGCATGCTTTCTACACACTCACTAGTAATTTGGAGCCTTTTAGGGCTCGGTGGGGGATCAGACATGTTTTATGTTCAGCAGAGGATGATGGCTTACTGGTTCTTAATATTTAACTTATCTTTGTGTGTGGTAATTAGTTGGTTTTTATCCTGATGATGAAAATGAAGTCTGTGTTCTAATGTGAAGTAAATAAAAGAAGTCAAGTCTCTCTTGCTTTCTTTCTTTCTTTCTTTCTTTCTTTCTTTCTTTCTTTCTTTCTTTCTTTCTTTCTTTCTTTCTTTCTTTCTTTCTTTCCCATTGCATGCTGGGAGTTGTAGGTGGAGCATGTGGAGCGTGTGGTGAGTGGACTGAGAGATTGAGAACCTCTAACTTTGCTTTTTTTCGCCTCTTTTGGTAAATGTACGGGTATTGTTCTTTAAATATTGTGGTTGTGGAGTGAAGTTGAGTGTATATGAGTAAATTTTTTTGGGTTGTTCCGGCATTTTTTGGCCTTTTGGCTTGAAATGCCGGAAATGGATTTGACCAAATTAACGAGACAACATGGGTTGAAAATCACACCCAGTAGTCCCACTATGATAGTGGAGGAATGTAGTTTAGCGGTGGGAGAAGTTGTAGACTGTAGCAGCATTAAATCCGCTGCTCGGATGAATAGTGCTGTGGTTATTTTTGTTGACAGCGTGGGGAAAGCAAACAAAGTGATCGAAAAAGGTGAGACAACACGCGCCCGCTCAAAACCAGTCTGGCGCGCACTCAACTCTGAAAAACTCTTCTCAACCCACGCTCTGTCCTCGCGATCAGTTCCATCTCTGCACGCGCACGCGACTTTGCTCGCGCGCTGGACCTGCGCACCTCGCGCGCTGGACCTGCGCACCTCGCGCGCTGGACCTGCTCATTGAACGCTTAACACCAGCTGTCTCTTTTCTTTCCAGCTTCTGGGAGGTGATGCAAAAGTTTATTCTGATCATAATCATTATCATTGTCATCATTATTTAAAGAGCACTTTAACAAAAGGTAAAACAAAGTGCCAAACATCAGAAATACATCAGATAAGAAATAATATCTAATAAAATGCTTGGTTGTTAAAATAGCAATAGGTTTAAATTGTGTATAATTAGCCTAAATATGTAAATCGGAATATGTAATATGTTGACGTCTGTTAAATTCAGGTTATCTTTTTTATTATTATTATTTCAGTTGACGTCTCCTGTTGACGTGAGTTCAGTTTATCATTGGCGTCTGTTTAGTTCAGTTTGTCTGCTGTTGAAAACAATAGTTTATGAATTTGCTCTAATGACCTAAGTAGGCCCTCTGTCCGTGATGTTTCAGTAAAATTAGCCTGTAAGATGGAAATATTTGGATGGATATTTTATTAATAGGCCTTTTTTTAATGAATGCACTTTGTTAAAAGAAATACAATAAAAAACATGTGTTGGGCTATCAGTTGTTTTTGAAACACAGCATTCCAGGAACACGAAAGAAAGATGCATTTACTGCAGGGACTTGTGTGGGGTAGGTTTGTGGTCACATTCAACGAATTTGAAAACCCCTGTGTTAGAGGATGGAGAACAGACCTTGGAAAGTCAAAAGGTAAATGATTCACAAGAAAAGCAAGAAAACAGCAGTGAGGAGGGACAGAGTCAGAGTTTGCTAAAGTCTCTTATTGAGAAAACAAACACTGAGGTTGAGGGTTTTAGTCAGACTATAGAGGAAGATGGTTGGGAAATTGCCAAAAAAAGGAAATTTTCTGAAGGCTCTATTGTTTCTCAAATTGAAAATTATGACAGAGATACAGAATTGGAATGTTCAGGAAAAATTCTGGAATCAAAAAGTAATTTGGATGAGGAAGAGGAGGGGGACGGTGAAGATGAAGGCTGGACAGAAGACAGTTTAGCCTCATCTAGCAGATCCCTAACACCAGCTCAACGAAAGAAAGGTTATGGTGTATTAGAGGTTAAGAAGTTTTTAAAAGTAACTAAGAATATGAAGAATGTGAAAGTAGAGGATTTTTTTCCTGACAAAAAACTTTTCTTCATGCATGTGGGATCTCAGTTGAAAAGTAAGAGAAAAGGAGGATATAGTGATAAAGAAGTCTACCGGTTAAAAAAATTGATTGGAAAAATCAAGCAAGAATTCAACAACAATGATGAATTTGAGGTTTAAATGTCTGTGTTATCTTTTAGTGTTTTTTCTTTCATCTTTGGCAAAAATGAGTCATTTCAGAGTTTCCACATTAAATTTAAATGGAGCCAGAGATGTCAAGAAGAGAATTAGTGTTTTTGAGTTAATGAATTTAAAACATATAAATGTGTTAATGGTACAAGAAACACATAGTGACCTTTTAAATGAAATAGATTGGAGGAGGGAGTGGGGAGGAGAAATCATTTTGAGCCATTTAAGCCAAGCCAGTGGGGGAGTTGCAATTTTGTTTTCGAAGAATTTTCTTCCAGTGTCTTATCATTTTGAGGAAGTAGTCAAGGGTAGATTAATGGTGGTGAAAGCAAAATATGAGTGTTTTAATATTGTTTTTGTAAATGTTTATGCCCCTAATACAAGAGTAGGGAGAATTCATTTGTTACATGAAATTGAAGATGTATTGTCTAAATGTGATACGGGTGATTTTCTTTTTTTGGGTGGAGATTTTAACTGTACAGAGAACGATCAGTTGGACAGGAATCATTTTGAGCCGCATCCAGCCTCAACAATATTTTTAAAGCATTTGGTTGATTTATTTTCATTGGTTGATATTTGGAGAGAAATGCATGGTCATGAAATACAGTATACATGGGCTAGAAATACAGATCCTTCTTTTTCTGCAGCTAGGTTAGACAGGATATATAGTTTCAGACATAATTTTGAAGTTTTTTAAAATTGTAGTATCCATCCTGTAAGTTTTTCAGACCATGCTTTGGTTTCTTGCAGTGCATTTATTGCCAATATTAAACATAAATCAGCGTATTGGCATTTTAACACTGCTTTATTGTTAGATGCAAATTTTAAAGATGTGTTTGTTTCTTTTTGGAAAATGCATAAAACTAGAAAAGATGACTTTGCGTCTTTAAGACAGTGGTGGGATCGGGGGAAAATTGAAATTAAAGAATTGTGTCAACAGTACACTGTCAATGTTTCGTCGGATTTAGCCAAGTCTATTAGAGATCTGGAGATTGAGATAGTGGAGTTGCAGGTTTCTGCACACTCCACAGGAAATCGAGGTGATTTGGAGAACCTCAATTTGAAAAAGGCCGCTTTGGCAGATTTGCTGGGCTCGAGAACCCAAGGAGCAATGGTTCGATGCAGATTTCAAAAAGTCACCTTAATGGACGCACCGACAAAGTTTTTCTTCTCTTTGGAAAAAAAGCAAGGACAGTGTAAGTTTATGCATGGTCTGAAATCGTCTGAGGATATTCTTCTGACTACTGATGGTGACATCAGGAAGAGAGCTGCAGAGTTCTATGCGGATCTCTACAGCTCTGAATACGTTGAAGACGACGATAATTTCAATGACTTTTGCAGCGATCTCCCAAGGGTCTCTGAAGATGATGCTAAGGAGTTGGGAGGACCCATGACGCTGGAGGAGATTCATGCTGCCCTTTCTCTCGTTGTGTTGCTCCAAATTGTTCCTTCTCCAGCCAAGAACAGCCCAAAGAGTCCTCTTTTACAGTTATTTACAATTGCTATGACAGATTTTTCAATACTTTTAACAATTTTCCAAAACTCTTAACACAGTTAGCACTACATCCACATGTGTAAGCTATACGATTAACACATTTCTTCTTGCTTTAACACATAATGCATACAATAAACGCAAATTAAAAATGCTTAAACTCCTTTTACACACTGGCTCAAACAAGACCAAAACAATAGAATTTTACAGCCAAGTGTACCAATGCTTTAACACTGTATGTCAGAACAGATAACACCACTTTCTAAACCTAACCTTACAGGCTAAAGTCAAGGTGAACAACTCTACTCATATTGAATTGAAACACAAATATATTCCCTGTATTTTATTCCATTGCTAATGAGAAACATCTGATTGAAGTTATGCAACTGTTGAAATCACAGCTGATTCCCAACTAAGAAGCACACTCAGGTGTTGAGGTTCTTTCAATCACATGATCATATGCTATAAAATAATAATAATTGAACTTTATTGATCTCACAATGGAGAAATTCACTTCTGCATCTTAACCCATCCCCTTGGGGAGCAGTGGGCTGCCACTGTGTGGCGCCTGGGGAGCAATTGGGGGTTAAGGGTCTTGCTCAGGGACCCAGAATGGCAGCTTGTGAGAGTTGAACTCAGAACCTCTGGGACCGAAGCTCTGTGCTCTAACCACTAGGCCACCACTCCCCTTCTCTGCATTTATCCCATCCCCTTGGGGAGCAGTGGGCTGCCATGTGTGGCGCCCGGGGAGCAATCTGGGGTTAAGGGTCTTGCTCAGGGACCCAGAGTGCCGGCACTGGGGATTGAACCGGGAACTTGCATCCTTCTCTGAGTGCAAACGCGCTGCTCTAGCCACTAGGCCAACACTCCCCCAAAACTCTTAAAAGAGGACTTGGCTGGAAAAGGAACAATTTGGAGCAACACAACGTGAGAAAGAGAGAAAGAAAGAAAGAAAGAAAGAAAGAAAGAAAGAACCTGCACGAGGGCGAGGAAGACGAGTACCAGGACAAGGGAGAGGAATGGGTCAAGGTAGAAGGTTAGGAGTAAGAATGCGTGGTGGCGCTCAAAGAAGGACAGGAATCCCTGTCTGTATTCCTGCCTTTTTTTGGACTGCCATTTTGTGTATCGACCCTGGACTTTTATATGACCACCGAGCCTGCTTATCCCTGTCTGACCTATTTTTGAGCTTTATTAAAGCCTTTTTATTTACCTCACTTGTTTGGTTTGAATACTGGGTCTCTCTGTCTCTGATTTGTGACAGATTGATCTGGCCCATAACCAGACCCATCACCAAACAAGTTAGTAGTTTTTTTTTTTTCTTTCTCTGTTTCTTTTTTCCCTCCATGAGCCCGCCGCCGATCCACAGCAGAACCATGGCTCTGGAGGGTTCGAGATTGGCATTCTGTCCCCCCGGTGTCGGTCCCAGACGCTACCTCCCCAGCAGCAACAACAGCAGCACGAACCTGCTTCCTGCTCGGAGCTTACGCTCGGGAGGGCTCTTTTTAATTGAGTCTGCTTCTTCTGAGACCAACGATGATCACTCACCCCGGTCCTCCGATTCCACTCAGAGGTTTTTTCCTGATCCAGATTTGTTTGAGGAGGTTGAGGCGGACGTTATCGCCGATAATCGTCCGGATCTTTTCATTAACCCAGATTTTTTTCCTGATGGTGTGGAGGAGCCGTGCCTGCCAGCAAGAGCCCGCGCTGTCCCGGTTTCTCCGGCAGGTGCAGGTCCGTGGCGAGTCTGCGCCGGTCGACGCAGTAAACGCCGAAATGGACCTGATCCACTGGTCCGGGCTATTGCCCTCTCACCGCCACCTGTCTCCGACGCCCTGCTGGTCGAGATGCTCCCCGCTTCACCTGTGATCGCGTGTCTGCCTTCCAGTGCGGCGGAGACGATTACTGGCCCTGCGCTGGGTGAGATTCCGGAAGCTCCACCCACAGAGTCACTAAAGGACCTCACCAGCAGCAATATGGAGAGATTGAGAGCTTTTCCTCCCATTATTAAACAGTTGAGGGAAGCCTTATTGTTTAATTACTCGGTGGACTTGGACAATAAGTTACACAAAATAGAGGAGGATTACAGAGAAACTCTCCTATCATTGCATAATCATCTGGCTTCACCCGTTCCTAGTCCTATGCAGGCTACCGCTCCATCCACTGAGGATGCTACGCAGGTCGCTGCTCCTCCATTGGTGGGCTCGCTGCCGGCCTGCGAGGAGGGAACCTAGGAGCGTTTGCCGCTGGTCTACGACATGGGGACCCAGGAGGGTCTGCCGTCGGTCTGCTACGCGGGAACCCAGGAGGGTTTGCCGTTGGTCTGCGATGCGGGGACCCAGGAGGGTGTGCCGCTGGTCTGTGACTCGGGGACCCAGGAGGGTCCGCCCCGGTCTGCGATGCGGGGACCCGGGAGGGTCCGCCCCCGGTCTGCGACGCGGGAACCCAGGAGGGTCCGCCCCCGGTCTGCGATGCACCCTCTGAAGCCTGTAGTTTGGCACCCTCTGAGGCCTGTAGTTTGGCACCCTCTGAAGCCTGTAGTTTGGCACCCTCTGAAGCCTGTAGTTTGGCACCCTCTGACGCCTATACTTCGGCGCCTCGTAAAATCTGTAGCCCGGCGCCTTCTGAGGTCATAGATCCGTCAGTCCCTGATAATGGGGTCACGTCTAGTCTTCTGAGTAGCAGTAGGAGGGGTCTGCCTCGTCACCGCCCGTCATGGGCCCTGTGCCGTCGACTCCGCCCTCGAAGGGCCCTGCCCCGTCGACTCCGCCCTCGAAGGGCCCTGCTCCGTCGACTCCAGCCTTGAAGGGCCCTGCGCCGTCGACTCTGCCCTCGAAGGGCCCTGCTCCGTCGACTCTGCCCTCGAAGGGCCCTGCTCCGTCGACTCTGCCCCGGACATCCTTGCTCACCGGGGCCGTCCTCCGGGACACCCGCTGGATTACCTGACTCGCAGGGGCCATCCACCGGGACGTCTGCCGGAGAGCCTGACACGTTGGGGCCGTCCTCCGGGACGCCCGCCAGACTTTCGGACTAGTAGGCACAGGTTAAGGCTCAGCAACAACAAAACGAATGGTGGGATCTTGCTGAGAAACTGACCTTGTGATAAGGAGAGCCGGGCAGTCACAGACACGCTGCTTCGGGAGCTGGATCCGTAAGCAGGCAGGCGGGGCTGGAGCTGTTGAGCGGCTGATGGGCAGTCAGTCGGGACAGGGCTTTCCAAGAGGCGTTTGTCCAGGGGCAATCCAGGTCCGGTAACGGGGAATCCAATAATCCAACAGAGGTACAAGGGGGAAATCCGGGAGATGGGTCCAGGTCCAAGTCCAGTAACTAGGAGGCTCACGAAGGATTAGGCTAGCAGCAGTACTCACAAACAGGTTTGGTCCGGTACACGGGAAGGCAGTCCACGGGTAAGGGTTCCAGGGAAGAGGGGTCCAGGCAGGCAGAAACAGAGTAGGAACAGGCAGGCTCAAAAACGGGCAACAGGTCGGGGTCGGGCTACAGACAGGCAAAACAGGCTTGGTCAATGAATTGCTGGAAGGTTCTCACCGTGAGGCTTGAGACGATCTGGCACTGGAGGCTGATTTGAACGGAGCTTATATGCAGGTGAGAACAGGTGGAACCAGTGTAGGTTAATTGGAGGCAGGGTGGAGTCTGGACAGGTGAGCTGATTGGGAACCGGATCAGCTCCAGTGCCAGGATCATTACATTTGATGGATAAAAATGGTGTTGAACAGTTTTCCACAGCTAGTGAAATAAAAGCGTTGGTGGTTTAACTGTACATTAAAATCAAGAATAAGGAGATATTTCACCACAAACAACACTCTCCGATATCTAAATGTGCTTCAGGATCTGGTCAAAAGTTACAACCAGAGCTATCATTCAAGTATTAAAATGGCACCTATCGAGGTCACCGCTAGTAACGCATTTCAGGTGTTTCAGAACCTTTACTGGACTAATTCCAAACGCTGCACAAAACTCAAGATACCGTTTAAGCAAGGTGACCATGTCAGAATCTCCAAGGTGCGTGGAGTGTTATGAAATATGAACAGAGTTATCTTTACAGTTACAGAAGTGATACAACGATCTCCTGTATTCAAACTGAAAGATTTAGACGGAGAGCCGGTTCAAGGTTCTTTTTACGCGGAGGAGCTTCAAAAAGTAAAAATGTCAAAAAACAAAATGTATCAATTGGTTGAAATATTTGACAAACGGCCCGTAGGGGAGTCAGACAGGTCTTAGTACGTTGGAAAAATTGGCCGGAGAAATTCAACAGCTGGGTGAGAGCCGATGACCTGCAAGATGTATGAAAGAAAGCATTGCTCACTAACTGCTGACAGTGCAACATGGACCGCATAACTGAGGACGAGGGATTTTACCTGACGCTACCCTCCAACGCTAGTCTCAACGTCTCTAAGGATAATAACATATTGAGTTTCCGTGTGCACAAGTCTGTTGACTGAGAGGCACAGCCGCATCCTGCTGCGTCCAAACCCAGCAAAACTCCTCCCCTACAGATGTCCTGAAACTGATGTCCTGGTCACTAAGACACTGAGCACCATAGTATGAGGACACATTTTGTTCTTAGCAATATTACTGACCTATTTATTAAAAACCTTTACCGATTGCTTAGAGGGGAGAATAGAACTGAAGAGAGATACAGGATTTAAAACGGAGTGGAAAATGGTGTGTATGGAAGGAGGAAGGTGCCGGAACTGTCCAGGATGAAAACTGAGCCCTGATGAAAACTGAGCCCTGACAGCTTATACAGCTGAAATTACACGTTTGGTTATAAGTAACCCGACAAAAACACATTTCCGGAGCATCAAGATTGGGTGTGCATAAAGGAATTAAATAATTAGAAATAATATTAAATAATAATAATAATAAAAGTGTGTGTGTGTGTGGGGGGGGGGTGAGGGGGACTGGGGGGGCACCTGTCACTTTTGGAATGTGGGCGGGCTTTCGAGTTTGATGAAAGGATTCTACTACTTTTTTCTCACGTAGTAGCTCAAGGAAATATTTTAATCAAAATATTTTAGCCTAAATTTTTTAGGCTAAAATGAGTAAACACTACTGATGGATTTTTGGGTAAACTAAATAGAATAAAGTGTTACATGTCATTGTTTCTAAAACGGCATTTTTCTGAGCTGCGTCTAAAAGGGCAAACATTTAGAGTATACCCACTTCTCCAGGGACCACTACACCACTGGTCCTCTCTCTGCCCTGTCTGGGAACTCATTGGCTGTTTGCTCTGGTCACGACCTGGACTGCTTTTGACTAAGGACTCTACCAAACCCCTGGGGCTGCTCACTCTAGCTTATTCATCTGTGCCCATATTCACAACGATTCTCAGAGTCTGCTCAGAGAGTTCCTATTTGAGCCTAAAAATGCCTATGTAGGAGTCTTTGCTTAAGAGTGATTCAGAAACACAATAGGAGAGACAAAAAAGCACAGAAGCACACATTGATCCAGTAATGTGTTCTACATTAGATGGTAATAGCGGGTGATCTGTCTTCCCTGGATGATGTCACAGCTAACAGAACGCAAGACCAGGTGTACCTACTATGAAGAAAAAAAAGAGAGAGAACAAAAACATCATGACAGATCCTTTAGTTATCAGATTCTTCTCCTGAGGAACCAACTCCCAGTTTAGGCCTGTGAGGGAGACACCCTGTCAACTTTTAAGACTAGGATTAAAACGTTCCTTTTTGATAAAGCATATAGTTAGAGTAGCTTAGGTTACCCTGAGCTATCTCTATAGTCTGAGGGTATTGTTCTCCAATTAGCATTGTTTGTTGTTTTTTCAACTTTTAACTTTATGTTCTCTCTGTCTTTTTTCTCTTCATAGTAGGTACACCTGGTCTGGCATTCTGTTAGCTGTGACATCATCCACGGGAGACAAATCATCTGCCATTACCATGTAACATAGAAAGTATTCCTGGATCAATGTGCGCTTCTGTGCCTTTTTTGTCTCTCTTATTGTGTCTCTGCTTTGTCTTCTCTAACCCACAGTCGGTCGAGGCAGATGACCGTTCACACTGAGCCTGTTTCTGCTGGAGGTTTTCCTCCCTGTTAAAGGAGTTTTCCTCTCAACTGTTGCTAGGCAGATGAATCTTGGCAGAAGGTGCAGGCAGGCAGGGATGGGCAGGAGACCAGAAAATGCAGATTGTGACAGAGCAGAACAGGCGATATGAACCCGTGTTGTGCAATTATACACTGTTTAAAGTTATTTAATGTTTATTAAATAACTCTGTTAAGTATTGTCTGGTGATGATCAGCTCTTAAGCTGATATCAGAACAATGGTTGAAAGGGATGAATTTGAGCACTAGCGATCTTTTAACAGCAAACTCTGCACACACATAGAATAAAGGAGTGACAACTTCTTTCAAGTTCAAGAATTTAATAACAGAAATAAAATGAACATCCAGAGTACATCACTATGTAATGCTGTTTATCTGTATTAACACTATATTTTGATTAACAAATCCTCTCTACTAGGCTAGTGAAACTTAACTAAACTACTAAGCAAAATGAAGATTAAAAAGAAACTAAGCTAAGGAACTATTTACATGCAAAAACAGAAAAAAAGACAAAACAAAAGTGGTTGATCATAATCAGAATAATTCAGTGAATCCCGTTCACTGCAGATCTGATTCAAAAAGCATGGAATGGAGTTAAATTAGCTTAACTAATTTAGGAAAACATTTGGCATGTGTTTCAATCCATTCACAATGCGAATCCTGAGTTAAACAAAACATTATTTGATGAAATAATATTTTGTTTAAGTTAAAGAACCAAAGTTCAACTTAAAGAAGGTGAATTGGGGTTAAATTAGCTTGACTAATTCAGAGCAACATTTGACATGTGTTTCAACCCATTCACAATGCAAATCCCAAGTTAACCAGAACATTATTTTGAGTAAATAACATTCTAAAGACTGATTTGCCCGGTAAAATCAGTTACTTTTAGGATCCGTTGCCTTTGTTTAAGCGATTCTATCTCCGGGCGCTAGGGGTTGCTGTAGCGATTGGTCGCTAAATCGGTTAAAGCCTAAAATTATCAAAATTGCCTTTAAACCGACATTAATATTCAATATTAATGCGGGAATAAGGCTCATAGCTCTATCTAACGACGGCGGAGCGAAAACAAAAAAGCGTTATGCTTTAAGACAAGCTCCTTTGAATGTCCAGAAATCAGAAGCTAATAGCATTTTGGCTAGCGGACTTTAAGCGCTAACAAATAAAAGCTTCGGTTTTATTTTAGTCATAATGAGTGGGCTGGATAACGTTAACATTAATGTCCCATCAATGTATGAAACCCTTGTGGAGATAACCTTTGTTATAACTTGGGTGCGATTTGCTGGGGGGAATGGGGGGATTTACCGCCCCCTCTGTTTGTGATGTCCCCCCCTCTGGTCATTCATGTTTTATCCCTGGGGGGATACATTCCTCCCCCCCTCTGGTCTGAATAAGTAATATTATGGATTTTTAAAAATTTATATTAATACATGTCTTGTGTCCTTCACATTTGTAAATTATTTTTTTTGTTAGTTTTTAAAGAGTATTATTACGTTTTCTGCTCAAAGCGGTTAAAGTAAACTAATACCCACTCCCAAGTCCCAAAATTAGATGGCGCAAATTTAAAAACAATAGTCTAACCTACTGGATCTAGCTAGCTACCTGAAAGAGCACCTGCTAGCTAAAATAAGATAGGCTTTATTGATCTCACATTGGAGAAATTCACATACAGCTAACCATCATTAATAAAACTTTTGAAATGATCCCCCCCTCTGGTTTTTTTGCAAATCGCACACTGGTTATAACCATAAAACACACTCGACAATGACATGGCACCGAATGCTAGCAATGAGCTATTCCGTTAGCCCTTTGTTTTAGATTAGATTAGATTAGATTAGATTCAACTTTATTGTCATTACACTCGTATAGGTACAGGCAACGAAATGCAGTTTAGGTCTAACCAGAAGTGCAATAGCAGCAAGTGCAGGATAAACAATGGTTCCATATGTACAGGACATGGGTTATTTCTGAATAAATATAGAGATATATACTATTATAGACAGAGTTTTACTGATCGATTTGTGTATATTTGAGTATAATATATAGATAACTAGTATTGTGAACTAAATTTACAGCTGGATATGTACCGAATATAATATACAGGTGGGTATTACTATAAATACAGTTTTACAGATATGTATATATAGATAACCAGTATTGTGAACTAAATTAAATTTACAGCTGGATATGTACCCAACATAATATACATGTGGATATAACTATGAATAGAGTTTTACAGATATGTAATTCAATTCAATTCAATTTTATTTATATAGCTCCAATTCATGAAACATGTCATCTCAAGGCACTTTACAAGTTAGGTTCAATCATATTATACAGATTGGGTCAGATTATATAGATTGGTCAAAAAATGTTCCTATATAAGGAAACCAGTTGATTGCATCAAAGTCCCGACAAGCAGCATTCACTCCTGGAGAAGCGTAGAGCCACAGGGAGAGTCGTCTGCATTGTACTTTGCTGCAATCCCTCATACTGAGCAAGCATGAAGCGACAGTGGAAAGAAAAAACACCCGTTAGCGGGAAGGAAAAACCTCCAGCAGAACCGGGCTCAGTATGAACCGTCATCTGCCTCGACCGACTGGGGGTTACAATACCCCCAGTCGGTACAATATGTACAATAGCATAATATACAGATGATTATTAGAACAGAGTTTACATGTACTATGAATATATGTACAGGTGGATATTACTATAGGCAGAATTGTGAGCATGATATACAGGTAGCTATTACTATAAAATGTATAAATAGAGTTTGGACAGAAGCTATTTAAATTAAAGTGCAGTGGAAGGTAATTGCATATTACAAGACGACCATGTGTAACGCATCACACAACATTTCCCAATAAACAATTTAAACTCTCCCTTTGGGTTTCTCTGTCCAACCTGAGTTCTGTCCACTTTGGTCATCCAAGGAAGGCAGTGAAAAGCAGGAAAAGTTGTTGGTCTGTTCACAGCGGGCTAGTGGCTTAGCAGCTCTGTAGCCTAGCAACATGTGTTCAGGATCGGAGGCCCGATGTCCTGCAGACAGCACTGACCGGTTGCAGTCCCGATTTAAGCAGGTTCTCCTCAGCATGCGGAAATGGGTTGTCGGCTTTCCAGCTCCGTCTGGGGTTCGCTTCCCTGTAAACGCTGAAAATCGGCAGTCTGTACTTTGCGGCTGGTTTGCGCAGAAGTCAGAGTGCAACTTAGCTTCAATCAGTGTGTTGTTTCTCCGGATTCAGTCGGGTCCTCCGCTCCGCAGAGGTGGAGAATTCCCCCCTTTCACCTGGTCACTCCACTGAAGCAGGCAGATGCAGGGCCGCTGGAAGAAATTTTGAACAGGGGGTGCTGTGAAATTTTTTTTTTTGTGTTTTTGGACAAAAGACCTATGAGCCTGTAGGCCTATTTAAAATACATTAAATAAAAATAAATAGCATGAGATTCACTACTTTATTGTCATATACACTTCAGTGCACGCAACCAGTGTCTGTAACACACAGACATCATCAGTTCTCAGGTGAATATATGCGCTATTAATTAAACTTCACAATAACACTATAACAACATAGATTTGAAAAGTCTTTCTTAAATTTATCTCTAGGTATGACTGGGCTATTTCTTTTTCCTTGCCATCAAGATCTCTGCCAACTGGGACCAGAAAATTGTATTATTGGGCTTTCTTCGTCTGGAAACAGATACATACAACACCTTACGGGCAGTGTCCGAAATTAACTTTGTTATTCACCGGCCAAGTTGGCCGGTAGATGTAAAAATCAACCGGCCAGGCATATTTTTTACCGGCCAAAATATTAATCCTGACCAGACCTCAATTTTTATAAAAATTAAGAGTGAGATTATGTTAATTTTGGGGGGCGTGGTTGGGGGCATGGCTGACTGGACCCTGGAAGAGAAATCTTTGTTTCCTGACTTAAAAAAAAGAAAATATTGTAGTTGATTATAAAAGACACAATATGAATTATCAGATTCACATCCAGGCGATAAAAAAACACTACAGATTATCATTATTCTATCCATGTTGGTCTTATTTGTGAATGAGGCAGAGTTTAATCAAGCCTGTACGGTCAGTGGGGGTTCTAGACCAAATTTACCGGGGGGGCCAGGGTGGGCCAGTGTTTTTTCACAGGGGCACAGAACAAAGGATTGTTGGGGGGGGGGGGACTTAACAGGTCAACATTTCATCGTTTAAAATATTAAGTAAGCCAAAGAGCCAATTGTGGCTCTGGAACTGCAGGTTGCAGACCCCTGATCTTTTCTCAATACAGCGGGAGCTTAACGTGAAACAGCTTAATTTTAATTATTATTATTTTTTTATATTTATCTTTTAATTATTTTGTTATTTTATTATTGGGTAAAAACATAAATGAAAAAAATACAACTGATCCAAATGACCAGTCACGTTATCTTTGTCAGCATTTATCATCCTAAGAAATTTAACATCATGTTTTTAGTACAGGGGCCAGGAACAGTTCTACAGGCCCCTGTTGGCCCCTGTCCAGAACCGCCCCTGTGTACGGTTCAAAATTTTCCCCTCACCTGCAACACTTAAAGCATTCAGGGTTCACGCTGCGTCTTTACGCTGATCTAGCTACTGGATTTTACCCTCGTGCGCTGCACCCCCGATGTTACAGGTTACATGTGACGTAATTTTGCGCACCTGAATTCAAGCGCAGGGCACCACGCCCACCGAAGCACCGCTGGTTCTGTGTCGTTAAAAACAAAACAGCATGAAAAACAGTTACTGCCTCTCCTACTGACTTTAATTGGGACATTTTGGTACGAGTGGAAGGACATTAAACGTAGCAATTCACGTTTTGAAGGCTGCCCGCTGATAAAAGCACCTTGCTGCGAGAGGGGGGAGGCGCAGTAAGAGCGGTGAAGCACAGAGCCGCAGCGCAAGTAGTTAAAAAAAATCTGAATAAATAAGAACGAAACTTATAAACAGACTAATGGGCGTTTTAGACTGTATCTGGTTAGCAGATCTGTTTTCTGATCCAGCGTGCAGCCATGACTGGTTCTGAATTTGAAAGAAGCTGAACCAGCACCGCAGAAGGCGTTTTTAGACTGAGCTCTGGATGGACTGTGAACGGATCATATGGGTTTCGTTATTTTTATGTTATTTTTATTTTATTTGGTACAAACATTTACTCGCCATGTGGCAGCTAGCCCTCTGAAATTCACTCGCCAAACGGGAAATTTACTCGCATTTGGCGAGTGGCGAGTGTTAATTTCGGACCCTGCTTACGGGTGCAGCCACGATGAACTGGTTGAACTCCCATGGCTAAAAATACGATATGATTGGCTGAGCAACAAAACTCGAATCACGTGACCTCTTGGACCGGAGCGCCACAGTTTATATTTTCTATCGGCTATAATTTATTAACGTGCAAGTGCAAATGTGGGAACCTTGGTGTTTTGAGATTCCTGCTATATTTAGCAACTGATCCAAGTGCAAGAAAGATGCCCCCTGACAGTTCTTCATACGAAAAGACTATTTCTAGTCTGCTGCCGTGAACGGGATACCTCTTTACTCGGCGACCACTAGCTTGCTTGACGTTGCCATGACAATGTAACTTCCATGAAGTTGTGTTGATTAGGCCTCAAAATAATTTTATTAAAATCCAAATACACGTAATAGTAAAATAAAAAAGTCAAAATCATTTCCCAAAATATTGATAAGAAATTTATAAATTGTAAATAAATAAAAGTAAATAAAAGTATTTTTAATATATTTTTTTTTAAATCACCCTCTCGCCACTAGGGGGTGCTGCAGCCATGGGCAGATGAGTTCCACATAACGGCTGTTCTGATCAGTTTGTGGGCTTTCAGGGCCTTGAGGCCCTCATGGTTCAGCCAGCCTCTCCTCTCCCTTTTGTCTCAGGTTGAAGGAGGTGACGGCTGGTAGCTTTGTCCTGGAGAAGTGTGGTCTAAGAGAGAAGTCAGAAGTGAGGGTCTGGTCTTTTGTCTGTGGGGGGGTGGTTTACAGAAGGCACCCTGCTGAGAGAAAGGCCGCCCTTGCTGACTCTCTCTCCTTTGTGGCTGTGTGGTCAGAATTCAATCTGACATCAATTATTCATCATGGCTTTAATATGGCACAACACCCGGTTCATATCGCCTGCTTGTGGTGTAAAGGTGTGTTTACATTTGCTCCCCAAAGACTCCACTATTGCGTGCTGTCGCTCGCCTTACATTATCGCCGCCCATTTGCACAGCAGGCGAGGGCAATTGCACAGAAGGTGACACGTTAGAAATACTGTAGTACAATGTTGGTATCTGGTGACGGTTTCACTTAACTGCCACTCCAGCCTTCTCACTTACTTTTCTCCAGGCTTTGTCCTTAGTGGACTTGTCTTGGTAAAAATATTTGGTTGATTCATACAACTCTGGCTGACTGCAGACCGCCACTATTATCTTTTACTCCATGTTGAATGAAAACAGCTTTGTTTATGCCAGACCCGGAGGCATGGGCGGGCATTGGGGGGCCGTGCCCGCCCGCTGAGCCAGCCGTGCCCGCCCTGGACTGGAAGCTGTCTTTTTTGTTTATTTAACCTAGGAGTGGCCATCGTTCTATTAGTATTATATTTGATGTGTCAATCATACAGCTCAATCAATTAAATCAACGACTGAAGGCAACATGCTAGCCAATTACAGCTGGAAAGGGGCGGGTCGATGGGTCATACATTCTTAGCCACGGCTCGGCTGTGGTCACCGTCGGTGTCGGTAGCGTGGGATAGATATTCGGTCTGATTACCAAACAATTATAAGAAGTGACAACGAAGCAAACGAAAGCGAGCTGGAAGAAGGGCTATTAATTTCTGTATGAAACATCAGCATTGAAGTCAACACTGGAGTAAACATTCACGCTAGGAGGGTTAGCTAGGACAGCTAGAAGCAGAACTGCTCTGAGTAAAACTGCCAAACTGAAGAAACTTGGGTTACTTGCAGACAGAAGGGAACTCTGCTTTGTTCTGAGCCTTGTTCTCCTAGCGGCTGTAATTACAGAACCTCTTCTAGTATGAATTTTTACTTCAGTCAGTGTTCAGCCTGACACCAGTGCTCATGTTTATCAGCGTGTAGCTTATGCTTGACTTTTGAGTCCAGCCACAGCACTACAGGTTGGCATATCTCACTGTTAGTTCCAGCCCAAACCCAGCATAAAACCTGCCCAACCTAAAATAAAAAAACAAGCCCAAATCTTAAACTCTCTCATGTTAAAAGCACAGACCTATTAAACACATAAGAACATCCCATTAACACACAACTACTCTGCAGCAAAGGAAAAAACTTTGCGCATACAGGCTCTGCAAAAAATGTACAACCAGACAACCAAATAACACACAAGATCGCTTTAACAATCATGATATATCAACCGGGAAAAAAAATATATCAAAAGCTTCCCAACATGAGTTGTAAATCAACCTTAATATAAAATTAATTTCTCTTACAGAGTATAGCTCAATCAAAGATTTCTCTTTGATTGAGCAATGAAATATTTATAAGTTGATCAGTAGAACTCAACCCCTCCTGGGGCGTTTATATTGACCAATACAATTTCATAGTGACACTTGATTAACCATTATTCTTCTCTTGTTTTATTATATCAATATTATTCATTATAAATATTATTCATTGATGATGTCAGATTTGACTCATTTAAAAGGTAAATTGACCAGTAAAATGAGTTCAAGGAGATGGTATTTTATTAAAATGGTTTTAGTTATTATTATTATTTTGATTTATTTTGTTAGTAGTTCTTTCTAAAAGGCTTTCTAAAAGCCAAGCAAATGTTTGTGAAAAGCTTCCCAAATTTTTACAACCTGCCCATAAGCTATTTTTGTTCCGGCTCAATGTGTTCAAAAGAAGCCTAATTGGGTGGAAACCTGTCCAATTTGGCAGCACTGACTACACTATTGCTTTTTTTTATATATATATATTTTTGGGATTTTATTGATAATTTCTTTCTTAGCACTGTAGGAGTAGTCACCGAGCCACTGTTCAGCCTGAAGCATATAAAATGTTTTTTGAAAAAGTGTGCCCCCCTGAAAAAATGGAATGCCCCCTCTGTAATTTCTTTCTGCAGCCGGGTCTGGTTTATGCCTCATCTCCATCACACCACAGCCACATCCAGTGGCGTGGATGTCACAGCCACATCCAGTTCCTGATTGGTTGTTGCGGTGCCAGGGTCGGATTGGGTTTTCAGCCCTGGAGTGTCATGCTTCAGACCGGCCCACTTAAGACAACAACCTATTATTATTAAAAGAATATGCAGAATTAGTTTATATTTCATTCTATTCCCTTTTACTTGTGGGCTTTGTATATTCACTGTCTTACTTTTAATGATAAAGAATATATAATGGGTCACTGACATTGTTTGGATACAGAAAGCAATTATATTAGAACTAATGCTTATTTGTTCACACTCTGTCACAGCAGCTCACCTGTTTCTTCCATACTAACAGGAACAATCCCCTCATCACTACTGGCTTTGCTAGGACGGGGCCTCTATTGTATAGTTTTTTTTACGTTATCTTAAAAAAATCATGACAAGAATTTGCATTTATCTTAAAATAAAATCCAAGTAGTGATGTCTGAAAACCCCCAAAATTGCCAGTATTGTCAGGGTTGTTATTTTTGCTATTTTCTCCACTTTTGGTTCATTGAGAGCATCAAGAAATAACCATAAATTTAAAAATATAATTAAGTGCAGTTAGGGTGAAATTTGGAAATAAGAAAATTACACTTTCAATGTAACTTCAGCCCTAATATTTCAATATTTTTTTAATATATGTTAATTTTTTAAATGTTTTTAAGGACATTATTAGTGCTTATTTGGCAATAATTGACATGCAGTCATAGCCACACAGTTACCTGAAAAACACTGCAAGAAGGATTACATTATCTAACTTTACATGCATTACAAAAGTCAGTGACTTGATAATTAACTTGTAGCGTGGTTTGCAGGCAAAGTTCAACATCTTTCCATACCCATTTCAACGTCCTCATTTGATGTTTCAAACCTTGCGCTCATTTTATACAAAAATGTAGTAAGTTCTGCTTTTTCATCTCCAGCAACTTTTGCTTCGGATCCATTGCATATGTTGTGTCGCTCCGGCTCTGTTTTAATCGCGAAAATCATGTGTTTTGCATTGGTAGAATTATCTCTGTGGCCTCGCTTAAGTCACATTTCTTTTCACTCCTGTGCGGCTCCTGTGCATAGCAGTTTCATGTAAATCTGTCGCTCGGCTGGCCACATTTGCGCTCATTGTGAACAAACATTTACAAAATGAGCTATTTTGAGCATAAATCTAATAACAGGCATCACTTCACTTGTGCAACTTCAAATACCTTAAAAAACAAGGAAATTAATAAATTAAGGTACCTCATCTGAGGGTAAAAAGTTTCCTCTTTAAAGTATTAGGGAAACAATTTCCCCTTTTCAGATATTGCAAAGATTCATGAAACCCCAAGGAGTGCATTAGCGAAAAGGAAAATCCCAATTTTCCAAATAATTCCAAATTTGAATTAATTGATACAATTGATTTATCAACCAGTCCTACTAGGTAATGAGATTTCTTGAAGCCCATTTGCTGAGCTGTGACAGTAGTTTGGCCGCCTCGCAACCTGGGGTCCGTTCTTCGTACGTCGCTAACTCAGTTAGCAGGATTTCATTGTTGACGATTTGGCATGATCTTGGATCGTTTGGTTCTTCGAAAGACATCCTGCACTTGTTGTCATAGCAACATGTGCGCCAGTTTAAGCCTGCTCGAGAGCAGGCTTATTTCATGTAACAAGATTAGATCACGGCTGTATAAGCGGAGGAGATAGGGAAGTCTGCCGTAGCCATGTCCATTGTTACGACGTCAACCTGTTGCGGAAGGTGCAAGAATAATTTGCAGAGTTTTTCGAATTAATCGCGTATTGCGCAATAGACAGGATCCTTTAGCGCAGCGCGACAGTGTAATTGTAGAGAGATTTTCTTGGTCGCTGTTATAAACAGACAAACACATCATTTAACAGTGGCTTTTAAAGACGAAAAAGTGGTGTTGGAGCCATAAATCTAAAATATTTAAGTTATTTGTATGATGGTTTGCTTTTTATTTTTATCCTATTCAGTAAGAAGATTTGTTCGGGCCATTTTATTGTGAAGTTTAGTTTACTTTGAAAGGCTTGCTTCCTGTCGAGCCGTATATTGTATTAGAAAAAACTATGGATGGATTATCTAGCCACGGAGCAATACAGTTTTACCGTGTAAACTGTGGATGACTTGGAAAAGGAAAATTTTCACATAAAGATTTTTTTTTGTTAAAATTCCCAGTTTGCACAAGTACTTTACTTCCCGTGTCTAAGGAATGACACTGAAATTTGGATCTCTTGACATAACAAGTGCCTTTTTAAAATAAAGTGTAATAATTAAAGGCTACCATTTTGTAGAATATTCTTGTATTTCACTTTTACTTGTCCCCATGTTCTAGTGGGTCCCGTGGAGGCTCTGACATAAAAGAACAAAGTAAATATGAGATTATTAAAATGCAAAAAGTCATACTGTAGAAAGTGATAGAAACATCTACCATGGACAGTATTTACGCATTAATTTGTCTGCTGCTTTTTGCCAGCCCTCTCTCCTGGCTTTAACAGATTTTGAGGTGTTTTAATTAATGACTCAAATTCGGCATAACCTTCCATTAAAAGCTCTTGTTCTGCTTGGGAGAAAACTGTGGGCGTTCTTTGGCCATGCTGAACAGCCAATAGCAGCGTTGCTGATCAATGTTTCTACTATCGATACATTTCCCCTTTTAAACAAACGCATGAACGCGCAGTTGTCTCAGATAACTCAATCCAGCCATACTAATCGTAAACAGCAGGTGTGTTCGAAGAACCCAATTAGCCGGATCATGATTACCTGGATGAAATCATCTTGGATGTGTCATTTGATCTCGGATGTTTTAAGCAACGTACGAAGAACGGACCCCTGGACTTTTGTGGGCAAAAACAAAGTGAATACTCTGACTTTAGAAAATATCTGGGTTTCATCTTTAAACTGAAAGCAAATGTTGCTTCGCCAGATTCTAGACACCCTCCAAGTAATTTTATTTTAAAATATTGTAGAAAGCCGAAAGCTTCAGATAGCCCACTTATGAATATCACATATTACACACAGTCGAGGTAGCATCTTTCAGTCCAGACACAGACAACAACAGTCCCATTAACCAATCATATTTCTCCCATCCCCGCCGCGGAAAGTATTGACCAATCAAATATCCGCCTGGGTCTGCTGGCAACGAACAGCCACTGAATTGTCTGTCTGGATTTCAGGGAGTAACTGTCTGCCCAATGAGCGCTCCTACTTTTTTGCAACGAAGGGACCTGTTGAGGCCCAATCAGCGGGTCAGTGCTGACTGCCGGTACCGGGGACTGGTGGTGAGAATTCGCTGCAGCGCGTCAGGGGGACCGGACCGTGAACCCGGAGACGCTATACACTGAGGCGAAACGAGACACAGGTGAGTCCGAGGACTTGCACAAGGCCTGGCTTTGGGCACAGATGTTTTAAAATCGCAACGGTGGAATCCGGCTCGCAGTAGGACGGCCAAGTAGCTACCGTGTCGCTTTCCTGCCGGTGAATACACTGATATGCCATCAGACAATAGAGCGCATTGGCTTTGCTATTTATTGATGCGGGCTGACATGTTGGCGACCAGCTCCACCGCCTCGAACTGTTTATTCACCTTTTGAAGGTGTGGAGTCTCAGCGAAATGGGTATTATTGTTTTGGCGGCTTCTTTGTGTTTGTTTTTTCTTATATCCGTGTTGGCAACATAGATTGTATAACGTTGTGATATAAGCGGTTTTCGGAAAGCCTCCAATCCTTTTCATTGTTTGATCCGGAGTCTCAAGGGGTTAACTGAAGACTGGAGAAAGAGCTATGCCCATTCAAAAAGCCTACGTAACACTGCTGTTTTAAAGAGTACAGCGATGAAGAAAGATGTTTTACATGGCTCATCCAGCAGTACTGCGGGGGAGGCGGTTTTAAACTCAAGAGGAGGCCCCGAAAGCTGATGGCCCTCGGCAATTAGGAAGAACAAAATTCTAAATGCATCAGCCATTTACGTGTAGACTCAACTAGCTCCATATGCAACTAAATGGCTGCCTGGCGCCTGTCGGCATAACCAGCATTTTACAGTAAGGACAAAGCACTATTTAGGCCGACCGAAGGATTGCATCCTGATCGGCGGATTAAGAGAAGTAGATGATTTATCTTGAAATAGAATCCATTTTTGATGTTTGCGCTTATTATTCATCTGTGCGCTGCATAGAACTGGCGTTTCCCTGCTGCTGCTCTGCTCCACAGGATTTACATGTGCCAAAAGCAGTATGAATATCATGGTTTGTAACGCTCTAATTCTGAGGTACAATACATTGTGGATGTACAGTTTATGAAGGATATGTTTTCTATTCCCATTGAAAGGTTATCATTTTGACCTAATAATAGACTTCCACGTGTCTTACATTTTGCTTGTATGCCATACTTATTAATGAAATATATCTAGTCTCACAAAAAGTTTTTTTTGTTTTTTTAAACCATGAAACATGTACATTTTCATCCTTTCTTAGCATTGTGCATGTTCATGCTGCTGCTTGTTATTAATCTTGTCACCTCTTTGGAAAATGTACTCATGTCACTAACACCTGTCATCAAATGTAGAAGAAATCACAAACCCTAATGCTGCAGTCCGCCCTCCTTACAGTAATGATGTCTCTGTTTGAATGAACTAGTGCTTTTTGTTGGAGACCATGAATGAAGCATGCTGAAAATCTTATCAAACATCCTCCGGTTCTTTGTTTGAATTGTTGCCCATTCTAATTCTTGTTGAATTTTCACACCATTTTCATTCACTTTTACAAAAACAGGCTAACAGCTCCCAGTTCTGGGGGAGGAATTGATCCCTTTTTTTTTCTAGGTTCATTACTGTAAGTTCCCTTTGTTAAACGTAGAAAATATGGTATCAGAAGATTATCTAAATTTAAACCAAGGTCATTCAAATGGAGTTTGTAATTGCTTACTTATTACTTATTCATAGACAGATATAAACATTTAATCATTCTGACCAAGAGTAGTGTGTGTGTGTGTGTGTGTGTGTATGTTATATATATATATATATATATATATATATATATATATATATATATATATATATATATATATATATATATATATATATATATATATATATTAGCTTTACAAAAATTTAAATTCACCTGAAGATGTCCATCTTACCATCTGATGTTACTGCTGAAAGGTCTTATCTTCCATTTGCATATTGCTATTCAACAAAGTCCAAAATGCAAACATATGGCTCTTATTTTGTGGTTATGTCAATCATTGAAATACCTGCTGGATTGTACCGTAGATTCTGTTCTGGTGTTGCTTACTACTTAAAGGAGCTACAAGTAATACTGAGACCTTGTGGCTCAAATCAGTACAACAGCTTGCCAATCACAAGAATCTAATATGCCGTTTTTAGTAACACAGGGTAGGTATGTGATTTTCTGGTCAGCTTCTCTTACTGGCTTCCATGTTAGCAGGCAGCTGCTCTTTTGCCAAGATAAAATGGCAGTTGTGGCACTCTGTGTTGGGAACCCTGGGAAATCTCATAAGATTGGCTGAGGAACCAGGAAATAAATATGGGTTGCACTCTGAACCGAAGTAGTTCCAGACGATACCTCTCAGTTTGCAAGGAGAAAAACATGGCTAAGACATTGTTGATGGAGAGGACTGATTGTTTATAGGGAATGTACTTCCATCCCTGGTGAGAAATTAGAATGATTTTGGTTGATTTTACAGTAAAAATCTTACTTATAGCTCATTAAGTTTCTATCATATCTATAGTTTTATCTAATAAATTGTATGCATAATGGCAGTCAAGTTCAATCTATATTAGAGCTGGTCGATAAAATGATACCAATATATATCTCAACATAATTTTTCCTTAAGAAACATGAGAAAGGGCCGATATCAGGGGTGGAAATAAGACTTTTTTTCACTTGCCACAGTGGGTGATGGGAGAAATTTTGTACCAGACACTATTTTTCTTTTTTGTGTATAACATTTGCCTTAGTTAGAAACACCCCCAGTACAATCTAATTATATAAACTGTATAATTTATTCATAATTTTCAAAGAAGAAATTGAATATAAATTAAGATTTTAACATAATTGTGTACTTAAAACAGTATTTACTTTATTTTCTTTCACAAGTAATTTCCTTACTTTGTCACTTCAGTATCCCTAATCATTATTTGATTCAGAATGAAACTGTGGTCAAGTTTTTATTTTTTGTTTAAATCTTATTACTTTTTTATTCCTCACTCCCCATTCTTTAGGTGTAAATGCAGTGTTCACGGTAGTATCACTACTGTGAAAACTGCATCATAGGAGGGTCCATTAGAGCTTTTGAAGAAAGCTACACATACGTAAACACCCAGAATTGTTGCTTTCAAACTTATTGATAATTTAATACTGCAATAATATAACTACTTTATACACTCACCGGCCACTTTATTAGGTACACCTGTCCAACTGCTCGTTAACACTTAATTTCTAAGCAGCCAATCACATGGCGGCAACTCAGTGCATTTAGGCATGTAGACATGGTCAAGAGAATCTCCTGCAGTTCAAACCGAGCATCAGTATGGGGAAGAAAGGTGATTTGAGTGACTTTGAACGTGGCATGATTGTTGGTGCCAGAAGGGCTGGTCTGAGTATTTCAGAAACTGCTAATCTACTGGGATTTTCACGCACAACCATCTCTAGGGTTTACAGAGAATGGTCCGAAAAAGAAAAAACATCCAGTGAGCGGCAGTTCTGTGGGCGGAAATGCCTTGTTGATGCCAGAGGTCAGAGGAGAATGGCCAGACTGGTTCGAGCTGATAGAAGGGCAACAGTGACTCAAATAACCACCCGTTACAACCAAGGTGGGCAGAAGAGCATCTCTGAACGCACAGTACGTCGAACTTTGAGGCAGATGGGCTACAGCAGCAGAAGACCACATTGGGTGCCACTCCTTTCAGCTAAGAACAGGAAACTGAGGCTACAATTTGCACAAGCTCATCGAAATTGGATAATAGAAGATTGGAAAAACGTTGCCTGGTCTGATGAGTCTCGATTTCTGCTGCGACAGTCGAATGGTAGGGTCAGATTTAGGCATCTATAACATGAAAGCATGGATCCATCCTGCCTTGTATCAATGGTTCAGGCTGGTGGTGGTGGTGTCATGGTGTGGGGAATATTTTCTTGGCACTCTTTGGGCCCCTTGGTACCAATTGAGCATCGTTGCAACGCCACAGCCTACCTGAGTATTGTTGCTGACCATTTCCATCCCTTTATGACCACAATGTACCCAACCCATGATGGCTACTTTCAGCAGGATAATGCGCCATGTCATAAAGCTGGAATCATCTCAGACTGGTTTCTTGAACATGACAATGAGTTCGCTGTACTCAAATGGCCTCCACAGTCACCAGATCTCAATCCAATAGAGGATCTTTGGGATGTGGTGGAACGGGAGATTCGCATCATGGATGTGCAGCCGACAAATCTGCGGCAACTGTGTGATGCCATCATGTCAATATGGACCAAACTCCCTGAGGAATGCTTCCAGCACCTTGTTGAATCTATGCCACGAAGAATTGAGGCAGTTCTGAAGGCAAAAGGGGGTCCAACCCGTTACTAGCATGGGGTACCTAATAAAGTGGCCGGTGAGTGTACATGCTTCCAAATAAAAAGCTGCAGAGGTGTGCATCATTCAAGAGATAACATTAAGAGAACAGCATAAGCTTATTTCCTTACAACAACGGACACTTGAGGAGGATTCAGTGTATTGTGTTTAATTTATTTAATTCAATTTTATGCATTTTGAACATCCAACCTAGTGTCTTTTTTCAATTTTATATAAGTGAATAATTACACACATCTTCCTCTGTCAAAGTGCGCCTGTTTAAATGCAATTATGTTTTTCATATATTTTTATCTCAACCCCACAAAATTTATACAGAAAACTAAACTCTGCACTTTCAATCAACATCGGATGTAAATCCTCTTTATCTATCTAGGTATGAATGAATGAATGAACGAGTGAGCGAGCGAGCAGGTCTTCTGAGCAGTTAGTTTTTTTTTCACGCTGCCACTTAAACTCACAATTTACACAGAGGCAGAGATTCAAAGGGCTAATGCATCTAAATTAGACAGTTAAAAATACAAAAGTTTAAAACTTACTGTCTTACAACCAGACTTACATTACCAGCCGCTCTCTGCCAGGGAGGTAGTGGCAACGTATGAGCTTCACATGACGTCAAAGCATGTCTGCTGAATCTGCTAATGGATAGGCCAAGGCATGCACGTATCGGCCGATACCGATACAATAAAAAAACACAAATCTCTGCCGAAAATATCGATCGACTTCTTGTTTGTATGTTATAGTGCCTTGTTGTATGCAACTGGGTTTTGTTGTTGTGCTTGTTATAATATATGTCACCCAGGATGCAGGCCTGTCTGAGGATGCTAACTTTTGGCTATGGATGATGTTAGTGTGACTTGGATTATTATGGGTAAGTGCCATTTTTGGGGGGGGGGGCTGGTATGTTGTGGAAGATTTTGGTTAGTTGGTGCATCGCATTTGGCAGTTGTTTCTTTCTCTGTTTGTTCTTGTGGCAACTTTTGTCCCTTTTCCACAGTGGCACTTTGATTCAATTCGTTAGAGGTCTGTTTGATTCAGTTCACTATGGGTGGTTTTCTATTACAACTAAATGTGCTGCAAATGTGGGCTGGATGGTCACGACAAGGCAGCGATGAGAGACAGGCCATGTGATTAACTGTTTTTCACCAAACGTAGCAATGGAGGACACGGGTAAGTGTGCTGCTCAGTTAAAAAAAAAAAAAAAAGTTCTTTTTTTTTTTATCAGACTTGGAAAAGGTTGACAAGAGGGGATAAGGAGTTGACAGAGAAGAGAAATAATTGAGAGAGTGTTAGAGTAGATAAAGAAGACCAGGGCAGGGCTTCTGGAAGCAAGGAGAAGATGTAAGGATCAGCTAGGGCTGGGCGATATAGAAAAAAAGCTTATCGATTAAAAAAAAATGCATATTGATCGATATCGATAATTATTGAAAATATTTAAAACCATATTTTATGTGCAGCTCTGCCTGGACATTTTATGATATTGCTAAATGATTTAATTTTAATAAAGAGCACAAACACAGAATTCCAATTAAATCTTTATTTAACCAACTTTGGTTGGTTAAATAAAGAGTGGCAGGTTTTTCAGCTGCAGAGAACAGCAGACATATCTATCACTATGAAGCATGTTACTGCATGCGTTATGTCCTTATGCCGCTTGGACGATTTGTCATTTTATCACAAAGAAGGAACAGCTCGCGGGGGGGGGGGCGCACAGCTCGCGGGGCCGCACAGCTCGCGAAGCCGCGCACAGCTCGCGGGGCCGCGCACAGCTCGCGCTGCTGCGGGTGTGAGCGGCTTACGTGATGAATACTGGTGGGTTGCGTTACCAGACTCTGCATTTACCGGTTCCTTGCAAGTTTTACAAATCACTGTGGTTTATTTCTATCAGGCTGGCAAACTAGTAAAACCCCGTTTTGGGACAATTTCCTCCGCCGCTACTTGCTGCGACATATTCACGTGTTGTGGTTTGAGAGGGCGGCGCTTTGTGACGACGTGCCGACTGTAGCAAGGAAGTAAAACTGTCTATCGAAGTTTTTATCGACCCCTATTTTTTCCTATCGCGCCACACGTCTATCGATCGATAGATATTGTTATTGAATTATCGCCCAGCCCTAGGATCAGCACTCGCCAACATGTACCGGCTGGTAAGTTAATGCTAGTAATAGCTTACTATGTTGTCATAAAACAATATACATGATACGCCGTGAATACAAAATGTTAATGTGTTGGGATATCATGTAATATGCATGTTGTGTGTGTGTTTCAGCTGGCTATGTTACAAGAACAGCACAGTAGACAAGTCAGTCCTCCAGAAAAGGGCTGTGATGTCCAACTGGTAATATCCATGGTACTGACCTGCTGTGCTATGCATAACCTGTGTGAGACTCATGGGGAGACTTATGAAAGCTGCTGGCATGAACCTGCTGTGGTGGTTGCAGCCTGTGGTGACAGTCCCATAGGGTGCTGCTGGGGAACAGGGCAGTTATGTGCTGGGTGCAGTGATGCAGAATATGAAAAGATTCGGCCCCAGTTGTACATTATGTATTTTAAAAGACTAAAGACTAAACAGATATCTAGAATGCAACCTAATAATGTGGTTATTGTTTTTTTTCTTCTAACAAAAGCCATTATCAATGTATGCTCATATGCAATGTAGTGGTGCAACTATCAAATTTTTATTGTATTTTATTAATCTGGCGATTGGAGGGTTTAAAAGCGAATTAGAACTCTCTCCCTCATACGTGGAGAGAGCTTCTGGAATAAAACAGATAAGAAAAAAAGATTATCTTCAGTGCACACACACACCGGATGTGAGTGAGCGAACGAAAAAACGGACTGTATACACTACGAGCAGTGTATACGTACATACACTGCTCAAAAACTAAAGAGAACACTAAAATAACACATCCTACATCTGAATGAATGAAATATTCTTATTAAATACACTCAACAAAAATATAAACACAACACTTTTGGTTTTGCTCCTATTTTTTATGTGATGAACTCAAAGATATAAAACTTTTTCCACATACACAATATCACCATTTCCCTCAAATATTGTTCACAAACCAGTCTAAATCTGTGGTAGTGAGCACTTCTCCTTTGCTGAGATAATCCATCCCACCTCACAGGTGTGCCATATCAACATGCTGATTAGACACCATGATTAGTGCACAGGTGTGCCTTAGACTGTCCACAATAAAAGGCCACTCTGAAAGGTGCAGTTTTGTTTTATTGGGGGGGGGGGCAATACCGCTCATAGCACTATTGAACAATGGTGGAGCGAAACGAAAAAACCTTAGGTTTGAAACGAACCGTAGTCATTCGGGACAGCGGAAGTTACCGGAAGCTAATAGGAAGCTAATAATTGAAAAGCTTCAACTTTATTTTAGTCGTAATGAGCAGAATGGATAACACAAACATCAATATACCATCAATGTATAAAACCCTTGTGGAGATGACATTTGTTATAACCATAAAAACACACTTGAATTATATCAGCAAGGGCATGGTTCGAAGACGCTAGCGGGAGCTACCCTGTAAGGTCCACGTGTTTCAAAAACACTAAAAATGCATTAAGTAACCTTCTAAATAACCCATTTAACTTTTCCTGTTATTTCTCTGCATCCAAGGGTTGCAGAGAAATAACAGGAAGCAGTACTCCAGGAAAAGCAGGAAGCAGTACTCCAGGAAAAGCAGCAGGCATGTGGGTCTGCGGCTAGCCGAAACGTTGGCAGTTGAAGCAGGCCTCGGGTCGTAGTCGTGTCCCCGGCATCCAGGCGATCTTTCCTGCAGCAGCTGAGGAAGCAAAACAAAGCTGCTTCGACATAGGGATTCTTTCACTTTGGCGTCTAGCAGAAGTGAGACTGCAGACTTAGCTGTGATTCGGCTGTCGGGTCCGATGCCAGTCAGGTCCTTCGCTCCGCGGAGGACAACGACAATTCCCCCTTTGTCACTCCATTGAAGCGACGGGAAATGAGTTTTTACAGAAAGCACATTTTACGCAGCTTGTCTTTGAGCCCCATGCGGCCATGGCTGGCTGGTCCTGCAGCGCGGACCCTCTCCCTGACAGTCCACAGCAAGAAGAAAAAAAGGGAGCTGTAGCCTGGCCTCATAGCAGGGCATCCTGCTGTGAGAGGCTGTCTCTGCGTGGATGTGTGAAAGTCCTTTGCTTACAACCTATTTTCATTTGTCTCCATGTTACATGTTGTTCCCAATTCTATCCGATCCCTGCCCATGGCCCGATGGCACAACACTATCATGCAAGCTTTTTTTTTACTGATTCTTCATTCCAAAACCAAAACTTTCAGCTCCTTCTCTCTACCCTGCAAATGTACAACAGTTAACTTGTAGGTAAGACTCCAACTTGCCAAAAAGGCAAGTGGATTGTGATCAGTAAGGACCACCAAGTCACCACCTGCAGAGGAGACATACCTTGAAATGTTGGACAGCTAAGACCAGAGAAAGAGCTTCGTTCTCTATAGTGGAATATCGCTGCTGCTGCTGCTGATGACTCAACTTCTTAGACAAATTGGATAGATGGATGGATGTAATATTGAAGATGCTAGATTTTCTTTTCAACTACTGTATAAAGAATTTATGATGGTGATTTTTATTGCTTTTGATCGTCAGAAGTAGAGAAGTTTTAGAAATAAAACTTGGTTCTTTTTGTAAAATCACTGAGTAGGAGGGAGAGCTGGAAAAACTGCAGCCTTACAGTGGACAGGGGAAAACTGAGATGTATCACCTATGATGTACATCATAGATGAAAAGAGCAGAATAATTTCCTGTGCCATTGCAAATTACCGCATTGATTTTGCAAAATGTCATTGACCTGACAGTAGATTTACATCAGAAGTGTAGGTAAAGAAAGCAAATATTTTCAGGAGGACATTTTAGCAGCAGCCATTTGATCAAGAGCTCATTGCATTAAAAATGTGTGTGCGTGTGTTTTGGGGGATGGGAGGAAGGAATTAAAAACTGGTATTAGGAGAACACTGTCAGCTTAGCCTCCTTTCTATGCCTGTGAATATCACTGATATTTTTCCTCATCCACCTTACCTTAACCTTCATAAGGATGTCAGTTATTCTCTCCCTCTGGCATTAATTAGTTCTTTCTTTCTTTCTTTCTTTCTTTCTTTCTTTCTTTCTTTCTTTCTTTCTTTCTTTCTTTCTTTCTTTCTTTCTTTCTTTCTTTCTTTCTTTCTTTCTTTCCCATTGCATGCTGGGAGTTGTGGGTGGAGCATGTGGAGCGTGTGGTGAGTGGACTGAGAGATTGAGAACCTCTAACTTTGCTTTTTTTCGCCTCTTTTGGTAAATGTACGGGTATTGTTCTTTAAATATTGTGGTTGTGGAGTGAAGTTGAGTGTATTTGAGTAAATTTTTTTGGGTTGTTCCGGCATTTTTTGGCCTTTTGGCTTGAAATGCCGGAAATGGATTTGACCAAATTAACGAGACAACATGGGTTGAAAATCATACCCAGTAGTCCCACTATGACAGTGGAGGAATGTAGTTTAGCGGTGGGAGAAGTTGTAGGCTGTAGCAGCATTAAATCCGCTGCTCGGATGAATAGTGCTGTGGTTATTTTTGTTGACAGCGTGAAGAAAGCAAACAAAGTGATCGAAAAAGGCATTGTTGTCAATGATGTTTTTTTGTCTGTTTCTCCATTGAGTACTCCAGCTAAAAAAGTCTCGATTGCGAATATTCCTCCCTTCATTAGTGATGATTTGTTAGTGAGAGAGTTGTCGCGTCATGGGAAAATTGTTTCCGCGATCAGGAAATTACCATCGGGTTGCAAATCACCGCAGTTAAAACACGTTGTTTCACACAGGAGACAAGTTCTAATGATCTTGAATAAAAAGGATGAAGATCTGAATTTTGTTCTCAATGTGCGAGTAGATGGTTTTGATTACGCCATTTACGTAAACTCGGGTACTTTGTTGTGTTTTGGTTGTGGTGAAAGTGGTCACTTAGTTCGAGCGTGTTCGAGAAAAAACTCTTCTCCTGATGATTCTCAAAATCACAATAAAGAAGGCGAAAATTTGACGAATCAAACTGAAGATTCAGATTTGAGGAATGCGGAGCCAAAAAAAATAGAAGGGCAAATATCTGAGAAAAATGTCCGCAGCGAAAGGGAAGTGCAGGAGATATATGTGTTAGAGGATGGAGAACAGACCTTGGAAAGTCAAAAGGTAAATGATTCACAAGAAAAGCAAGAAAACAGCAGTGAGGAGGGACAGAGTCAGAGTTTGCTAAAGTCTCTTATTGAGAAAACAGACACTGAGGTTGAGGGTTTTAGTCAGACTATAGAGGAAGATGGTTGGGAAATTGCCAAAAAAAGGAAATTTTCTGAAGGCTCTATTGTTTCTCAAATTGAAAATGATGACAGAGATACCGAATTGGAATGTTCAGGAATCAGAAAGTAATTTGGATGAGGAAGAGGAGGGGGACGGTGAAGATGAAGGCTGGACAGAAGACAGTTTAGCCTCATCTAGCAGATCCATAACACCAGCTCAACGAAAGAAAGGTTATGGTGTATTAGACGTTAAGAAGTTTTTAAAAGTAACTAAGAATATGAAGAATGTGAAAGTAGAGGATTTATTTCCTGACAAAAAACTTTTCTTCATGCATGTGGGATCTCAGTTGAAAAGTAAGAGAAAAGGAGGATATAGTGATAAAGAAGTCTACCGGTTAAAAAAATTGATTGGAAAAATCAAGCAAGAATTCAACAACAATGATGAATTTGAGGTTTAAATGTCTGTGTTATCTTTTAGTGTTTTTTCTTTCATCTTTGGCAAAAATGAGTCATTTCAGAGTTTCCACATTAAATTTAAATGGAGCCAGAGATGTCAAGAAGAGAATTAGTGTTTTTGAGTTAATGAATTTAAAACATATAAATGTGTTAATGGTACAAGAAACACATAGTGACCTTTTAAATGAAATAGATTGGAGGAGGGAGTGGGGAGGAGAAATCATTTTGAGCCATTTAAGCCAAGCCAGTGGGGGAGTTGCAATTTTGTTTTCGAAGAATTTTCTTCCAGTGTCTTATCATTTTGAGGAAGTAGTCAAGGGTAGATTAATGGTGGTGAAAGCAAAATATTGTGTTTTAATATTGTATTTGTAAATGTTTATGCCCCTAATACAAGAGTAGGGAGAACTCATTTGTTACATGAAATTGAAGATGTATTGTCTAAATGTGATACGGGTGATTTTCTTTTTTTGGGTGGAGATTTTAACTGTACAGAGAACGATCAGTTGGACAGGAATCATTTTGAGCCGCATCCAGCCTCAACAATATTTTTAAAGCATTTGGTTGATTTATTTTCATTGGTTGATATTTGGAGAGAAATGCATGGTCATGAAATACAGTATACATGGGCTAGAAATACAGATGCTTCTTTTTCTGCAGCTAGGTTAGACAGGATATATAGTTTCAGACATAATTTTGAAATTTTTCAAAATTGTAGTATCCATCCTGTAAGTTTTTCAGACCATGCTTTGGTTTCTTGCAGTGCATTTATTGCCAATATTAAACATAAATCAGCGTATTGGCATTTTAACACTGCTTTATTGTTAGATGCAAATTTTAAAGATGTGTTTGTTTCTTTTTGGAAAAGGCATAAAACTAGAAAAGATGACTTTGCGTCTTTAAGACAGTGGTGGGATCGGGGGAAAATTGAAATCAAAGAATTGTGTCAACAGTACACTGTCAATGTTTCGTCGGATTTAGCCAAGTCTATTAGAGATCTGGAGATTGAGATAGTGGAGTTGCAGGTTTCTGCACACTCCACAGGAAATCGAGGTGATTTGGAGAACCTCAATTTGAAAAAGGCCGCTTTGGCAGATTTGCTGGGCTCGAGAACCCAAGGAGCAATGGTTCGATGCAGATTTCAAAAAGTCGCCTTAATGGACGCACCGACAAAGTTTTTCTTCTCTTTGGAAAAAAAGCAAGGACAGTGTAAGTTTATGCATGGTCTGAAATCGTCTGAGGATATTCTTCTGACTACTGATGGTGACATCAGGAAGAGAGCTGCAGAGTTCTATGCGGATCTCTACAGCTCTGAATACGTTGAAGACGACGATAATTTCAATGACTTTTGCAGCGATCTCCCAATGGTCTCTGAAGATGATGCTAAGGAGTTGGGAGGACCCATGACGCTGGAGGAGATTCATGCTGCCCTGCGAAGTATGGAAGGAGGGAAAGCACCAGGCATCGATGTACTTCCTAGTGAATTCTACAGAGCGTTGTGGTCTGTTCTCTGTATCGATCTTTTGGAGGTCTTTGAAGAGAGTTTTGCTGTAGGTTCTTTACCTCAGAGCTGCAGGAGAGCAGTTCTTATACTGCTACCAAAGAAAGGCGATCTTCAGGAAATTAAAAACTGGCGACCTGTTTCTCTGTTGTGTACGGACTATAAGTTGTTGTCAAAGGTGCTGGCAAACAGATTGAAGAAGGTGATGGATAAGGTGGTTCATCAAACACAAACTTACTGTGTCCCTGGCAGATCAATGATTAATAACGTTTCCCTTGTTAGGGATATTTTGGACGTCTCCAGTTCTTTGGGACATAATGCTGGTTTAGTTTCTTTAGACCAGGAAAAGGCTTTTGACAGAGTCGAGCACCGATACCTATGGAAAGTGTTGGAAAGGTTCGGTCTCGACTTCGGCTTTATTGCCAAGACTATGGTTTTATACGAAAACATTGAGAGTGTACTGAAAATTAATGGTTGCTTATGTAAGCCTTTTAAAGTCACAAGAGGTGTTCGACAAGGTTGTTCCTTGTCTGGAATGTTATACGCTCTGTCTATTGAACCACTGTTAAGAAAAATTAGATGTAACATTGAGGGGCTGGTGTTTCCAAGTTGTAATGTGTCTTTTATTTTATCAGCGTATGCTGATGATGTCATTATAATGGTTAAAAATCAAGAAGAAGTGAATAGTTTAAGTAGAATTGTTAAATCATTTTGTAAGTTGTCCGCTGCTCGTGTCAACTGGGCTAAAAGTGAGGCTCTAGCAATAGGAAGCTGGCTTGGTGGGCTTCCTCGTCTTCCAGGTGGTTTAAAATGGAGAAGAGGGGGTTTGAAGTACCTTGGGGTACATTTGGGGGATGAAGATACAGAAAAAATGAACTGGGAGGGAGTGATGGAAAAAGTGGAAGAAAGGTTAGCAAAATGGAGATGGCTGCTACGGCAGATTTCTTATAGAAGAAGAGTGCTAATTTTAAATAATTTAATTGCTTCTTTATTGTGGCACAAGTTATCATGTTTAGAACCGCCTGCTGGATTGCTGAACAAAATTCAGTCTTGTATGATTACGTTTTTTTGGGATGATAAACATTGGGTGCCCCAAGCCGTGCTTTTTTTACCTAAGGAGGAGGGTGGACAAGGTTTAATTCACCTGGAAAGCAGAACTGCTGCGTTCAGGTTGCAGTTTATTCAAAAATATATAATGGGAAGGGAGGAGGATGTTTTGTGGAAGCCATTAACAAGTATTATTCTGAGGAGAATTGGAAATTTTGTTTTAGATGCTTCTCTATTTTTGTTAAATTGTAAGTCATTATTTTTGTATGAAATGCCAATGTTTTATAAAAGTTTGTTTAGAGCTTGGACAATTTTTGAATGGAAAAGACTTGAACCAACTGCATCCTTGTTTTGGCTTCTAGAGGAACCTTTAATTTTCGAAGCTCGTTTGGTGCTAGAAGATGGAGTCGGAGTGTCAAGTAGACTGCTTCAAAATAAAGTTGTAAAATTTGGACACATTGTGAAGACGGCTGGACCAGGACTTAAAAATACAGAAGCGACGGCTTATCTGCTTGGTTTAAAATCGATCCGAGTTATGAGAACTATTTTGGACCAGTGGCTTGGAAAGCTGACGCTGGATGAAAAACAGTTACTGGAGGACTTGAGTAATGGAGAGGAATTCCCAAATTCTACAGATCCGTTTCCAGAAATGGGACTGAACATTGATTTCTCGGATTTAACGGGTCCTCTTTTGATCACTCAAAGAGACTTTAATTTCTGTATGTTGAATGGAAAATGTTTGTATAGATTAGTTGTTCAAGGGTTGAAAAAGAAACATTTAAGTGGAAGAACTGATACGGTTTGGAGAGCCAAGTTTAAAGTCGGAGATAGTCACAAACCAATCAGGAGAGTTTTTTATAAGGCCCCCTTGAGTAAGAGGGTGGGAGACCTTCAGTGGAGGATTTTGCACGGTGCTGTAGGTGTAAACAGTTTTGTAGTTAAATTCAGGAAAGATATGAGTGAATTATGTCCTTTTTGTGAAGAGATAGAAACCGTTTTTCACATGTTTCTTGAGTGTAAGACTCTCACCGTTGTTTATGTTATTAGAGGATGTTTTTAAAAAATGTGGTGTTTATTGGTCTGAAGTAGCTTTTATTTTTGGTGCTGGTTACACTAAAAAGGAGTCGAGCAAGTGGAATTTGTTAAATTTTCTCATTGGACAAGCAAAATTATCCATCTATGTTAATGGGAAAAATAAAATCAATGGTGGTCAGGGGGAAAGAGTGGATAAGATATTTATTTTGTTGGTAAAAAGTAGAGTAAAAGCAGAATTTATGTTTTTTTCAATGATGAATAACTTAATTGATTTTGTGTTTTTGTGGTGTTTTAATAATGTTGTATGTTCTGTGGTTGATGAGGAGCTAGTTTTCAGTCCAATATTTGTGTGAAAGTTGAATTGAGCTATGCTAAAATGTATTGTTATTGAAAAATAAATGTGGTGTTAAAAATCAAAAATCTTTCTTTCTTTCTTTCTTTCTTTCTTTCTTGCTTTTTTTATCCTCAGCAAACTACTACCCTAGTACACATCTCTATAACTGATAAACTGGTATAATATAAACAAATGAAACACTAAGCTTTCACTGCATAAAGGGCTCCTAAGAATAAACATAGATTTTTGTTTATTTCGGGGTGTGTGTGTGTGTGTGTGTGTGTGTGTGTGTGTGTGTGTGTGTGTGTGTGTGTGTGTGTGTGTGTGTGTGTGTGTAAAACTGTATCAGTCAACTGGGCAGAGGGGAAGCCAAACCAGCGTGGACTATTGGGGTGAAAGGTATTGACTCGCAGTACAAGGCTAACCATGATAAGCTCATCAACACCAATGATAGAAGAGCATTCTGGCTTATTAAAGGTAAAGGTAGAGACTCTGCAAAAGCTGTGTTTTTCTTTCTGTAAATAGAGGTCAAGTCTCTTCTACCATTTTGCATTGTGTATTTGGAAGAAGGGGCACTGGTAATAATATTTTGAAAAAGAAAAATCACTATATAATGCTAAATTGTCTAATTCATAAGCTCCACAGTCTGACTTGGGGACACAAAAATTATCAAAAATTGTATTAATGCCTTTTTGTTTTGTTTAAGTCAAAATAAAGAATTGAAGTGTAACTCACCCCCCTGTAAAAGCATAATCCTGCCTCCAGACAAATTTAAATAATTCCATCCAAGTGGGATATGCAGTAAAGGGAGGGAAGGGCTGTGTTCAGGATGATGGGGGGCAGCAGCTAGCTTGATTTGACATAATGAATCACGGAGAGTGGGCAGAGCTACGCTTGTAGGTACACCACGGTTCGATCTTTTGACGTGGAGGATTTTTCATCCCCGTCGTCACCAGGGGTTGAGGGAGTCCTTGTGGAGCCCAGCTGGCCAGAGCCTTGTCAGTTTGAGCCACTGACTCAAGGCACTGACTCAGCAATGCCCGAAGCCCACCGGCAATGCCTGAAGCCCACCACCTTCCTCCATCCTGTCCTCCACTGCCTCTCAAGGCACACTGACAATTTTAGACACAAAAGCAGGATTTCAACAAATATGCTCTAATTTTTCAAAATAATGACCAGGATATGTAGACAGTACTATAAGTCTTTAGTTATTTGTCTATACTACCCCCTTGTGGCTATGGTGTTCACTCTTATCGCAAGCTTTTAGGGTGAATCAGTCTGTTTTCAAATTATTTTGATAAATTCATCTCCATCTTAATACTATAATTACGATATTTACACGTTATTAACCCTGGCTATTGTCAGATTATTTATAAAGATGCTGTATAGTTCCATCACATAAATGAATACTGCAGTGGGAAATAATTATCTTAGCTGCTTCCTCCCATTTTTCTTGCAAATGTTTTGTTTTGTGAGGATTATATTTTAATGTTGCACCTTTTTGAATTGTATACAAGAAGATCTGAAGTGAGGGCTGAAGGTGTGTTTGTGCCGAACTCATCTTTTTTTATGGCTGACAGATCAGTTTCTAAGGTCAGCTGAAGGTCCTTGATCACCCTGTGATAGTCCTGGCCATTTTCAGTGTCCGTCTCGTGGCATGCTCCATATCTGCATTCTGGTCAGCCGCAGACCATCCTTCCAGTGAAGAGCAATTTTCGTGAAACCCCATTCTCCAGTCCTTGTCTGTGCAAGGGGCCAGTATCTTGCCAAAGCAAGTCTTTATAGTGACACATTGTCTACTTTAAACATTGTCTATCTTTTCCATCCGTAGTGTAGTGATGATTAGTCCAAACGAAATTCAAGTAAAAAGTCAAACATTTTCACAAGTGTTTTTCTCTAAAAAGGAGTCATAAAAAGTGTATTACCCCCTCCAGGGTGAACTCCTTCACAACCTGAAGAATTATTTTACAGGGATCTCAATTTCTTTATATAAATACAATTACTAGAACTGCGAGCAGTTATATGCGGGTTCCAAGCCCCTCCAGAAAGTCCCCTCCCGGCGCTCACTCCTCCCCGCATATTGGCTCCACGTCAGCTGTCCAAGTGTGGAAATTGGAAGCACATCTCTTTTTCCGCCAAGGTTTATGTCATGATTCCCTTAGGTAAATCTCTTACCCAAATGCAGAGACACTCAGGAGACCAGGAAAAGTTTTGTCTTACAGAGGATCATTTGAGTATGTATGGGGAACGGAAGGAGTGGATCTGGGACCAGTGATTGGTGTTGAGCGAACTGGAGCTCTGGACAGAAAGAGGTGAGTTGAAGTATTGGATGGGAAGGAGGTGAAAGACAAACTACGTGCTTACTTGGAGAAGCGATGGGGATCCGCCAAGGAGAAATAAAGGAGATCTGTGGCAGGGTGAATCATATGACAAAGGGAAGCCAGGAAGATGCAGGTTCTGCACACTAGAGGATTTGAACCTAGGGAGCACGGTGGAGAGCGGAATAAGTTCGATGAGGTCTGGAGGAGGTGGAGTGAGGAGCCTGGAATCACCTGCCATTGTTTGGAGAATCCAGTTCTCAGCTCAGAGCAGGTGCCTGAATTCTTTGGAGATCAGACATGAATGGAGGACAGTAAACGCAGGAGGTTACCTTGAAGCACAGAGCAAGAACACACGGAGCCAGGTTTAAAAAGAGAGCAAAACATAAAGTTATAGGAGCTTGGAGGGCTAGATGTTACCACAGAAGGCAAAACACTCTGGCGTCGAAGAACTGGCTGCAGGCTCCCTTTTAAAACTCCACTGATGAGGGTAGAGGATTTTCAGGTGTGTGTAAACTAGTAAGTACTGGGGAGCAGGAGTGCATCTCCGGTCAATGAAGCGACGGTTCTGTTCCGCCGTGCGTTGTAGTGCGGAAACGGTTTTGGACCAAATATGTTTGAAGCAGCAAATGTGGTGGTGGACTGAAGAGACAGAAATATAATTTTACTCTACTGGGAAGAGAGGAAGTTGGAGGAGGTCAATGAGGTTTGTTGCGGTTACAGAGATGGCAAGCGAGTACGTATTCCTTTACATTCCTGTGTACAGATGGCCACCAGAAACAACGGGAGATGAGTGTGATGCTTCAAATGGTGCTGGGGTGTGCTGAAAGAGGAATGAAACCAATAGCTGAGATGAGAATGGACTGAGAATTGGGCATATGTCTTGTTAGGGGGACCGTTTCCAGGATCTAGTACATTCAGGAAAGCTTGGTGGACCAAGTTCTCAATCCCCCAGGTGAGGGAACCAACAGTGCAACCCGACAGCAGAATAGGAGCTGGGGTCTTTTCAGCGCTGTCTGGAGAATGCTGGCAGGAAAGGTCACCTGGCTTGATGTTTCTGGAACCTGGGTGAAAGAAATGGAGAAGTTAAACCAGGAAAGAACAGGGACCAACGGGAGTGACAGGAGTTTAGACGTTTGGCAGATTACAAATAGGAGAGGTTCTTGTGATCTGTCCAAACGAGCACAGGTTGTTTTGCACCCTCCAGCCAATGCTGCTATTCTTCCGGGGAGAGCTTGATGGCCAGGAGTTCTCGATCCCCCACGTCGTAATTTTTCTCAGCAGGGGAGAGTCTGTGGGAGAAAAAGGTGCTGTGATTAACTTTTTCATTGGGGCTGGAGCGCTGGGAGAGTACGGCACAAACCCCAGGTCGGACACATCAACTTTTAAGACAAGCTGTTTCTTGTGGTTGGGTTGGATTAGAGGGTTGGGTTGGTGCGGCGTCCGCTGTGACGCGGGTGCTGTACCGGTCCGTTGTGGTGAAGAGAGAGCTGAGCCAAAAGGTGAAGCTCTCGATTTACCGGTCGATCTACGTTCCTACCCTCAGCTTTGGGTCATGACCGAAAGAACGAGATACTGGATACAAGCGGCCGAAATGAGTTTTCTCCGTAGTGTGTCTGGGCTTTCCCTTAGAGATAGGGCGAGGAGCTCAGTCATCCGGGGAGGACTCAGAGTAGAGCCGCTGCTCCTCCACGTCGAGAGGAGCCAGTTGAGGTGGCTCGGGCCTCTGGTTAGGATGCCTCCTGGACGCCTCCCTGGTGAGGTGTTTCGGGCACGTCCCATCAGGAGGAGACCCAGGACACGCTGGAGGGACTATGTTTCTCGGCTGGCCTGGGAGCGCCTTGGGATTCCCCCGGAGGAGCTGGCCCAAGTGGCTGGGGAGAGGGACGTCTGGGCCTCCCTACTGAAGCTGCTACCCCCGCGACCTGACCCCGGATAAGTGGAAGACGATGGACGGACGGATGGATGGATGGGTTGGATTAGAATTGGAACTTTAGGAGAATCTTTTCTTGAGTTGCTTGAAGGCTGAATCACCCTCTGGGGTCCAGGTGAAAGGGATCTTTTTGGAGGTAAGGGTGGTTAGTGGAGTGGGGGTCTGACTGTAATTACGTATGAATCTGCTGTAAAAGTTAGCAAAACCCAGGAACCTCTGGAGCTGTTTCGGAGTCTCCGGAACAGGCCAGTCCAGAACTGCTTGGATCCTGGCCGGGTCTGATCAAACCTGTCCACTCTCGATTATGTATACTAGGAAGGTGACTGCAATCTTGTGGAATTCACACTTCACGGCTTTGACGAAGAGGCAGTTCTCATGGAGGCACTGGAAGATGAGGGGACATGCCTTTTGTGGTTGTCTGGGTTTCGGGAGTAAATTAGGAAGTCGTCAAGGTAAACAAAAAAAAATTTCAGAAAATACCTTAGGGCGTCATTAATGAGGGCTTGAAAAGCTGCTGGGGCATTACAAAGTCTCAAGGGCATTACTAGGTATTCAAAGTGACTGATGGAGGTTTTAAAGGCAGTGTTCCATTTGTCTCCCTGGCGGATGCGGACTAAGTGGTAGGCATTGCAGAGGTCATGTTTTGAAAAGATGGTTGCCTCTTGAACTGGCTCTGAATGCTAATGCAAGAAGGGGCAGGGGGTATTTGTTTTTGACTGTGATGATTTAAATATAATATTAAATGTAATATATGCATGGTCGGAGGCAGCCATCCTTACTTACAAAGAAGAAGCCTGTCCCCGGTGGTGAAGATGAGTGATGGATGATTCCAGCAGCGAGGGATTTGTTAATGTATTTCTCTAGGGCCTGACATTCGAGATAGGAAACGTATAAACAACTGGAAAGGAGAGGAGCACCCGGGAGGAGATCTATGGAGCAATCATAGGGACAATGGGGAGGCCGAGATAAAGCTTTATCTTTACTGAAAACTTGCTTTAGATCGTGGTACTCCTCGGGGGTTAATGATAGATCAATGGGTTCTGCTTCTTCGGGGTTCACTGGGGATGGGCTTGGAGGAACGGCAGGCTGCAAACAGTTTAGACCAATAGAAAAGTGGATTGTGATGTTAGAGCCAATTGAAACCAAGGACTATGGAAGACTGGGGAGTTGTGATGATTTGCTGAGGTTGAACCCAATGTGAGCCAGACACGGAGCTGATGCTTGATGGATTTATTAAAGAGATGATGGGTTATCTGGGCAGGCAAAAAACAATCCAAAGAGGTACAGGGCAGACATCCAGGGAAAGACAAAAACTGGGGCAGACTCAAAAACCAGGACAAATCAGGTCGGGCAACAGACTGGTACTGAAACAGAATAACTGAGGTTTGAGTGATCTTACCATGAACATACGGGCAGAGATATGGGGGGACGTTCTGGCACTGGAGACTGATCAGGACGGAGTTTAAATGGAGGTGAGAACAGGTGAAAACATTGGAAGTTAATTGCAGGCAGGGTGGAAACTGAACAGGTGTGCTGAGTGGTAATTAGATCAGCTCCAGTGCCAGAAACGTTACAGGAGTGGGAAAAACAAATAATGAAATGGTTTCATGATGGTTGCCCAAGATTACTAACTGGAGGGGTTTGGTTTTGGGTGCGATTCTTGGTAGAGTCCTACCAATAAGGTCTAGACACATTAAACAGGACTGGGAGACGAATAGTTTCAATGTTCGCTTGGCTAACGAGGGACTGATCAAGCACAATCTATTAAGGAGGAGAGTGAAAGAGAATCGTTATTAAACTGCAGAACTGCAAGTGACTTAGACTTAGACAAACTTTATTGTCATTTTGCATGCACAGAGTGCATACAAAACGAAATTTTGTTGCGTACATCTTACGACAATGTAATGAGATTGCAAATTAAATAAAATAACATTACAATTCAGAGTGCAGCAGTGATAAGAATTTACGTACAGTGCAGAAGAAAAGCATTGTTTTTTTTTTTAAAAAGTGTGCAGAAGAATGTTCAACCATGTTTGTAGTGCAAAGATGATGGTGCAAAAAAGGCATTTATTTGAAAAGTTCAGTGTTGGCAGTGCAAAATAATAATGTTGGAAAATGCAGTAAACGTTAAGTTGTGTACTTTTAAATTGATAATAAAAGTTCAGCAACGTTGGCAGTGCAAAATAATGATGCGAAATGGCCATAGAGTTCAGTTCTGTGCATGTGTGATGCAGAGTCCAGTTTAGAGTTCAACAGTTCAACAGTCTGATGGCAACGGGGAAAAAGCTGTTGCAGAACCTTGTGGACCTGCAGCGGATGCTGCAAAGCCTCTTCCCAGAGGGCGGCAGGGAGAACAGTCCATGGCGAGGGTGCGAGGGGTCACTGATGATGTTACGGGCTCAGGACACGCAGCACTGAGATGAAATGTCCTTAATGGAGGGAAGAGGAGCCCCGATGATCCTCTCTGCTGTCCTCACCACTCTCCTCAAGTTCTTCCAGTCGGAGACGCTGCAACCTCCACACCACACAGAGAGACAGCTGGTCAGAATGCTCTCTATGGTGCTTCTGTAGAAGGTTAGATGATGGGCAGGGGCAGGTGGGCTCTCCTCATCCTCCGCAGGAAGTACAAGCGCTTCTGTGCCCTGTTGACCAGTGACGTGGTGTTTACAGACCAGGTGAGGTTGTCTGTGATGTGCACCCCCAGGAACTTGGTGCTGCTGACCACCTCCACAGCTGAGCTGTTGATGAGCAGTGGAGCGTGGCGAGGCCAGTTCTTCCTGAAGTCGACGATGATCTCCTCCTTCTTCTCCACGTTCAGGATCAAGCTGTTGTCTCTGCACCAGCCCACCAGCTGCTCCACCTCCTCTCTGTAGTCCTGGTCGTTGTCGTCTCTGATCAGGCCCACCACCGTTGTGTCATCTCCAAACGTCACAATGTGATTGGTGGTGAACCTGGGGATGCAGTCGTGTGTCATCAGAGTGAACAGTAGGGGGCTCAGGACGCAGCCCTGAGGGGAGCCTGTGCTGAGGGTGATGACATCAGAGGTGTTCTGTCTGACCCGGACTGACTGAGGTCAGTTGGTGAGGAAGTCTAGCAGCCAGTTGCGAAGGGGTGTGCTGAAGCCCAGATGTTCCAGTTTTCCTACCAGATGCTGTGGGATGATGGTGTTGAACGCTGAATTGAAGTCCAGGAACAGCATCCGCACATGGGTGTTCTTCTCCTCCAGGTGTCCCAGGCTCAGGTGAAGAGCGGAGGAGACGGTATCCTCAGTGGAGCCGATCAGCCTGTAGGCAAACTGGAACGGGTCGAATGTTGGGGGGAGTCTGGAGACAATGTGTTCTTTTACCAGCCTTTCAAAGCATGTCATCATGATTTGAGTCAGCGCAACAGGCCGGTAGTCATTAAATGAGGTGACTGGAGGTTTCTTCGGCATCGGAAAGATGGAGGCAGACTTAAAGCGTGCTGGCACTGTGGCTTGTCCAGCGAGGTGTTATGAATGTCTGTGTGGACACCAGCCAGCTGACCTGCACATTCTCTGAACACCCGCCCAGGTATGTTGTCGGGGCCTGGGGCCTTCCGCGGGTTGACTCTTCTTAGTCTTCAACACGTCAGCTGTGTCAAGGCAGAGTGCCTCCTCTTCCTGATGGGGAACAGCTTTCACTGCTGGAGTGCTGTTTAGTGCCTCAAACCTCCCAAAGAAGTTATTTAGTCACCTATATGCCTTGCCACATGCTCCTGGTGTTTTCCCACTCCGACTGACGGACCTTCATATTTGGACATACTGGGCACGGAGCTATAAAATGGCCTAGGTTTCCACAATATATGCAGAGGTTAGCGTCTTTACAACGTTAACGTTCTTCCATTGAAAGACGGGTCCGACCGACCCGCATAGGTTCTGGAAGGGTGAACTGGGTGTCTCTACGTAATATTTCTCCGGGACTGAATAAATGTTCCAATCAGCTGTGTAGTTCTCCTTTGAAACCTTCTTTCAAAGGATTATGTTCAGGATGGGGGGAAGCAGCCGCAAACTTGATTTGCCATATTTAATCATGGAGAGTGAGCAGAGTTATGCAGGTAGTTACGCCACAGTTCAGTATTTTGAGGTGGAGGATTTTTCAACCCCCTCATCCCAGTAGGTTGAGGGAGGCTTTTTTGGAGCCCAGCGGTCCAGAACCTTATCAGTTTGAACGGCTGGCTCAAGATGCTGACTTAGTGAAGCTCAAAGCAGGGGCTGCAGAGGGAATGGAGGACAGGATTGGTCCAGTGTTTTGGGAAAACTATCCTCAAGTCACTATGGCCTCACGCCACTCGGACATGTGAGCACTGGAGTCAATCTGCTGATTCCCAAGGCCAAATGCTGCGTAGTTACTGTGCGGGATGCTTGTCTAGGATAGACTGTCTCTGTTCCCTCTCTTGCCAAGGCCACTGTCGGGTATTAGGGGAGACAGAGAAAGGGCAGACAGGCTGGCGGCTGGGCCGTGGGGTGCGATTACTTTCCATCTATGTGATCTCTGCTCTGTTTCTCAATTAAAGGTGCTGGAACTTCATCACTTCACCGTTTCCTTATTGAATAACTCTAGGAAGCCAGTTATTGTTTAGAATTCCTACAATATCCAGTTACATATTTATTTCCTACTTTGTAATCCAGGGCGGGATTACTGGTAGCTTTGTGCATCACAATTAATTTGTAATTTGGACACAAAGCATGGTTGATCTTCTCTTTGCTCTGACTGCAGCAGGTAGGTTTCAATACTAGCAAGGAAGTTCACAGCAACTACGGTGAAGTTAGTTATAGGTTGGACAGTGGACATTTATGGTCGGCGGCTTCATGACACACACACACACACACACACACACACACATATATATATATATATATATATATATATATATATATATATATATATATATATATATATATATATATATATACACACACACACATTGGTATATTTTGTGTTAGTGGCTGAGATGCTAAGGCTCACAGACTGGGAAGTGTGTGGGAAATTGTGCAACAAAATATGGTTGTGATGTTCTGCCGCTCAGAATTGTTGTCTGTTAGAGATTCAAAGATTAGGTTTGGATAATCACCTCTTTTTTTAAAGTACAATTCTAGAAAGCTTTGGATTGAACAAATTTACTAGTTCATGCTGTGAGTTCACCCCCGTCTTCGATCTTAAATTTGTGTTGACTGTTGTCTAATCTGATTTAGTTAATGCTAATGTTATTTTCTCAATTCTCCCTTAGGATGGAGCGGATGTCTGATGATACCCTGAGGCTAAACCTGTTAAAGCGAGGTCTGGAATCACCCAGTGAGAGAGAGGAAGCTCTGTCAAAACGGCTAAAAATGGAGGGCCACGAGGCCATGGAGCGCCTGAAGATGCTGGCACTTCTTAAACGCAAGGACTTAGCTGATCTAGCTGCCCTAGAGGTCCCAGGGACGCTTGGAGATGGGAAAGGGCCCGGTGCCAGCTCAATCCACCACCAGAGTCTAATAAGTGCTGCATATGAGGAGAAGCTGAATGGAAGTTTACGGCTTGGCAGCCACAGTGGTCATGTTGGTCAAAGTAAGAATGGGAAGGAAAATATCATGGACGAGCCGGTGGATATGAGTGCTGGAAGAAGATGGTGAGTGGACTAAGAAACTATGGTGAATAAAGTAATCTGGCTTTCTAAATGAGTCATTTTAAATTATCAACCTGTGTGTGTTAAATGGTATGTTTTTGCTGTTAATTTTAAGGATATAGTCCTGTGTTTCTTAGGTGTTAAGGTAAAGTGGTTGATATTGTTGTCTTTCGTTATCTGTTTATGGAGAAACATAATTTGTTTTCTTGTTCTTCTTAACCAATAAAAATTAAAACCAATAAAAATGCTCAACAAAACTATTTTACAGGAGATTATTTAAGGACTACAAAATTAAGATCCTCTGATCTGTGTGACACTTTACTAATATGATGAAAGTTTAAGATTGCAATTTTTTTAATTCAATTACTAAGAATGAGATCTTAGTAGGCTAGGTCAGATATCTTTCTCTCTGCCTAGTTCTACTGTAACAGAATGAATGTTTTACCAATCATGCTTGAACTCTTATACTGTGGAAGCTGAAAAGTAGAAGGTAGTATTGAGTGAAAGTTCTATCTTGTAATCACAGCTATTGACTTATGTTTGAAAGTCTTTAAAACACCAAACTGCAGGATTTACCTGTTCTTATTCAGCAGTGGATTACATTTGTTTAAATTAATGTCTGAGATGGAGAAAAAAAGTCAAAATTTTATCTTACCTTATTTTATGTTAATTTCTGTATACTTCACTGAAAAAGGGAACTTAAAGTAAAATCTCTTGAAATAAGTGTCCTTGATTTGAGCAGGTGAATAAGATTATCTGCCAATAGGAGTATTTTGACTTTTAAAATAAGCTAATTAGATATACTGCACTACATAAGATGACTGAGATGAGTTTTTCCTATTTTAGGTGCAAAAATCTTATTCCATTGGCAGATCATTAAAACTTGTCTGCTCAAATCAAGGACAAATACACTTTACCTACTTTTAGTTCCTTTTTTGCAGTCCATTTGTCTGAATAGTCCAGTTTTCTAGTAACAATCAAGTTCTTGTCTCAAACTAGCTCCAAAAGTTGTTTGAAGTTCAAGAAAAAAAATACAGCTGCTTGGTTTGCCTCACACCTACCTTGATTTTCTTCAGATGTTCTAAAAGATGACAAAACATTTTCTTTTCTTGATCTTCTTTGTAGTGAGGTTGATCGTGACAGGCAAACTCCTTCTCCAGATGTCATCATACTGTCAGACAATGAAGTGTCCAGTCCCAGAACAACACCTCGGTCCGAAGAACGCATGCACCAGGCCAACGTGGAGATGTTCAAGGTTGAAGAAACGGCTTTCCTTTTTTCTTTGCATAACCTCCATTTTACCTTTGTTTTAATGTCGATATGACCATTTGCTGTATTTAACCTGTCTAACCAACAGTGACAGGTTAAATGTGTATCTGAGAGAGAGAGTTTAATTAGTATTTAAAATATACTTTTTGACATTTGGCTGCCATCTTCTGGATAGCAGGACGATGTCAAACAGTTGGTGACTTTGAAATCAATATTCATATATTTAATGTTCTTTTGACTGTGGAGAACAACTAACATTCAAAGGTGACAAAAAGGTTTGTCACTTTTGTTCCAGGCTAATATTTAAGATGTGTCCAATGATGCCACACAGCTCATCCCCACAGCACCTCAGGAGCCTGGAGCTGATGTCATCCGGACCTGCAGCCTTCCTCACTTTGGTCGCTCACATAATTTTCCTCGCCTGGAGCATTGAGAAAGACAGGGTAGTGAAGGGAGGCACATTTGTGAAGTCAATTGAAGAGGAGGGGATGGGTGATAGCTGAGAAACAAGAGATATGCAATTCTGGGCCGAAGAACAGGCAGTCCTCCAGGATGAGGGTGCTTGCAGCATGTTAGACTGCGGGTGGGGGGGCTGGCTGGTCAAACCTCAGAAAGTGCTGATTCAGCTTATTCTCCCAGCTCAAGTCACCTACAGCCTGGGCATTCTGTTTGACCTGAAATTGTTTTCAGGCTTTTCCAAACCTCACTGACGTTGTCCTGCAGCCACACCTCTATTTTCTTCCTGTAGCTGTTTTTCCTTCTCTAATATTCTTCCTCAGTTCTTTTTTACAGCCCTCAGTTCCTCCTTCTTTTCTGACCTGAAAGCCCTCTTCTTCACCTTTAGCAACGCTTTTATCTCAGGGTTTAACTAGGTTTGCTGTTGCAGAAGCACCTCACTTTCATAAGGGGCACAGTAGAGTCCACGCAGAAATTAATGTACCGTATTTTTCGGACTATAAGCCGCACTTAAAATCCTTACATATTCTCAACATTTGATGGTGCGCCTTATAATCTGGTGCGCATTATATATGTTTACCGTTGTGCTCACTAACTGATTTTATGTGGTACAATGCGCTCAAAAATCTGTTAGAATGTGTAAGTACGACTTCGGTTAGCAACGAAGCCGCTCCGCTCAATGTATATTCAGAGCATTGATTGAACCCCTGAGCAGTGTAAAAGACTGCCTCACTATAATGTCTAAACTAGAAGTGCATTCATCTAAGACAGCCCGCGCCCGGAGAACGCGCTAGCAACAAAAAACCAAGTAAGTTAATTCAATATAATAGTTCAATTCAATTTTATTTATATAGCGCCAATTCATCAAACATGTCATCTCAAGGCACTTTACAAAGTCAAATTCAATCATATTATACAGATTGGATCAGATTATACAGATTGGTCAAAAATGTCCTATATAAGGGAACCCAGTTGATTGCATCAAAGTCCCGACAAGCAGCATTCACTCCTGGAGAAGCGTAGAGCCACAGGGAGAGTCGTCTGCATTGTCCATGGCTTTGCAGCAATCCCTCATACTGAGCAAGCATGAAGCGACAGCGGAAAGAAAAACTCCCCATTAACGGGAAGGAAAACCTCTAGCAGAACCGGGCTCAGTATGAACGGTCATCTGCCTCGACCAACTGAGGGTTAGAGAAGAAAGAGCAGAGACACAACAAGACAGACAAAAAAACACAGAAGCACACATTGATCCAGTAATCTGTTCTACATTAGATGGTAATAGCAGGTGATCTGTCTTCCCTGGATGATGTCACAGCTAACAGAACGCCAGACCAGGTGTACCTACTATGAAGAAAAAAAAAAGAGAGAGTTAAAAGCTGAAATGACGACAAGCAATGCAAAACTGGAGAACAGTAGAACTCAGTAGAGTGAGAAAAATAGACCCTGATGTCCTCCAGTAGCCTAAGCCTATAGCAGCATAACTATAGAGATAGCTCAGGGTAACATGAGCCACTCTAACTATAAGCTTTGTCAAAAAGGAAAGTTTTAAGATTAGTCTTAAAAGTAGACAGGGCGTCTGCCTCACGGACCAAAACTGGGAATTGGTTCCACAGGAGAGGAGCCTGATAGCTGAAGGATCTGCCTCCCATTCTAGTTTTAGAGACTCTAGGAACCACCAGCACACCTGCAGTTCAGTTTATTTTGGCCTTATGTTAGAAACAGGGCTATGTAGTCCAACTACTCTGTCCTCCCGACAAAGACGGATAGCTCTCACTCTTAGGAGACAGCAGTGTTAAAGGAGAAGTCCGGTCAAAATCAGAATTCAAACTGCTGAAAGTACTTTAAATATAAAATTATTACATACTGTTCAATAAATGATAAGTTTTTTTAATTAAGAGTAATTTTCATTTGAAGGTCCTTTTATGAGGGCAGCCATCTTATATGTATGTCTATATGTCCCCTTGTAAATAAATATCAGTTTTCATGCCAAAATATTTTTTTTAACCCCTTAAACAAAGATAGACATGGTATTAAGCATTTCAATTTAAATTAATACTAATTTTACATTTTAGAGACATAAAAAGACAACAAATAAGTACGGTTTATGGGTTGGGTTCTGCAATGTTATAAGATGAGTATAAAACTCATCTTTAGAACCAATCTCTGCTCAAAATGGTGATCTGCACCGCCTAATCTATTTTCAGCAGTTGTCATCAGTTATTGCAACCGTAAACTGCAGAAAATACGGGCAGATCGGCTCATTCTGAGTTTACTCTCTGCTCCTGTCAGGATGAGCTGCAGTGCGTTATGAGGCGGAGGGATATTTCGGCATCACTTAGTTTAGAGCCCAAACAATCGACTTCACTTTCAGAAATAAGCCCAAAAAAAACTGTAACCCGCAACTCATTAAATTTACAAGCGACTTTAGAAAAAATAAGACCAAAGTTATATAAAATAAGTGGGCTTCGCAACAGTGAGCAATGTTTCTAAGTGTGTCGTATCCCTCCGCCGCTCTGGTCGGTAAACAAATGTTCCGGCAAATTCTACATCATAAAAAAGAAAAACCTACCAAAAAGTCTCGCTCTCATGTCATCTTGAAGACATTCTTCTTCGAAATGTTGGCTACAGACGACGTGTTTTCTCTCTGGCCAGAAGCATGATGGCAAATCCTCTCTCTTCAAGTAGGTAATCCAACAAAATAGCCCATGGTGGTCATGAATCGGAAAGGTGAAAAAACTAACGTTTTTTCCACTTTTACCCGATGTATTGGAACATCAAACTGCCATGCACGTGAGCATTGTTGCTTCAACAATAGCTCTCGCGAATTTCAATGGTGAAGTCCTCTGGAAATCCGAAATAATTGTTTCTGTTCGCAGCTGTGTATAACAGCTCCTATTGAGTTTGCTTGTAAAGCGCGGAGAACTGCCGTCGGATCTCCGCGATTCTACGTCACAGGATGTGACGTCACAGGATGTGATGGCGGCCATTATTGCCCATATTTGGGCAATAATGGCCGCCCCCATACAAAGTGATCCAGACGACAATTTATGCTTTTATTTTCTTATTGATTAAAGCTAAATTCATTAAATAACCACAAACGTATTAGTTTTAGTTATAGCTAATGATCCCCTGATTTTTCCTTGTTGACCGAACTTCCCCTTTAAGGAGGAAACACACCGGATGTGTTGAGGTGCGTAAGTGGAACAAAGCAGCATATGTGCGTTAATTTTAATCAGTCAATAAATGTACACTAGAAGCTTAATACGGGCGTACAACGCGTGTTTTTATGCTACGCCTCACCTAAATTAGATTGAAGTTCTAATTTCAGACGCGTATACACTCCTGTTTGGCAGTAAATAAACAGGAAAACAACATCCTGTGGCAAAGTTCACTTCGGGAAGTATCCCAAAATAAGAGTCGTTGAAAATAAAGTGCCATGGGTGATGTAGTTGTGACAATCTAACAAAGTAAAATATGTGATTTCTAATCAGATATGGTGAAGACAGACTTTTAGGTGATCAGAACATAAGATATATTACTGGCCGCCGCCAAATAAACATGCAAGCATATCGAGTTTTATTATTATTATTATTATTATTTTTTTTTTTTATGTTGGCGAGACGCTACCGCCGCCGCCTAGCCAAGCCGCAGCTGCCGCCTCGCCAAGCCGCAGCCGCGGCCGCCACCTCGCCGCAGCCGCGGTAGCATCTCGCCAACATAAAAAAAAAAAAATAATAATAATAATAATAATAAAACTCGATATGCTTGCATGTTTATTTGACGTTAACACGCGGTTCTTTGTTGTTGCTTTCGCGCGTGCATATAGTGAATGGCAGGGCAAAAACACATGGAGTTCTCGCCGTAAAGCGAGACTTCTGTGTGTGCGAGCCGAGGGCTCTTGCATTGCAAGTGCGGTATTTCCCCCACAGACCCCCAGGGCGGCCGAGAAAACCTTTGTTCGACCTGAAATGACTCATTTAATCATCCAAAACGGTATGGAACACATTAATTAACTGAAAAATGTTGCATAGTATGCCTTTAACACCTTTTTGTTTGTGATGGATCTTACATTTCCCATGATGATGGATGCCAACACAGGTCTATATCTTTTCCTCCAGTTACAGTATATTAGCTTCTCCCACAACTCTTTCTCCTCATCTCCCTGGGGATTTCTGACCAAACCACTGCTGCTGTGGTTGTATTGTTAACGGGCAGCTGATTCCTGGTACAAACATTGGCCACACGCCACACTTTACTGTCTTCAAAAACAAATTTCGTGTATAATAGGATGAACAGCAAAAGTGACCATAACACGATGGTTAGTTCCGTCTTGTCACTCGAAAAGAATCTCTTGTTTAAAAAACTTGTTACATCTTCTTTTACCTTTTAATTGTCATACTTTAGTATTTTATAGGGCTGAATTAATTGCGTATACAATAATATTGTGGAATGATGAAATTAATTTAACTGCAAAGGCTGCGATTTCACTGGTGACGTGACTTGCGCGTGAGTGGAGCAATGCAGGACAGGGAGGTTTAGAAGTCAATGCGGCTTTTCCTGTTGCACAGTGGCCTTTCGCTTAGCAGAAGCGGACACAGCTGAATAGTTGTTACCAAAAACAGGGCAGCATGTCGGTTGTATGCAATTATTTTGACTCTAAAATGAAGATGCTGCGCCACATCAGGTATTGTGCAGAACCTACCTTGCTACTTTTGCAACTTCACTTGGTAATATTATGAACCTTTATCAACAGTTAAAGCCATATGCGATACTTATGTGGCTAGAATGCCAACTACCAGTTCTTTAACTTCAAGTAAGCAAAATACCAGCCGACATGCAGCACTTTCTGTTTGATAGTTTTACTCCCAGTTATTCCTTATGAGCATAATTCGATAATGCCTGTGGAAATAACAGAGCTCATAGCGAAAGACATGATACCCGTTATCACCTGTTAATGACCAAGCCTGGGATTACGGGTTTGGTAAGCACAATGTAACCTGGCCATGCGTCCTCTTGTGCTGCCATGTTTGTGTTGGTTCGGCTGTGGGCTCAGCCACTCTTATTTACTGCCATAAACCATGATACTACAACATTATTGGCCCGAACCGTTTCTGGTTCAGACAGAAACGGTTGAATTTGGAGTGGTACAAGGCGGATCGACGTGTGAACGCACAAAAACCGCAACAATTAATCTTGCAGGCAAGGTTGAGCATAATGTATAAGCGGTACAGAATACCTTAACACACACATTTTAGCCAAGTTTCCATACCTGAGTGATACAAAAAAATGCAGTAACCGAGTGTCACGATTTGTTCAGATGAACCCAAACACCATCACACACAGAGCTGCGTTTTAAGGAGCTTTATTGAAGGCTTTGAGTAATGGAGATGGAGACCAGAGACTGTACCAGACAGGAGCAGACGAGTGATGGTGGAGATGGCTGAGGGTAGAGACACGGTGAAGCTGGAGCAGGCAGTTGGCTGAGCAAGGCGTCAGAGGTAGGGATCTCAGGCTAGAAGGCATGAGACTCAGGCAGGCAACAAGGAGTGAATGCAGATGACCCAGCGACGAGGAGCAGACTGAAGAGGGCTTATATAGGAGAGCTGGCAGGTGTATTGAGTCCGGACTTGATTGTTGTAGCAGGTGAAACTGATCCAGCATGGAGTGAAGCAGGGCAGAGTGGATGGTGGAAGGATCTGGAACTGTCCATGGTGCAGAAGGGAGACCTGCACCCTGACATTACCCCCCCTCAAGGCCGAATTCCAGGCGGCCTAAAAACACTAGTCCAAATGCAAGAACACCCATCCCGGGTGGGCGGAGGGAGGACAGGACGGGGGGTTATTGTCCAACAAAAAGTGCCGGGAGAACTCAGAAACTTTAAGCAGGGCTTGAACTCAGGAATTTTTCAGCAGGGCTTGAACTCAGGAATTTTTCAGCAGGGCTTGAACTCAGGAACTTAACGGCACTTGAACTCAGGAATTTTACAGCAGGGCTTGAACTCAGGAACTTAACGGCACAGAAACTCAGGAATTTTACAGCAGAGCTGGAACTTGAGTTCTCCAGAGCTGGAACTTAAGTTCTCCAGAGCTGGAACTTGAGTTCTCCAGAGTTGGAACTTGAGTTCTCCAGAGCTGGAACTTGAGAATGATGGTAGGTCTGAGAATGACGGGGCTGCTCAGCTAATGACCAGACGAGCTGGCGGAGGACGACCCGGGCGTGGCAGGCAGCGGAACAGCAGAGCCTGGTGAAGGCGTCGCGGAGGGCGACCCCGGCGAGGCGCAGTCATCCGGCGAGGCTGACGGCGGAGCAGCAGGGTCACCGGTGGCGGTCGTCGCGGAGGACGACCTCGGCGAGGCGCAGTCATCCGGCGGCGGAACAGCAGGGTCTCCGGTGGCTGTCGTCGCAGAGAGCGACCCCGTCGTGGCTGGAGCAATGGCGGTCGTCGCGGAGGACGACCCCGCCGTGGCTGGAGCAGAGGCCGGCGTCGCGGAGGGCGACCCCGTCGTGGCTGGAGCAGCCGGCAGCGAGGCAGCAGGATCTCAGGCGGCCGGCAGTGGAGTTTCGCCTTGGTTCTCCTGGCGTGGAGCTCCACTGAAGGATCCTCGGAGGGTTCTGGAGCTTTGACTGGAGGCGGGTCCCCCTGGACCGCCTCGGACAACTCTGGAGCTTTGACTGGAGGCGGGTCCCCCTGGACCGCCTCTCTGGACTGGAGAGCAGAGACTGGAGGCGGGTCCGCCCGGACCGCCTCTCTGGACTGGAGAGCAGAGACTGGAGGCGGGTCCGCCCGGACCGCCTCTCTGGACTGGAGAGCAGAGACTGGAGGCGGGTCCGCCCGGACCGCCTCTCTGGACTGGAGAGCAGAGACTGGAGGCGGGTCCGTCTGGACCGCCTCTCTGGACACTGGAGCTGGCACTGGAGGCGGGTCCCCCTGGACCGCCTCTCTGGACACTGGAGCTGGCACTGGAGGCGGGTCCCCCTGGACCGCCGCTCTGGACACTGGAGCTGGCACTGGAGGCGGGTCCCCCTGGACCACCTCTCTGGACTCTGGAGCTTGGAAGGGAGGCGGGTCCCCCTGGACCTCCTCGCTGGACTCGGGAACGTAGGCTTGAGGCGGGTCCCCCTGGACCCCCTCGCTGGACTCGGGAACGTAGGCTTGAGGCGGGTCCCCCTGGACCGCCTCGCTGGACTAGGGAACGTAGGCTTGAGGCGGGTCCCCCTGGACCCCCTGGCTGGACTGCAGGGCTTCGGCTGGAGGCAGCTCAGCAGGACCTTCAGAGGCTGGCGGCGGCTCAGCAGGACCCTCAGTCGCAGGCAAAGTAGAGACCATTGTGACGGCCGGCAGTATAGGTACGTGCACACCCACGCAGGCTTGGGCCGTGGCGTGTGCCGCAGGAACCCTTGAGACAGCCAGCTGCACAGGTTGAGGACTTCTTTCGGCTGGCAGGTCTTTTCTCTCACACAGCCCACAATGGCTGAGTCATCGGAGAACTTCTGGAGGTGGCAGCTGTCCGTGTTGTAGGTGAAGTCCGAGGTGTAGAGGGTGAAGAGAAACGGAGAGAGGATGGTGCACCGGTGCTGCAGACTGCCACCTCTGACTGACAGCCGTGCCGCTGCACATACTGAGGGCGGTCAGTGAGGTAGTTGATGGTCCTGGCAGCAAGATGTTTGTCCACTCCAGAGTCCTCCAGCTTCCCCCTCAGTAGCGCCGGTCTGATGGTGTTGAAAGCGCTGGAGAAGTCAATGAACATGACTCTCATAGCGCTCCAGGTGGGTGAGCGCCCGCTGCAACAGGTAGATGATGGCGTCCTCTACTCCGATGTTGGGCCGGTAGGCAAACTGCAGCGGGTCCAGGGTGGGGCTCACCACGGTGCGTAGGTGTGCCAGGATGAGGCGCTCCATGGTCTTCATCAGGTGGGAGGTCAGGGTGACTGTTCTAAAGTGGGCCGGTTCTTCCACAGGGTGGGGACCACCCCCAGGCTGAGGCTCAGGTTGTAGATGCAGCTGGGGACCTCACAGAGCTCGTTTGCACAGGTCCTCAGCAGCCTTGGGGGGATGCCGTCCGGTCCTGAGGCTTTCCTCTGTTTCTGCCTCATCAGCTGGCCTCTCACCTGCATTGAAGTGACCGTGAGGGGGGAGGAAGAGGAGAGGGGGACGGAGGATGGAGTTGGGTGGCGTCTCTGTGAGGAGGATTGAAGGTGTGGATGGGTCGGGGGTTGGTGAGAGTGGCGGCGGGGGGGAGGGTAGGTCTCTGAGGGGCTGGAGGTTGGAGACGTGTGGGGAGTTTAGGGCAGGGAGGGGGCCAGTGTGGGGGGAGCCAAACGGGGTGAAGAACATGTTTAGCTCATCCGCAGACTTGGTGTCACCATCTGTAGCCCTGCTGGTCCTCTGCCCAAAGCCGGAGATGTTCTTGAGACCTCTCCACACATCCCTGAAGTTGTTTTGCGCCTGCTGCTCCTCCATCTTCCTCCCATAGTCCTTCTTTGCCGCCCTGATCCTCTATTGGATCTCCTGCTGGACTCTACGCTGCTCCTCTCTGTCCCCTGAGTTGGAAGCCCTCCTCTTCTGGTTCAGGAGGACTTTCAGAACATGGGTCACCCAGGGGGGGTTGTTTGGAAAGCACCGTAGCCGTTGTGTAGGCACAACGCTCACCACACAGAAAGTCATTTAGTCAGTGATACATTCAGTCAGGCAGTTGATGTCATCACCATGAGAGCTTTGGAACATGCTGCAGTCTGTGATTCTGAAACAATCCCTCAGTCTCTCAGTGGCCTCATCTGACCAAACTTTCACTCACCTCTTCTGTGCTGGCTTCCTTCTCACCATTGGTATATAATGGGGGTGCAGGTAGACAAGATTGTGATCCGAGCGTCCGAGTAGGGGGAGGGGGGCAGAGGTGTAGGCATCCTTAACATTAGCGTAAAAAAAGGTCCAGAGTTTTATTGTCCCTTGTTGTACACTTGACGTACTGGGTGAGCGTGTAGAGGGTGGAACGAAGGGAGGTCGATTGAAATCTCCTGTGATGAGCAGGAGAGCACGGGGCTGCTGTGTCTGCAGCCTGGTCACTGCGCCGTGGATCCGATTGCACGCAGTGGTGGCATCCGTGGAGGGAGGGATGTAAAGAAAGAGCACGATCACGTGTTCAAACTCTCGTGGGAGATAGTACGGCCTAATACCCACCGCCAGTAGCTCCACATCCGAGGAGCATATCTGTTCCTTCACGTGAATATGAGCCGCGTTACACCATCTCTCATCCCCCCTCCTCTGTTTTTTCTACTCTACGGCAAAGTCACATCCGCGCGGCTGAGTTTAAAGCCGTCCAGGGAAACCACGGACTACTGGACAAATCTATCTAACCACGTCTCCGTGAAGCACATGATACTAGCGTCCCTGTACTTTCTCTGGAAATGGGTTAGTGCGGCGAGCTCCTCAGTCTTGTTGCGGGGAGATCTTACTTTTCCCATGACAACAGATGGTAAATAACTTTTCCTCTGCTCCGTCCTGCAGCCTCTCCATTATCTCAGTATGTCTGCAGGGATGTCTGGTTTCTCAGCGTGGTGGGGAGCAGGGCTACTGCGCGTAGTGTCCGTAGTCCGAGGAGTTGGTTCGGCGTGTAAACAATGGGACGTCTGGAGTCACGGACAAAGCGGTCTCCCTTTGAGGCATCAAAAGAGTCTCAAAAGTTGGCTTCCTCTGTGCACGTATGTACAGTAGACCAAATACGCTATTCACTAATAGAAAAACACTCCAAAAAAACACTATAAAGAAGAGAACGTAGGAAAAAAGAGGACCGAGACGACGTAACAGGCTGCTGCAATGCGCAGCGCCATCTTGAATTGGTATGTGTTTATACCCATTCACAATGCAAACCCTGAGTTAAACAACATTATTTGATAAAATAACATTTTAAAGAATGATTTGCTCAGTAAAATCAATGCCTTTAGGACACTTGCATTGATAAAATCATATTAATGCAATTATTCTTCCGGGAATCTAGGAGGTGCTGTAGCAATCGATAGCTTGATGGGTCAATCCTAAAGTTATACAAACCACCATTAAATCGACATTAATTTTCGATACTAATGCGGCAAAAATGCTCCTAGCATTATCGAACGATGGTGGAATGAAACGAAACCAAGCATTATGTTTAAAACAATCCGTAGTTGCGTTGACTCAGTGGTATCACTAATTTTATCCAGGAAGCTAATAGCGCTATGCTAGCAGAAATTCGGCGCTAATTTAAAAAGAACTTAAGTTCTATTTGGTCGTAATGAGTTAGCTGGAAAACACAAACATTAATATTCCATCAATGTATAAAACCCTTATGGAAATAACGTTTGTTATAACTGTAAAACACACTCGAACCACATCAGCAACGCTTGGTTTCAAAGAAGCAGGTGTTTTTAAAAACACAGTGAAAACACATTAAGTAAACCATTCTAAACTTTCCATGTTTACTTCTCTGTCAAATCTTTGACATTGTGTCTGGTTGTGACGACGGGACGTCCGGTTGCAGTGAATTACTCCAAGGTAAAGCTGATTATCTGAGGGTGTCCCTCTAATGCTGTTGTTGAGGAATAGCATGCAAAGAGAGTGTTCTCCCCAATGTGCTAAGCAGCGGGCGAAAGACAGTGTGTGTCCAGGCGAAACCTGGGCAACATGTCTTTGTACAGTGAGCCACCCTGCTGTGAGAGGCAGTACCGGGGTGCCTGTAAAAGTCATGTTTCATGTGACTTTCAACTGAGTCTGATTTATCCCACATGGCTTATTGCACAACACTGTGCAACCATTAGCACGTTGTAAATAATTATTGAGTTTGTTGTGAACAGTGGATACAAAGTGTTTAAATTACACTGTACTTATATATTATATCACAGGACATGCACTCAAAAATGAGAGTCAATATCAATAGGACTGTGCAAGAAGGTGGTGGGACACTTCTCCCACTGTTGGAAGAAGAAGGCTGTAATCCTGAAGCACAGAGAGAGCTCAAACTTCCTGAGCACACCCTCATCACAGAATGCCCAACAAGATGGGGATCCAAAGAAATGATGATGGGCAATCATCATTTCTTTGCTATAGCAGGTCAAAGCCATCTCTCAGGTTTTGCCAGGTGACCGATATGTATGCTGTCTCATCCCAGAGTGGCAGGAGGTCCTGGAGTCTGTTCATAAGGCACCGCATCCTGCATCCTGTGTTATTCATGCTTGAACTGGTGACACATAACTATACATAAGGACATAAAAAATGCCCATAATCCAACAAAAATGTTTAATAAAAGTCAGTACAACATTTCATTCAGGTTTTCTCTCATCACAATCATCTTCCCGATGATCACCAGGGTGACATGTACCACAGATTAACAGATAATTGTGAGGCAATTACTTTAATTGCTTTAAATAGTCAAATACGCTCATGCGTAATGCTGCGCGATGGATGCATTGGCATCCATTCCTCCTGGTCTCTCCCTACTCAGAATGTCAATCTGAAGGCACAGCCTCAGTGGAATTTCAACTCTGAGCATGGCATCATGGGGAGGTCATCTGATGTTTAAAACAGCATTCACGTTTACTTTTTAACAAGTTCTTTTAGTTTGGACAGCATCTGTGCATTTACCTCTGATTTATACATTTAATAAACTCCTCTGAGAGAGAGAGAGAGAGAGAGAGAGAGAGAGAGAGAGCTATGATGATGAAAGCATGTACCATTTCAACCAATAGGAAAATTCAACTATAATACCCATTGTTAAACCCTAGGAGAACAGCGCAAAGACAGTTTTCAGACAAATATTGCAGAACTAAACAAGTTAGTATGAAAATGTAAAATAATTACACAGTAACAGTAAAATAGCACCCTTGGGCCCAGTTTATACATTTTATCTGCGAAAAAGTTGATTTTGGGGTGAGTTATACTTTAAGGTGGGGATAGGGCTTGTATGTATTTGTGTGCTATTTGCTAAATCTTTTTTTTTTAATCAAGATTGCACACAGAAAGTGTCAGGATGCAGTGTTTGCTCACTGCATCCTGGACTATTATGGCACTCCCCACCTTCCATACACCCAGCTTCCACTCCTCTGCAATCAGTCACACCTGTCGGGCTCCAATCACAACGGACTCATTCCACCTGTCTAGCAGCATACTTAAGGACTCCATAACCAGCTCTTCCCCGCCGGAACGTTGTCATTGCTCTGCCTGCAACTTTGGTCTAGTGCCTGCAACCTTTGTCTCTCTGCCAGGGAGTCCAGTCCTTCCTGCTTCGTCTCACGTCGCCTCCCTCATCGCCTCCTTAGCCTCACGCCTGCCTGGCTCTCCTTCTTCGTGTCTCCCTGCGCCTAAGAACTATTGTGGCTGTGCTGCTGGTCCCATCTTGATCCCAGGGCTCACTCACCTGGCCAGGAGGCTTCCTGGTTCTCGGCGCCTACCGGCTCCACAGCTCAGCACCCACGGTCTGCCTACTCCAGCCGTCACCGTCCAACTGCTCCTGTCCGGTGCAGCCATCAGGTTTCTATCATCCACTATCCATCATTCCTGCAATAAAACTCTTAAACGAAGCTCTTCGGATCAACTCCCACAATGCCTGGATGTTGTCGCCACGCTCAGCCCTCCCTGGAGGCGGATGAACGCAGTCGTCCAAATACGGGACAGTTTAAGGGACCAGACTGAGCTCCTGACTTTACTAAGGATCACCGTGCTGCTCGAGGAGCTTGACTGAAATTATCAAGCGGCATTTTCTCAGCTCCGCAGCGAACCACCTCCAACCAGACCTCCGCGCACAAACCTGCCCGCCTCATCCGCTGCACTCTCCGCTGCCACCGCTGTCTCTGCCGCTACTGCAGCTCCTGCCGCTGATGTCACCGCCGCACCTCCTGTTGCAGTCTTCACCGCAGCTCCCACTGCCTCATCAGCACCAGCCTCATCTTCGCCGCATGTCTCCTCCCGGCGCAGACGCCGGACTCGCCGCCGCAGGATCTCTCCCGAGGCCCAGCCAGACACCTCTGCTGAAACCGCGCCAACTGGGGCCGACGTCACCTCCCTTTCCCTGGTGAGTCAGCCGGGTGCAGTTGCTGCTGCTCAGGAGGGTCTGGTCAGAGCGCCCAGCCTCCGTGAAGACCAGCTGTGGGACTTTTTCTACGAGGACAGGGACGACCTTCTCCCGTGTTGGTCCACCCCTGTTCCCGCTGATGAGAGTCCCGCAGCCTATGAGGAAGGGGTGCACACCGCCTCACCAGCTGCCTCAGAAGTTCCCGCTCCTGCCCTGTCGGTCTGCGAAAGCCCTGTTCTGCCTGCAGCCGAGAGCAGGGTTCCGCCGGCCGCCGAAAGCGAGGAGAACAAGGTTCCGCCGGCCGCCGAAAGCGAGGAGAACAAGGTTCCGCCAGCCGCCGAAAGCGAGGAGAACAAGGTTACGCCGGCCGCCGAAAGCGAGGAGAACAAGGTTACGCCGGCAGAAGGAAGCACAGTCCAAGTATCACCGGCCGACGAAAGAATCTCTCCGGTTCCGCCGGCCAACGAGAGAACCGTCTCTGTCCCGCTGGTCGACGAAGGCAGCGTCCCCAAGTCTGCAGGGTTCTCCAGCGTCCTCAAGTCTGCAGAGTTCTCCAGGGTTCTCAAGTCTGCAGAGTTCTCCAGGGTTCTCAAGTCTGCAGAGTTCTCCAGGGTCCTCAAGTCTGCAGAGTTTTCCAGGTTCTCAAGTCTGCAGAGTTTTCCAAGGTTCTCAAGTCTGCAGAGTTTTCCAAGGTTCTCAAGTCTGCAGAGTTTTCCAAGGTTCTCAAGTCTGCAGAGTTTTCCAAGGTTCTCAAGTCTGTCGAGTTCTCCAGGGTCCTCAAGTCTGCAGAGTTCTCCAGGGTCCTCAAGTCTGCAGAGTTCTCCAGGGTCCTCAAGTCTGCAGAGTTCTCCAGGGTCCTCAAGTCTGCAGAGTTCTCCAGGGTCCTCAAGTCTGCAGAGTTCTCCAGGGTCCTCAAGTCTGCAGAGTTCTCCAGGGTCCTCAAGTCTGCAGAGTTCTCCAGGGTCCTCAAGTCTGCAGAGTTCTCCAGGGTCCTCAAGTCTGCAGAGTTCTCCAGGGTCCTCAAGTCTGCAGAGTTCTCCAGGGTCCTCAAGTCTGCAGAGTTCTCCAGGGTCCTCAAGTCTGCAGAGTTCTCCAGGGTCCTCAAGTCTGCAGAGTTCTCCAGGGTCCTCAAGTCTGCAGAGTTCTCCAGGGTCCTCAAGTCTGCAGAGTTCTCCAGGGTCCTCAAGTCTGCAGAGTTCTCCAGGGTCCTCAAGTCTGCAGAGTTTTCCAAGGTCCTCAAGTCTGCAGAGTTTTCCAAGGTCCTCAAGTCTGCAGAGTTTTCCAAGGTTCTCAAGTCTGCAGAGTTTTCCAAGGTTCTCAAGTCTGCAGAGTTTTCCAAGGTTCTCAAGTCTGCAGAGTTTTCCAAGGTTCTCAAGTCTGCAGAGTTTTCCAAGGTTCTCAAGTCTGCAGAGTTCTCTAAGGTTCTTAAGTCTGCAGAACTCTCTAAGGTTCTCAAGCCTCCAGAGTCCTGCTGCCAGCCTTCTAGGTTCCGCCGGCCACTTGAGATGGTGCCCCGCCGCCGGGGTCACCCTCCGCAACGCCCGCCAAATACTCTGCTGTACCACTACCGGGGTCGCCCACTGCGATGCCCGCTTCTGACTCTGATGCTCTGCCGCTGGGGCCGCCCACCGGAGGCTCCACCTGGTCATCAGTCGTCTGCCAGGCTTCCCCCTGACCTCAAGCCGGCCGTCCTGCGCCCCTCTCAGGTTCCCTGAGCTTCCCAGCGTTAAGTCTCCCGGGACCCCCTGCGTTAAGTCTCCTCCTGAGCCCTCTGCCGTTCCCAAGCCGCTGCCTGGGCCCTCTGGTGCTCCCTGGCTGCCTCCTGAGTTCTCCTGCGCTCATCTGTGGATCCCTGAGCTCTTCCGTGGCCGTCAATCCCCTGGTCGACCACCGGAACCCTTTCTTTTTGTTTGGACTTTGGCCTACCACCTCAAGTCTCCCTTTGTTCGCCCTGGCTGAGTCGTTTTTAGTTGGATCCTAGCCCCCCGTCCTGATCCTCCCTCCGCCCACCCCGGGTGGGTTGACTTTTGTTGGACTCTAGCCCTCCATCCAGTGCCTCCCTCCGCCCACCCTGGGTGGGTCGTTTTTGTTTGTTGTCTTTGGCCGTATGAAATCCGGCCTTGGGGGGGTGATGTCAGGATGCAGTGTTTGCTCACTGCATCCTGGACGATTATGGTACTCTCCACCTTCCATACACCCAGCTTCCACTCCTCTGCAATCAATCACACCTGTCAGGCTCCAATCACAACAGACTCATTCCCCCTGTCTAGCAGTATACTTAAGGACTCCATAACCAGCTCTTCCCCGCCGGAACATTGTCATTGCTCTGCCTGCAACCTTTGTCTCTCTGCCAAGGAGCCCAGTCCTTCCTGCTTCGTCTCACGTCGCCTCCCTCATCGCCTCCTTAGCCTCACGCCTGCCTGGCTCTCCTTCTTCGTGTCTCCCTGCGCCTAAGAACTATTGTGGCTGTGCTGCTGGTCCCATCTTGATCCCAGCGCTCACTCACCTGCCCAGGAGGCTTCCTGGTTCTCGGCACCTACCGGCTCAGCAGCTCAGCACCCACGGTCTGCCTACTCCAGCCGTCACCGTCCAACTGCTCCTGTCCGGTGCAGCCATCAGGTTTCTATCATCCACTATCCATCATTCCTGCAATAAAACTCTTAAACGAAGCTCTGTGTGCGGCTGAATTCTGGGTTCATCTGACAAAATCCTGACAGAAAGTCAAACAATTTATTAACAGTTTGAATTCTTCTTAATTTATGGTCAATCAGTTGATCAGCTGTGAGGTAAGATTTAAATTGATGCTGTTATTACAAATTTAATTGCCTTTTAGCTCCACCTGTATCACTGGGACTCAACACTCACTGGTTTTAGATGTAGACTGCCAGCTTTGATTTAGTTATTTAGACCGAAACAGACAAATGAAAAGTTATATGACCAAACAATTTTTTTTTCTTTTATTCAATGAAAAAAGCAATTATTTCATTGTAAAATAACTTGTTTTCACAAAGTCAACAATCAACTTAATACACCATATTTTAATGAAACACACAAAGTGAAAGGAAAAAGACTCATTCATTGTAGATCTAAAACAAAAGGGAACTTGCTTGTTGTCCCAGTTTAGAAATGACCAAAAAACTGGATACTAGACCAGTCAATTTTGGGATTGATGATTTTCTATTGTCTTTGTCTTGATATCGTTTTGTGTATTCTCACCAACAAAAACACTGGCTCCTTCAAAATCACTTGTCTGATAAAAAGAGAATAGTTTATGTTGTACTTAATATTTTTTTATCAAGATTTTAATCTTTCCGCATCTTTTTTTAAACTGTATCCTCGTATCTTCACCTGGGCTAATTTATGAAATTTGTGCTATCCTTAAAATGATGTTTTTATTTCCTGCAAATAGACCTGGGACTGCACTTATGCACCTATGGTTTAAAACTGTGCTATCAATTAGCCATCCATCAAAATGACATGACCCACATTTGTCATTTGTAATTGCTGTTTCTGTTTTTAAATCAGTTGCTATATGAACTAGCTTATAGCTGAATTCTTTCACCACTGATATCTTCATCTGAAACATTACAAGATGTTGTAAGATTTATTACAAAAGTTATTGTTAAAGGCAGTTTCAGTTTAAAATCCTAATGGCTGTAAACTAGCTAAGGGTATAAATTAGTCACTGTGTGTGTGTTTGTTCCAGGGAAAAACAGGAGAGGAGCGACAGCAGATGATCAAAGCTCTGAGGGAACAGCTGCGTCTAGAAGAAGCTCGTCTTGTCTTGCTCAAGAAGCTCAGACAGAGCCAGATGCAGAAGGAGAACGTGGTGCAAAAGGTTAGTGGTGCTGCCTCTTGTTTACAGCAATCAAGAATCCTTTATTGTCACGTGGTGAAATTTTTTGATGCGACATACTCCAGCTTAGGGAACACACAATAAACAACATGCATTTAAACGAGTCCAAAGAAGGGCCAGACGCATCTCCACTGGTCCCACCCACCTAGGCAATACACTGTTTGCCCCTCTTCTATCAGGTAAACACTTCAGGAGCATTAAATCCAAAACAAATAAACTTAGAAACAGCTTCTTTCCAAGAGCTGTGAAGGCTATCGCCCCCTGATGGGAGACTGCAGTCCAACACGTTAAAAATCACCTCACTGTTACTCCCCCATCATCAAGTTAATGTTATTACCTATTTGTACACTATTATCACCATATCAGAATATGCACATCTCTGTAAATGAAGCCTCAAATTACAAAAGGACCTTATTAACTCATTATTTATCTATGACTCATTAAGGACAACGAGTTCATACAAACTTTTAAATCATCTTTTTAATTTTTACAGTTTTTTTAATCTTTTGAATGCTATAATGGGAAAAAACAAACACTGTAAACCTTGTTCATCGCCTGTTTGTTTGTTTTTCTATCTCTTATGTGTACTCCTAGCTGGAGTGGCCAAAAAGAAATTTCACCACGGCATCGCTCTGTGGCAATAAAGAATCTTTGAATGCAATAAATAAACAATGGGTACAGGTAATAACACAGCAAACAATGTGTACAGGTGTATAAGAGATTAAAGCATGTAAAACAAGACGGTGATTAGTGTCTGCTAGGGCTCGCACAGAGTTCCAAAAATGAGTCCTATATAAATATGAAACTATGCAATGAACATTTCTAATAGTTAATGTGCAATATTGTTAAACCTTAATATACAGAACTATATGTGTGTGTGTGTGTGTGTTTGTGTGTTTGTGCGTCCATGTATATTAGAGGTCAATGGATATATCAGCCAGCCGATATTATCGGCTGATATTTGCGTGTTTGTCTTGTATCAATATTGGCCAATACGTGCATGCATTGGCCGATCCATTAGTGCATTCAGCCGCCATGCTTTGATGTCACTTGACGCGCATACGTTGCCACCAGCTCCCTGGCAGAGAACATCTGGTAATGTTGTCAGACTGATTGCCAGCAAGAGTAAATTTTTTACTTTTACTGTCTTTTTAACCGTCTAACTTCGTTGCGTTTTCCCTTTGAATGTCTGCCTCTGTCACTGTCAGCGGGAGGGGACAGATCTTTCTCTGTGAGAATGGAGCAGACAAGCGGCGCTGGGTTTTTTACTTTCGCTTTCACTCACTGAAACGTGTCAACGTTGCTTTTTAAATGGTGGTTGAGCCGCTTAAAGTCCCACTGTCTAAAAACCCATGTCTGATCTACAGCTGGCCACCGCACCGTGAGTGCGCGTTGCCATGAAGAATCAGGTATGGATGAAAACAATCACTTGTTCTTACAGCATCAAACTTTGTAGAAAATAACGTTCAGCGGTGGTCAGTCTTCAAGACACTTGCCCACATTTTGCAGATGATCTGCAAATGTATCTCCCATTGAGAGCAAGTGAAAGCCAGGTGGTACAGAATGTGGCAAATTTTTTAAATGACATTAAAACTTGGATGGAAATGAGCTTCTTACTTTTGATAGAAAATAAAAGTGATTGCTTTTTTTTTCTGACAGGTACATGCAAATTTTTTTGCTTGATTGTGTCAGCCTATTTCAGAATGAGTTTTGGATTTTAAATATTGTAAAACGTTTTTAATGATATGTCACTTTAGTGAGATGCACCTGTAATCACAGTCAACAATTCTATACAATTTGTCTGTTTACAACCAAAATGACGGCGGGAATTTTGCTACACTGTTTCACTTTTAAATCTCATTTTAAGGTCTAACAAAGCATCCAGGATGTAAAACACTTGGTTATTTGGGGCATTTTGGTAACAAAACACCAATATTGCTAACATCAGTCTTAATAAACTAATCTTAATCGTTGTGTTTGATGAAACCTTGACAGTATTTGGATAAGTGTTTTTAACTTTTAGTAATTGTGATAAAATGTGATGCCATTTAGAAAGTAAAACATATATGGCAAATCTTATCTTTAAAAAGACACATCGGAGCTTGCGTATTACAACTTGAATCTAGTGTGTTGCCTGTGTGCAGGTCCCAGTGGTCCAAAGCTCTACATCCTCTGTTCAGCCTCCTCCCATCCATGGCTCTCCAGGTATCGGAAAGCTGCCTGTGAGGCCAGGCCTGCACAACACTGAGCCTCAGAACCTCCGAACTGTACAGGTATTTTCTGTGTGTTTGTGTTATGTAAGGGAAAGTTCTATGCCCTGACATAATTCCCTTCATGGGACTCCTGAAAATCTCAATGTAAGTTAAATAAAAAAGTTCACTGACAATGAAGCAGCATATGCTGGAAACCTCTGGAGTTTTAAAAGACATAAAATATTCTTGAAATAAGTGACAGACCATGGCAAAACCAGGAACAAGTCTCCCCAGGGTTGTTTGTGTTATTTACGGATCTTTAAAGAGTGAAATCCAAGCTTTCCAATGATGTCAAGCTTGTGGAGATCGAAAAAAATAATTGAAGATATGACCATTTGAATTTTGGCACTGTGCAAAGAAGATTAGTGGGAAAACAGGCATCAAAGTTTCTTTAGAATTCTTCTTTGTTTTTCTTCTTTATTTTCTAATTTTTAATAGTGTCCTGTCTGGCAATGTGGCAATAATAATTTTTGTCTTAATGCCAAAAAGAGCCCAACAGATTTTACTTTCACAATTGGAGCCTTACCGCATTCGCCATAGTGCTCCGCTTGATTTATACATGCAAGAAGCTTTATTATAATTAATGCAGGGAATATTTCATGTTATATGGACACTGAAACACGAAGGTAGAGGAAAAAAAGAGAAAAGGTGAAAGAAAAAGAGGAGAGTAAAGGGAGAGAACAATACAGCCTCAGTCTGCTTCTTCACCTGCAAAGAAAGATGTAAAAAGAACAGCACAGCCAGCCGATAAAGTATTATAGATAAAAACAAGTAACGCCTTGATACCATCACTGGAAAATATACAGTATTAGTTAATATGACATGTATAAAGTGACAGCTGAAGATAATAATAGGGGTTTTCTGTATAGGAGTGAGTCTGTAAGTACCTGGATCTAAGCACCTACAGGTGTTTGTGAGAGTGCGCTTGTGTATGGGAGGTTTATCCATGAGAAATATGCTCAATAGTGGTTGTGAAAAGCCAAAGACCTGCCCCCCAGAGCACAGAGGCAGATGCCAAGGGAACCAAAACCCATGATGCCCAAAGGGACCCTCAGAGTAAAGTTGCCCAAGATGGGCCAACACAGGAAATCTGCCATCCCCACCCAAGGGAAGAGGAGACCACCACCACAACCCGACCTTCCTGGTCCATGCTTCGGCCCTGAGCCCCCATCCCATCCCCAGACCAGACAATCCAAGGGCCCACCCACACGGAGATGGGATCAACATGAACCGAATAATTCCCTGTTACAGCAATTATTCTACTTAATAAAACACTAGGAAACACTACTCGCTACTCAGAGAACATGCAAAAGAAAATAAATGAAAATAAAACAAGTTAAAAATGGATTAAATGGCAGGAAGTACTGCTTAAATCAATTCACAGTTTAAGTCTGATTCACATTGCATTCAAGAAGTCGGCACTTTGACATAGCATCATTGAAAGACTAAATAGCTTTGAGATGGCACCACTGGGGTACCGAAAACAGACCTGAAGCCAGATGGTGAACGCTTCTGTACTCCACAACAAGCTAAGCTAACCGTTTAGAGCAGGGGTGGCCAACTCCGGTCCTCGAGAGCCGGTGTCCTGAAACTTTTAGAGGTTTCCCTGGCCCCACACACCTGAATCAAATAGCACAATTAGCTCCTCAGTATGCAGTCAGGTTCTTCAGAGTCCTGCTAATTAACAGATTATTTGACTCAGGCGTGTCAGACCAGGGACACATCTAAAGGTTGCAGGACACCGGCTCTCGAGGACCGGAGTTGGCCACCCCTGGTTTAGAGCTACAATGTCCCCCTCCAAGATGGCGGCTATGATGACCTACGGCCTCACGTGGTATGTGAGGGGGCGGCCCTAATGACGTATCTAACGCGCCCGGCCTAGTTTGGGCGGACTTCTGATCAGGAGGCGGTCTTGCTTCTGAACAAAGGCGCTTCAAAGGAATATGCGGGAAACCGAACACGGACCAAAAGAAGGAAAGATGAAGAAAAGGAGGAGAAAGGAAAGTCGGCTATCGGCGTAGCCAATTTATCATCAACCCAAAAACAACACAGCCAAAATCACTTATGAAATGCGTGCACACACATTAGAAATATCCAGCACGGTTAAACAAAACTCCCTTTCGGAGTAATTAAGCATTAACACTATTTCCTAATAGGTTCTGCCCAGGCACAAACCTTATGGGTGAAAAAGAGAAATAAAAGTGAAAAGTCCTTTTTACTTGTGTTGCCTCAGTGAGGATGTCCCAGCGGTCCGTAGGTCCTTGGCTCCGCTACAGCGCAGGAGGGGCAGCAAAGAAAAGAAGAAAAAGACGAGCGAGCGGAGTCTGACGATCGAGGAAAGTAGGATCAAAAATTAATTAAATTAGTTTAAATTCGCGACCTCCTGCTTAGGAATACAGGGGAAAGTTGGTTCAGCAAAAGCGAGGAATCAAACCACGTGCCACGTGGGGGAAAACCCAACGGGAGAAACAGCTGTATGTCTTCCCTGCTGGCGGCTTGCCAGTAAAGAAGAATGAGATGAGCGCGTTGGGTGCGTTTATGTCCTTTCATAGCAACGAGATGAGGTTGCCATGGGCTGGACCTCAGGGTGACCGTGTTGTATGCTGGGAACTGGAGTCTATCACGTCATAACATGGCATAACACGTGGATGACGTGGTCCTATTGGCTTTATCAGGGCATGATCTACAGCTCTCACTAGAGCAGTTCGCAGCCGAGTGTGAAGCAGCCGGGATGAGAATCAGTGCCTCCAAATCCGAGACCATGGTCTTGAGCCGGAAAAGGGTGAAGTGCCTTCTCAGGGTTGGTGAGGATGTGCTACCCCTAGTGGAGGAGTTTAAGTATCTTGGGGTCTTGTTCACAAATGAGGGGAAGATGGAGCGGGAGATCGACAGGCGGATTGGTGTGGCGTCTGCTGTGAAGCGGGCACTGTACCGGTCCGTTGTGGTGAAGAGAGAGCTGATCCAAAAGGCAAAGTTCTCGATTTACTGGTCGATCTACGTATCTACCCTCATCTATGGTCATTAGCTTTGGGTCATGACCGAAAGAACGAGATCCCGGATACAAGCTGCCGAAATGAGTTTTCTCCATAGTGTGTCTGGACTCTCCCTTAGAGATAGGGTGAGGAGCTCAGTCATCCGGGGAGGACTCAGAGTAGAGCCGTTGCTCCTCCACGTCGAGAGGAGCCAGTTGAGGTGGCTCGAGCATCTGATAACAGAGCAAGTGTCCAGCCCCAGGTTGTTTACACGTCTAAAAATACAGCTGGCCAGACTTCTGGTTTGTAGATGAGCCAATAGGCAGCTGAAACAGGGAGCTCCTGGCCGAATAAGTTAAAACACAAAGAGAACCCTTATACTCAGAAGCTGGTGACTGAAGAATACAAAAATGGATAAGACACTTAGCATGAAGACAAAAGAAAGGAAGACAAGGTCCGAAATACCAGGAAAGGTACAGACTGAAACCGCACCTAAAGAAGAGCTAGCTAGCAAGAATGAGCAGCCCAGGTGGTTGAATGAGCTACAAGCTAAAGTGGCTAAAATAGAAACATGCCAGAACAACGTGGATGTCAAGTTGGATAAAATTAGTTGGCAAATGGAGGGCATTTGGAGAGGAGCTCGCAAAGATATGGGACAATTGAGTTTATGGAAAAACTAGGAGAGGAGGTGAAGGAAGGGCTGGACAGCTACAGAGAAGAAACCAATAAAAAGTTAGAGATGGTGGACGTGGAGATGCGGTCACAAAGGAAAGACATTGAGATTTTGGTGGAACGCATGGTCAGGGTAGAGGAATGAAGCACGTTGGAGTCCACGATATTATAAAGACTTCACAGGAACAACAAAGAAAGCTCCAAGACAAACTGACTTTTAGAGGGTACCACAAAAAGGAATAATGTTTCTATCTGGGGACTAAGAGAGGGATTAGAGGGAGATTCCATGCATAATATGTGGAGAGACTTATTCACACGGAACTGGGAGTGACAGAAGATGTGGATCTGGAGATACAAAGAGCACACAGTGTTGTGGCACCAAGACTACAACCAAACAAACCCCCTAGAGCGATCATTGTAAACTTTTGGAAACTTGAGATCAAAGAGAACATTCTTAGCACGGCTTGGAAAAAGGAAGTAAAAGTAGAGGGACAGAGAGTGACCTTTGATCAGGATTACTTCAACAAAGTGGCACCTAAACAATGAAAATATGCGGGGCTCACAAGAATTCTTAAAAGGGAAGAGGATCCGGTTCCAGTCACCGATGGACACACTGAAGGTCCACTGGCCGGACAGAATCCTGGTTTACTACAACACACAGGACGCAACAAGGGTGACAGAGGACCTGGGAGACGAGGGGCCGATGCTGATGCAGAGGCTGGAGGGAGCGTGCAAGTGGACAAGAGTGGAGAAATGAGGTCAGACTCAGAGGGAATAAAAACAAGTGTGAGGGGCACATGCCGATACAGAAAAGTAAATAGAAAACCACTTATCTTATTTTTCGGACTATAAAGCGCACTTAAAATCCTTACATTTTCTCCAAAATGTATGGTGTGCCTTATAATCCGGTTTGCCTTGTATACGATTAAAGTTGTGCTTACTGAACAATTTTATGTGGTACAAAGCACTCAAAAATTTGTTAAAATGTGTAAGTACGACTTTGGTAAGCAATGAAGCCGCTCTGCTCAATGGATTTTTGGAACATTACGGTACACTTTGTCACTACCTAATCAGACTACCTGATCAGACCCCTGAGCCTTAAGGCAGCCCACACCCGAAGTACGCCCTAGCAACAATAAACCTAGTAAGTTAATACAATATAAAAGTTACGTTTATTTTGGCCTTATGTTAGAAACAGGGCAGTGTAGTCCAACTACTCTGTCCTCTCGACAGAGAGGAATAGCTCTCTCTCTCAGGAGAGCTGTGTACGTGAAGAATATTTAGTGCGCCTTATAATCCGGTGCACCTTATGGTCCGAAAAATACGGCATTCTCTGTGAATATATATTGTACAGATTTCCCAGATGAATCTTGAATGCGTAATAAAACATGATCGTGAAATTATTTCATTTCAGTTATGTGGACTCCCGACCTAGATATTATGGCAAGTGTGTTCTTTTTTGTAATTCTGTACAGTTAAAGCTTAGATAATTTTTCTTTTCATGCGTAAGTATGAATAAGAGTGTGTTTGGTGCATATATATGGGACGAGGGGTGTAAACTAAAATTACTGGACAAGGCCTCGCCCGGGGGTCCCGCAGGACTGTTAAACTGCTGGACACATATCGTGAGCGTGGCAGATCACCCCCCCAAACATGGAGGGGAGAGGGGGATTGGTTTGAACTCCTCAAATTGGATTTGTACTGTTTGTTTAGCTTAGCTGCTGTTTTACTGGATTTGTTTTGTGACATGGGGGGATTTGAAAGAAACACAGAAGGAGAATGTGACGCAAAGTAAGGGTATCAGTGTGGTGTCATTGAATGTCAACAGGATGAACCACCCGATTATTAGAGGCAAGGTGCTAACAAAGTTTAAAAAGGAGGAGATGCAGATTATTTTTTATACAATAAACACATCTGTCTTCACAAGAACATGAAAAACTGAACGTTATGGCTATAGCAATACATTTTATAGTTCATTTCAGCAAAGCCATAGTATAGGGGTAGCCATACTAATAAGGGACTCAGTAAAATTTGAAAGAATCAAAGAAATATAGGACAAAGAGGGAAGATATGTGGTGGTTAAAGGGAAACTAGAAAGACAAATGGTCACACTCGTTAATGTATATTCTCCACCAGATAGAGTCAAAAAACAATTTGTGACTCTGTATAACAATGAAAATTAAATATAACAAATTGGAGGGTATTTGAAATTATGACTTGGCTACAACCACAAATAAAAATAGCACCCGAATTAAAAGATATATCAATTTTGCACTAAAAGAACTGGAAGTCACAGATGTATGGAGGGACATGCATAGACTAGATAGAGACTACACATATTACTCACACCCACACTCAAGTTATTCCAAGATAGATTTCTTCTTGGTGACAAAAGGGGGTATACACAGGGTAGAGGATTGTAAAATAGGTCTAGCAGGCTAACAGTGAACTTAAGTAGTAGGAAAAAGAACATAATCTGGAGGCTGAATGGGGGCATACCTAATAACAAAAAAGTAGTGGAAGAAATAAAGAGGGATATAATCAGATACAGAGAAGAAAATAATAATGTAGAAGGAGACTCAATCCCTCTTGGGGATGGGATGACCCAGAGACACTTAAAAAGATTAAAGAAATTAGAGAAATTTAATTGAATTGAAAAGATCAATTCGGTTTTACTAACAGAGAAAAAAAGTTAGGTTTGTGAAACAAGCACTACGAAGGTGGACCCAAAGCAAGCAGATTATTGGCTAGACGGATTACGATGCAACAAACATTATCTATTATTTAAAACAATATCCACAAAATTAGAAATCCCAAAAACTATAAATGATTACATGAACCAGAGGTGATAGAGAGAATATTGGAGGAGTACTATAAGGCACTATACACACAACCGGCGGGGATTGGGGGGCCGTGCCCGTCCGCAGATCCAGTCGTGCCCACCCTGGATTGGAAGCTGGTTTTCGTTTCGTTTTTTACCTCGGAGTGCCCAACTTTCTATTATTCCTGTCTTTGAGTTGTCAATCATACAGTTCAACCAATCAAATCAATGACTGAATCCAACATGCTAGTCAATCACTGATAAATGGGGGTGGGTCACTGAGTTATACATTCCTAGCCTACAGAGATGCCATGGCTCAGCTGTGCTCACCGTCGGTGTCGCAAGTGCACCGTGGATTTTCTGACTTATTTTCAAAAAAATTCAAGAAGTGACAATGGAGTGAACGGGAGCGAGCTGGATGCAGCATCACTAATTTCTGTTGGGAGGATCAGCGTGGAAGTCAACACTGGAGTAAACATTAATGCTGGGATGGTTAGCTAGGGCAGCTAGGTGTCATGATTTAGGTAATTGTTTGTTTTGCTTTGAACTTAATCAGTCTTCACCTCTAAGCCACCATCCAATCACCTCAGTCTCCCTCCAGCCGCCACTCTGCTCTAGATCAGCTTCACCTGTTGCTACTAATTGCAGTCAACTCGGCTCACCTGTTAACCTGTCTACATATACCTGCCTCAGTCATCTACTCACTGCCAAAACATCTCATCTCATCTTGTCTCGTCTTGTGTGATGTGCCCTGCCACTACCAGTTACTGTGTGCTCGGCCAGCTGGAGTCTTCTGTTGAAAGTTGCCAGTGTCTGCATGCTGCACAAGACTGCCTGTTTCCCTGTGAGTTCCACCCACTCGCTCTGCCCGTTCTGGTGGTTCCCCGATCCACATCGCTTGTTCTGGTCTGTTACTACCTGCATCCTCTTGTCTCTTGCTCATCCCTGCTTGCCTATTAATTGAGGTTCTGCTTGCCTGCCTCACCTACCACGACTCATCCCCTTAAATACCCCTTTTAAATCATAACTCTGTGTTTGGTGATGTGATAACTAAGAATTTGCACAGGCAAATTGAAATAGTCAAAATAAACATACTGCCAAGACTGCAGTATCTCTATTGGTCTTTATCCATACCTATACCACAAAATACCTTTATGGAATGAAATAAATGGGTTTCTGCCTAGGACCAGACTTACAAATACCCAAAGAGAAAGGTGGGACTGTGGTTTGCTGGTGTATTAGGAATTATATAGCCAAATGGAAAGATATTGAAACAAAGGGTGGGAACTATAAGGTTCAAAAAATATTAGAGGATAAAGAACTATATAAGATAGAAGAAAACCAGTTAGACCCAATAACAAAGTTTACTCTAAATATATGGAACACAATATTGAAGAGGTCCAAATAAGAAAAAGAAACAAAGGTCCTGAGGTGCTTAGCATATGTCACTGGGTTCCAGGCAGAAAGGGATGATACTGATTTTAGGATATGGGCCACAGAAGGCATCACAACAATATGTACACTGATAGCAAATGGGGAAATGCAGAGCTTTCAAAATTTAAAACATACATTTAATTTAGAAATAACTGATTCTTTCAGGTACCTACAGGCTAGGGATTATTACATAAAGGAAATCAAAATAGAGAAGACAGAGGAACAAAATTGAGGTAATAATCGAGGCATATAAAGGAAAGATGGGTAGGACTGTCATAAACAATTATTTTAGTAATCAATTATTCTATCGATTTTTCTGACGATTAATCGAGTAATCGATAAAAAGAAATTGACACATTCTCCAGATTTTTCACATAATTGCTTAAGCTTATTTTATGAGTAATATAAATAAATGAAAAAATACTAATTAGCAAATAATTCTATTCTTTATTTGAATAACAAGGATAAATCTTCAACTAAAAAGTTCTAGGATCACAAATGTTTAAGCTCAGCTCTTTCTGGTTGGCTCTTTCTGTGGTTTTCGTCCTGGCCGTGGAACACTGGATCAGCTCTACACCCTCAGCAGGATCCTGGAGAGTGCATGGGAGTTTGCCCAACCAGTCTACTGCTTTGTGGATCCGGAGAAGTCATTGGACCGTGTCCCTCGTCGGGTCCTGTGGAGGGTACTACGGGAGTATGGAGTAGCAGGTCCTTTACCTAGGGCTGTTAGGTCTCTGTATGACCGGTGTCAGAGCCTGGTCCGCATTGCCGGCAGTAAGTCGGACTCGTTTCCGGTGAGAGTTGGACTCCGCCAAGGTTGCCCTTTCTCACCGATTCTGTTCATAACTTTTATGGACAGAATTTCTAGGCGCAGCCAAGATGTTGAGGGTATCCGTTTTGGTGGCCTTAGGCTCACGTCTCTGCTATTCGCAGATGGTTCTATTGGCTTCAGCAGAGCGTGATCTACAGCTCTCACTGGAGCAGTTCAAAGCCGAGTGTGAAGTGGCTGGGATGAGGATCAGTGCCTCCAAATTCGAGACCATGGTCTTGAGCCGGAAAAGGGTAGAATGCCGTCTCCAGGTTGGGGAGGATGTGCTGCCCCTAGTGGAGGAGTTTAAGTATCTTGGGGTCTTGTTCACAAATGAGGGGAAGATGCAGCGGGAGATTGACAGGCGGATTGGTGCGGCGTCTGCTGTGAAGCAGGCGCTGTACCGGTCTGTTGTGGTGAAGAGAGAGCTGAGCCAAAAGGCAAAGCTCTCGAATTTACCGGTCGATCTACGTTCCTACCCTCATCTATGGTCATGAGCTTTGGGTCTGGGCTCTCCCTTAGAGATAGGGTCAGGACCTCAGTCATCCGGGGAGGACTCAGAGTAGAGCCGTTGCTCCTCCACGTCGAGAGGAACCAGTTGAGGTGGCTCGGGCATCTGGTTAGGATGCCTCCTGGACGCCTCCCTGGTGAGGTGTTCCGGGCACGTCCCACCGGGAGGAGGCCCAGGGGAAGACCCAGGACACGCTGGAGGGACTATGTCTCTCGGCTGGCCTGGGAACGCCTTGGGATTCCCCCGGAGGAACTGGCCCAAGTGGCTGGGCAAAGGGAAGTCTGGGCCTCCCTACTGAAGCTGCTACGCCCGCGACCCGACCCCAGATAAGCGGAAGAAGATGGATGGATGAAAGTAATATTTTTATTCAAAGTTTTCTGTTGCTGTAATTAACAACTGCAAAGACATCCACATAACAGAACCAAACTCTCTAAATTGACAGCTCTGCAGGTTTTTAGTAGAACTTGCTCTTAAAGTTATTTTCATTCTGCAGTGAAGAAGCTCTGCTTTTTTGTCTCCAACATCTTTAAACTGCAACTAGATGCAGTTTTCACCTGTCCCTCATTGTTCATTTTACAGGACTACCTAACAAAATCACCCTCTACTCTAAGCTGCACCCCTCTTTGTTTTCACATAATAGTATGACTCCGCTGAACCCCTCCCTGTTTTCATATAATGGTATGACCCTCAGGTTATTGTGTGTTTGGCCGCCATGTTGACCAATCAAAACAAGCTCAGGCGAGAGAGGAAAGGTTGGGCTGAGCACCAGAGAAGCACTAATCTTTAGCAGCTAGAAGCTCAGTTGATACCAAGCTGCTCGGTGCGCGTTTTTTTCTGTTAAATTTGAAGTGTCCATACACCTTTAAAACTTTAGGTCCCTTTCTCTGTGCACCTCTCTGTGTCATGTTTAGCTAATTGACTCTGAATGAGCACAAGTACGGAGGCAGGAATCAGTTTAAAGGTTTTATTGAAAAAATAATAAATGTTGAGGTGATGTCGGCTGGCTGGATCTCTGGGTTTTGTTGAGGAAGGGAAGGCGAGAGGTGAGTAGCGGGAAAGTGAAGGTTTGAATGATGATGGCTAGTGGAGAGCACAGAAACTCACTGGGCTGAGGGTGATGTCCAGGAAGGTTGGTGGTAGGTGCAGAGCGGGTAGGTGTTCTCAGGATGTTGTGGTCTGAGGGTGGACAGGCAGGCGAGCTCAGGTAGGAGGGCTTTCGCAGGGTGTGGATCTGAGACTTCACTATATCCAGAACACGAACTTGGAACGTCTCGGTGGAGTCTTCAGGGAGCGTGAGTAACGGAGATGTGGTTCTTGAGTTGGAATCCAGGTTTTCTAGGAGGAAGGAACAAGAACAAAGTTAGGCTTGGTTTACACGAGGAGTCAAGGCTTGGTCTGTACCAACGCATAACGAACTGACGCCCTCCTCCTGGTTCCAGCTCCTTAAGAAGGGTGGTAATCAGCTCAGATGTAGAGCACCTGCCCGTCCAACCCTGCAGAGAAGGAGAGCGAGAAAAAACCCGGCCTGCACCTCGGCCTGGACTATGACAGCACCCCCCCCCTTTAACGGACGCCTCCTGGCGGCCGTCCAGATCAAGAAGCCTCAAAATCAGAGATAAGTGATGGGTCTAAGATAAAAGAGCGAGGAACCCAGGAGCGTTCCTCAAGACCATAACCTGCCCAATCCACCAGCTACTGGTGGCCCCTACCACGGCGTCTGGAGGTGATTATTTTATTGACCGTAAAGGCCGGATGGCCATCCACGACCCGGGCGGGTGGAGGGGGTTTGGCTGGAGGGCATAACTGGAGACAACAGGTTTAATCAGAGAGACATGGAAAGTGGGATGAACACGAAGATGAGAGGGAAGCTTAAGGCGGACTGCAGTGGGACTGATGATCCAGTCTATTTCAAAGGGGCCGAGGAACCGGGGAGCCATCTTTCTGGAGACCGCCTTAAGTGGAAAGTCCTTGGATGAGAGCCATACTTTTTGTCCAGGAGTGTAAGTGGGTGCAGGGAGGCGACGACGGTCAGCAAACCTCTTGTCCCGGTTGGATGCGCGTTCTAAAGCTGCTCGGGTCTGGTCCCAGATTCAGCGGCAACGGGAGAGGTGTGACCTGACGGAGGGAAGGGTAGAATCGGGGAATGATGAGGGAAGAAGAGATGGTCGATAACCCAATGAAGCCTCAAACGGGGAGAAACCAGTAGCTGCAGATGTGTGTGAATTGTGAGAGTATTCAACCCAGGCGAGGTGCTGACTCCAGGTATTGGGGTTATTAGAACAGAGGCAGCGGAGGGTGTTTTTGAGTTCTTGGTTCAGCCGCTCGCATTGTCCGTTAGACTGTGGATGGAAACCTGATGTAAGTGAAACCTTGGCCCCTAAACACTGGCAGAAGTCACGGCAGACTCGAGAGATGAACTGTGGACCGCGGTAGGAGACTATTTCTGTAGGTAAACCATGGAGCTTGAATACATGATTGATAAGAAGTTGAGCGGTCTGATGAGCTGAGGGAAGTCCGGACAGTGCCACCAGATGGCATGCTTTGGAGAAACGGCCGATAATGGAGAGGATGACTGTCTTGTGGTTGGAGGATGGTAAACCGGCGATGAAATCCAGGGCTATGTGGGACCAAGGACGGCTGGGTCTCGGAAGGGGCTGCAGAAGACCAACAGGAGGTCTACTGGAACCTTTGTTTTTGGCACAAACGGAGCAGGCTGAAACAAATTCTGCAACGTCCTTGTTTAGAGATGGCCACCAGAAGTAACGCCGGATGAGTGCAATGGTGCGACTGGAACCGGGATGACCTGAGAAACGAGATGAATGAGCCCACCGAATAACCTGAGACCGGACGGATGAGGGCACGAAGAGTCTTCGGGGAGGACCACCTCCAGGGTCAGATTCGTTTATCAAGGCCTGTTCAATCCTTCTTTCCAATTCCCAAGTGATGGCACCCACTACACAGGACTCTGGGATGATGTTTTCTGGTTCTGCTGGGTCGTCGGTGGTGGAGAATAGTCGAGAAAGTGCATCTGGCTTGACCTGGATGATAGGTGATGGTGAAGTTAAACCGGGAGAACAACAGGGACCAACGGCTCTGGCGGGAGTTCAACCTCTTGGCTGACTGCATGTATGCGGGGTTTTTATGATCGGTCCAAATAATGATGGGCAACTCTGTTCCCTCCAGCCAGTGGCGCCACTCCGCGCCACTCCTAAGAGCCATCTTAATAGCAAGGAGCTCCCGGTCTCCTACGTCATAGTTCCGTTCAGCAGGGTTGAAACGCCTGGAGAAAAAGGCACAGGGATGAAGCTTTCCATTTGAAGCCGACATCTGGGACAAGACAGGTCCCACTCCCGAGTCCGAGGCATCAACCTCCAGGGTGAACTGGACCGCAGGATCAGGATAGGTGAGGATGGGAGCTTGGGAGAACCTCTCCTTAAGAATTCTAAAGGCTTGATCTGCTTCTTGTGTCCACAGGAAACTTCTCTTGGTGGAGGTGAGGGCTGAAAGAGGTGAAGCGATGATGCTGTAGTTTTTTTATGAAGACTCTGTAGAAGTTGGCAAAACCTAGGAAACGTTGAAGCTGTTTTCTTGTCTTGGGTGTGGGCCAGTCAGTGACAGCTTTAACCTTTCCTGGATCCGTCTTCACCTGTCCACCCTCAAATATGAAACCGAGGAAACTGATGGATTCTTGATGGAACTCACATTTCTCTGCTTTGACGAATAACCGGTTTTCCAGAAGGCGTTGGAGGACCATACGGACATGCTGTTTATGTTGTCGGGGATCTTTGGAAAAAACCAGGATATCTTCGAGGTAAACAAAAACAAAGTGGTTAATAAAGTCTCTGAGTACGTCATTTATCAGGGCTTGGAAAACTGCAGGAGCGTTGGTGAGGCCGAACGGCATAACGAGATATTCGAAATGGCCGATGGGGGTTTTAAATGCTGTCTTCCACTCATCACCTGCGCGGATACGAACTAAATGGTAAGCGTTCCGAAGATCAAGTTTAGTGAAAATGGTGGCTCCCTGAACCGTGTCAAAGGCTGATGCCAAGAGGGGAAGAGAATACTTATTTTTAACAGTAATCTGATTTAACCCCCGGTAATCAATGCACGGACGTAAAGTTTTATCTTTCTTAGCCACAAAGAAAAATCCGGCTCCTAGCGGAGAAGATGATGGGCGAATGATTCCTGCCTTTAAGGAATCATTAATATATGTCTCCATGGACCCCTGCTCAGGTTGAGATAATTTATACAGACGGGCGGACGGCAAAGGAGCTCCCGGAAGAAGATCAAAGGGGCAGTCATACGGACGGTGAGGGGGAAGACTGAGTGCTAGATCCTTACTCAAGACTCATTGAAGATCATGGTACTCGGGTGGGACGTTGGACAAATCAGGGGGAGCCTCGGGGCTAGCTGAACCGGTAGAAGGGGAAGGAAGTGCTGAGAGGATCCATGAAGCCAGACAACTGGAGCTCCAGGATTCGATATGGGAGTTTCTCCAATTAATATGGGGGTTGTGCACAGCTAACCAGGGGTAACCTAAAACAACGGGTGAATGCTTAGTGGGAAAAACGAAAAAAGAAATAGACTGTGGTGGTTACCGGATATAATCAACTGGAAGGGATGGGTCTGGTGAGTAATTGAAGCTAATGGACTACCGTCAAGAGCAATAACTGAAACAGGAGAAGGCAAGATTCGAACCGGGATCTGAAGTTGATTAACCAGGGCAGGATCGATAAGGTTCTGCTCAGAACCTGAGTCAACTAAGGCTAAAACCGGGTGCTGAGACTCCTGTAGGCTAATAACCGCCTTTAACTGGAGCCTAGGGCTGGGGTTTTCACTGCACGCGCCCGCCAGTATCCCCTGAATTACTGGCGGACCAGATCTTTGGGGCGCAGAGGACAAAATAGGCGGAAATGCCCGGAGGCACCGCAGTAAAGGCATAGTTGATCCCTCATACGCTTATCTCTCTCCTCTGCCGATAGGCGGGCTCTGCCAATTTGCATTGGCTCTTCAATAGGCTGGCGATCGGTGGGAGCCAAATGGGATTGGTGAGCAACGATCGGAACAGAAGGAATGGGGCGTGGAATTGAAGGAACAGGACGTTGGGCTGACTGGGAGTCCTGACCACGCCTCTCGCGATTTCTCTCCCGAAGCCGGTCGTCAACTCTGGTAGCAAGGCTGATTAAATCCTCGAGGTTGTTCGGTTTATCGCGACTGGCTAGCTCATCTTTTAGTTTATCGGACAGAGCATTAAGGAACATCGCTTTTAAAGCGAGAGAGTTCCACCCTGTCTGGGCCGCTACAGTGCGGAAATCTACCACGAAGTCGGCTACGGATCTATTTCCTTGTTTTAGGGAAATTAGTCTCTTAGCCGCCTCCTCTTCGCTTAAAGTGGAGGAGAATGTTCTTTTAAAGAAAGACAAAAACTCAGCGTAGCTGACTGTATTTATGTTTGACTCATCAATAAAGGACTCTGCCCACCTGAGAGCTCTATCTCGGAGGAGACCAACAATAAAGGAGATTTTCCGACCGTCTTCAACAAAAAACTGGGGAGAGTAATTAAAAACTAAGGCGCATTGGAGAAGGAATCCTCTGGACTTACTCAGATCTCCTGTGAACGGCTCGGGGACCGGAGCAGAAACTCTGACGTCGGGTGCGGATGATGCTGCGGGGATTACGGGAGGACTGAGTGGAGAGGATGAAGCAGAGGTAGGTGGAGTGGGATTCACTAATGTTTTAACTTCCTGGACTTCGTGGGTTAAAGAATTCATGGTCTGTATAAGTTGAGTCTGTTGCTGAACCATGGTCTGAATTAAAGATTCGTGTTGTCCTAGCAGTAACCCCTGGTGGGTTGCGGCGCTCCGTAGTTGTGCTCCAGAGTCACTTTGGTCAGTTCGTTCTATCATGTTTAGCTAATTGACTCTGAATGAGCACAAGTACGGAGGCAGGAATCAGTTTAAAGGTTTTATTGAAAAAATAATAAATGTTGAGGTGATGTCGGCTGGCTGGATCTCTGAGTTTTGCTGAGGAAGGAAAAGGTTTGGTCTGTACCAACGCATGAGCGTTAACGAACTGACGCCCTCCTCCCAGTTCCAGCTCCTTAAGAAGGGTAGTAATCAGCTCAGATGTAGAGCACCTCCCCATCCAACCCTGCAGAGGAGAGAGAGAGAAAACCTGGCCTGCACCTTGGCCTGGACTATGACACTTTGCCTGTTGCTTTCTGTCTCCATAGCAGATATTCACACTTGGCATCCATGTAGTAGCAGCCTAGGCTATCATTAGCATTAGCCGCCTGGTCAGAACACAGTGCGCTGAATAAATAATGTAACAGAGCTTCGAGGCAGATAATTTTGCCTTGATGAATTTTATGAATCGAGATCCTCAAATATTTTGAGGAATCATGGCAGCACTAGTAGGGTGATTTCAGCACTGCACCAAGCTCCTTTAAGGAGTAGGGGAAATTCAACACTATATAAAGACAGAGGAAGATTGCTTTAACATTTGCAGAGTACAACACTATACCACTAGGTCAAGAATATGGCGAGAGTTCAACTGGTAAAATATAATTTGTTAAAAACAGCAAAGACAAAAGGGTAGTAGTATGCACCAGAACAGAATATGTGCTGGGGGATGTTTGGACAGAAGGGGGTGAACCAGCCAGCCAGGTATTTCTAAACAAAACATAATCTAAAAGCAGCTGTTCTTCTGGCTAGGTGGACAAGGCCCTGGTCCCTCTTTTCTTTGGGTAAAGCAACACAGACTGTGGCACCCAATCAAACTCATTCCAAAGAAGTTACATATTTTGGCTCTTATACTGGTGTTATAGATTTATCTATATAATGGAGGAAAAGACCACTACTCAGTAAATCAAAGAAAGATGCAACCTTGTCTTTGAAAATTTATTCAAAGGCATAAATCTTTGAATGTCTCTGCTTCCCAACACAGTCAGAAAACAGAGCAACAAGGCCTGGGGAGCAATTTGGGGTTAAGGGTCTTGCTCAGGGACCCAGAGCGGCAGAACCTCCGGGACACAAGCGCAATGCTCTACTCACTAGGCCAGCACTCCCCCAAACTTTCTCCCTCGAGCTGGAGTTGAACCAGCGACCTAAGGATGTCCGGGATACTTTTCTACAGTTCTGCACTCTAGCAACTGAGCTAAGCCACCAGCAAGACACACCATGTCTTTTATACGAAAGCGAGTGCATACAACTTAAACCACGGAAATGGATGCAGGCACACAGTTTAAATCACAAGAAGAACCCTGGTGTTCCTCTTCTAAGAGCTTGAATGAGGAAGAACAAATTCCACATGTGGTCTCTGGCCATTTAAATTAACGCTGTAACCTACATTTTGACATAAAGATGGACACGTGAAAGTCCTAAGTATAAACCAAGGCCACACATACGACCCCAGGCCGACCTTTAACCAACCTTACACTTCTGCTAAATGTGACAAACATGTCTTGCACAAAGTTTATGGACAAAGAACAAAGAAAATGTTCCATTATGTTCTCAAGTCCTGCCCCTCTTTCTGTTCCTTTTTATAATTTATTTCTGATTTTAACACAACAATGAACACAATATATGGACATTCATGTTATAACATGAAACAGTAAGTTGAATAATAAACCTGAACCAATAAAAAACTAAACAAAACCCACATATAAAAAACAAATGACTCAAAAACCCAGAAAATATTGCCATAAGTAAGTGGATAAGAAGTCGATAACTAAATAAGAAGTAGATGAACAAAGAACAAATATAGGTTACAGAAAACAAACAAAATATAAATTAATTAAACAGAAAGAAAAACAAGAAAAAAACAAAACAAATACAAAAAAGCAAACAAGAAAAAGTTGGGCATCCAAAAGACTTAATGTATTCTATGCTACTATATTTGTTATAGGTTAGATAAAGGGTGTAACGGTATTATAACTAGGGAAGGAGGAGGATCACCACTCATTGGGTCACATCGAGTGTCAAGGACATAGCATGATCCAAAAGCGGTGACGAGACTCTTGAAAATGTGACTTCAGGATCTTTGAGAGAATACCTCATTTTTTCCAATTTCGTAAAAGAGAGGACATCTTTTATCCAGTGAGAATGTGTGGGTGGGAGAGGATTCTTGCAATGCATCAGTATAATATGTCTAGCCAGTAGTGTGAGGAAGGCCACAAAGTCAGCATGATGGATGACTTAGAGATTGAATATGATTTGTTTTAGTCAGGTAAAGGGTCAAGGCAGCAATTAAAGTCACCCCAAGAATGAGCTGGCTGCTGTTTAGATCAGGAAGTGAGAAGAATGTTTTTTTGAAAAAAATCCTCACTAATACCAAGTTGCTGCTGTTAACTCTTCCGGGAACAATAATGTAACGGTCGTTAGGGTCTGATATCACTTTGGTCACAGAGAGGGAAACAGATTTATGCACTAGAATAGCAATCCACTGTGCTTTGCTATTAAATGATGAATGGTTTACCTGACCAACCCTCCGAGTACGGAGCCTGAGCTGGTCTGACAATTTTAAATGAGTTCCCTGTAAAAAAAAAAAGAAATCTTTTGTTTAAGTGTTTTAGATGACTAAGTACTTTTTTACACTTTATAGGAAAGTTCTACCCTTTAACATTCCAACATACAAGTCTTAACGTGCCCTCTGGTGCCAACAGAGCATCAGTACTTGGCATAATACCCGAGGTTTGGAATACATGAAACAGTTCAGTTCAGACATGGCACTATGGTATTCACCACGCTGCTTCACAACTTCTGGACTGTAGTCATCATAGAGGGAAATCCTATGACCCTGATAAGCCAGCGCACCTGTCCTGCGGGCTTCACGGATAATCAGGTTTTTCTCTTGGAATCGATGGAAGTGCAGGATGACAGGACGAGGACAGGATCCCGGGGCGGGCTTGAAGGCGAGGGTCCGATGCGGCCAGTTTATCTCAGGAGGGAAGGGAAGTGTGTCTTGACCGAAGACTTCAGACAAAAGCTGAGAAAAAAACAAGGATGGACGGGCACCTTGCATGCCTTCTGGCAAGCCGATGCAAATGTTTTGGTAACTTTTGCGCCCCTCCAGGTCCGTCACTTTAGCCCTCAGTGACTCGTTATCCTTTTGAAGACTAGCACACACTTTCTCCACCTGCAGCAAACGCTTGTCCGTTGCATTATCTTCCAACGAGCAAATACGCCACCCATGAGCTGCCAAACCAGAGTTGATGCTATCCAACTTGGAGTTCAGAGACTCAAAAGACAACTTAACCTCTGAAGACAGGGCCTCTTTATGACTGTTCAGGAGCAAGCTACTGTCTGCCATTGTTATGCTAGCAGTGGGCGACTTGTCCTTTTCTCTTTCAGAGGAATTTCCTTTGACCTTGGACATGATGAAGTGAGTTTACAAGGAGTAATACCTTAAAAAAAAGAAATACCTTAATTCTTACCAGGAAGGTGGGGTTTCAAGAAAGTATAGAAAGTGGCATCCATGTAGCACTGCATCTACTCCTAATGCATTCCACCCGGAAGTCCTCTCTTTCTGTTCCTAATGAACTCATCTGTATGTTGTCCAGGACTTTTGAAGGTTTGCAGCTACAGGACTGAGTCCGAAGTGCACAATTCTCCTTTCTGCTTCCATAGCATTTACAGTCAAGAGTGGCATATCTTCTCCATATTGCTGTCTCTGTCTTCTTCAAATGTTGTGCTGGCGATATGATATATTACATTCTATCTCCTCTGCAGTGCATCCAAAGCTTTCTTTATCGTCCTCATCTTTGGTTAACATCAGCTGAAAACTTGGAATGTTCTCTAAAGTTATGGAGGCTCTATTTCTTCCACTTCATCTCCTTCTGGTTCAGAATCTGTAGAGAGTCCAGCATTGCCATTGGTCCTGGTGAACATGTATTCCCACAACGAGGCGTTGTAGCAGCTGTTATTCAGTTCTTGGGTGATGCGTTCAGTTTGGTCCATCTTCACTAGTTTCAAACAGCCTTAAGTAGCTGTATAAGTAGCCAAGTGTTTTCTTCCAGTGCGCATCTTATTGGCCAACACACATAACAAAAGCCTGCACGGAGCCAAACAAAGGTGGTATACAAATTATCTGTGGGTTTCCTCTCCCCAACATGCAGATGGGCTCGGCAGAGATTTAAGCAGGAAACAGGCCAAGTTTGAACACAAAGTTTACCATTTTAAAACCTCCAAAAATGTCATTCAGTGTTTTCTTCGTAATTTCAACTAGCCCCTTTTGCCTTAAAACAAAAATCACTCTTTTCTCAGAAATTTAAGGTTTTTCTGTTATCTCTGTGTGTGCTCTCCTGACATATTCTAGATGTAAATTTTAGTTCTGTAGAGATGCTATGGGCATCCCTGGTTCTAAATTATCCTAGAAGGCATCTGCTGTTTGTTTTTGCCTTCATTTAGCAGTGTTTGAAGTCTAGTTTCTTGACATTTTTGGCCTCTATCGAGCAAGATCTTTTTTTTATTGGTGGATCACTAACTTTCAGCTGCAGGTGAAATATGTAGCCTGAATGTGTCCCTTTATTCCAGGTAAGGTACCTGCTCGCTCACTTTGTATAAAGAGACAGAACTCCTCCTCCCCTTAGTTCCTGTGACTGTCACCTGAGCAAATGCCTCTTAATGGTGTAAAATCGGTCTATAGTTCTGCATAAATTTGAACTCTAGCAATTAAAAAATATATGGATAAAATCATAGTAGTTAAACTTTTTGCTGTTTTAAATAGCCAATATCCGAGACTTCTGCTGTATTCTCAAATTTCCACACAAAATAATGACTTACAGTTTTTAATTTTATTTAATAAGGGTGGGTCTTGACACTAAGTGGGCAGGTTTAGATTCAGCCAGTTACAACCATAATCACTCACCTACTACCACATAAAGAAAATCAGTTGAATCCAGGTCAGTCTCATCCAGGCAAATCTGAGTCAGATAAAAATGTCCCATTCCATTATTGGAACATGAAGTTTGCAAAAAATAAAGACCAGAAAATGTTGATGAGAATAAAATTAAAATTAGAAATGACAAAGAAACTAAATGATGACTTAAAGCTATACACTGTGTGAGGAATCTGATGTAAAGTGAGGCCTGAAAAAAGGTCCTCACTTTTTTAGCTTAGGGTTAGGTATATACTGGTAAACATTAGGGTTAGGGCCAGGGACAGGGTTAGGCCGTTGAAAGGTTTGAAGATGAATGGAAGTCTATCGAAGTCAAGGCACGGTCCTCACTATGTACATTAAACAAGCATGTGTGTTTGTTTTGTCATTTTATTCAGGGTCATACAGTGATTCGTTCAGCCAATACCAGCCTGCCTCCGATGCTCATGTCCCAGCGAGTGATAGCCCCCAATCCATCCCAACTGCATGGCCAGAGACTCTCCTCCAAACCTGGAATGCCCCGATCCAGCACATCCAGTATGGCCAATGCTGTAAACTATCAGCAGGTGTGAATTTCTCCTGGCATGATTTATTAATGTTGTCACTCTTTTTTGCAATACACTGTGTGCACAATTATAAGGCAAGTGTTATTTCTGAGTATTATTTTTTATTAATTACTAACTACAGTGCTCTTGGTTAATCTAAAATGTTAATAAACCTCAAACAGGATGTTTAAAGGAGTATAGGTGAGGTTTTGCTGTGGAACATTGTTCTGCTTAAAAATTATTGTTCTTTTGAAATATTCAGACTTTTTTGTGTCATTGCTCCTCTAAAAACTGGCAGTAGGTTTGGGAGTTAATTTTGAGCCCATCTTCATCCTGAAAAGGTCCAACCAGCTCATCTTTAAAGGGTAACTCACCCTGACGTGAAAGCACAATCCTGTCCCCAGACAAAGTTGAAAAATTCCTCCAAAGCGGCTGTGGATGCCGGGGGGGGGGGGGGGGCAGATACGAAAGCAGGAGCTAGGTTAAATTGCCATTATAGAGTCTTTGTGGAGTCCAGTGGGTCGGAGCATTATCAGTTTGCGCCACTGAATCAAGGCGCTGACTCAGCAATGCCCGAAGCCGGTGCTGTCGAGGCAGTGGAGGACAGGATGCGTCCAATTACATGTTATCATATTCATTTCCCGCTCTGTAATCCAAGGCAGGATCACCAATAGATTTCCGCATGCATGATTCATTTGCAATGTGGACACAGAGTGGAGTTGCTCTCCTCTTTGCTCTCTTTGCTCTTACTGCAGGCAGATGACACTGTGCTAAGGGAAGTAGGAAGGGGCTCACAGCAGTACTTGCTGCTCCCTCAAGACAGTAACTGCAGAACAATTGGTGCTTTCATCTAACACAGAAAATAACACAGAAAAAGATTTGTTGCTAGCCGCTTTTTAGAAGGAAATTGCTAGAGGGCAACAGTGCCATCTACGGAGGCACAAGGCGGAGCAGTTTTTTTTTTTTTTTTGACGGAGAAGCTTTTGTACACCACAGCGGCAGAGCTACTGACATCAGTTTCTCCTTTCAACGCCACAAAAAACTTTTGAACCAATTCAATATTCAATTCAGTTTTATTTATACAGAAACAATTCACGATACATGTCATCTCAAGGCACTTTACAAAGTCAAATTCAATCAAATCATACACATTGGTCAAAAGGTTTCCTATCTAAGGAGTCCCAGTAGATTGCATCAAGTCTTGACAAGCAGCATTTACTCGTTAAAAAGAGCGTAGAGCCACAGTGGACAGTCGTCTGCATTGTCAGTGTCTTTGCAGCAATCCCTCATACTGAGCATGTATGAGGTGACAGTGAAGAGGAAAACTCCCCTTTAACAGGGAAGAAAACCTTCAGCAGCACCAGGCTCAGTGTGAATGGTCATGTGCCTCGACCAACTGGGGGTTAGAGAAGACGGAGCAGAGACGCAAAAACAGAGTAGCACACATTTATCCAGGAATCCTTTCTTTGTTATATGGTAATAGCGGATGATCTGTCTCCCCTGCATGATGTCACAGCTAACAAAACATCACACCAGGTGTACCTGCTATGAAGAAAAAAATGACAGAGAACAAAAAGTTAAAAGTTGAAATAACAACAGGCAATGCAAATTGGAGAACTAGGAAAACTCAGCAGAGTGAGAGAAATAGACCCTGATGTCAGCAGCCTAAACCTATAGCAGCATAACTACAGCGATAGCTCAGAGTAACCTAAGCCACTCTAACTATAAGCTTTGTCAAAGAGGAAAGTTTTAAGCCTAGTCTTAAAAGTAGACAGGGTGTCTGCCTCACAGATTAAACGTCGGAGTTGGTTCCACAGGAGAGGAGCCTGGTAACTAAAGAACCTGCCTCCCATTCTACTTTTAGAGACTCTAAGAACCACCAGTAGACCTGCAGTCTGAGAGCGAAGTGCTCTGTTAGGAACATACAGGGTAAGCAGATCTCTGATATAGAATGGAGCTTGTATATTAAGGGCTTTGTATGTGAGGTGGAGAATTTTAAATTCTATTCTTGATTTAACAGGAAGCCAATGTAGGGAAGCTAAAATTGGAGAAATATTATCCCTCTTGTTGATTTTCGTCGGAACTCTTGCTGCAGCATTTTGGATCAGCTGAAGACTTTGAACTGCCTTTGGAGACTTCCTGATAGTAAAGAATTACAACAGTCCAGCGTTGAAGTAACAAATACATGGACTAGTTTTTCAGCGTCACTCCTGGACAGAATATTTTTAATTTTGACAATAAAAAGGAAATCCTGGAAACCTGTTCAATATGGGATTTAAATAACATGTCTTGGTAAAAAAATAACACCAAGGTGTTTTACCGTATTACCAGAGGCCAATTTAATGGCATCCAGATTAAGTGATTGATTAAGAAGTTTATCTTTTGAGGACTCTGGGCCAAAGATTACAACTTCTGTCTTGTCAGAATTTAAAAACAGGAAATTTAAAGTGATCTACGTTTTGATGTCATCAAGACATGCCAGTAGTCGAAGTAATTGATTGGATTCGTCAGGATTTATCGATAAATATAGCTGAGTGTCATCAGCATAACAGTGGAAATTAATCCCATGCTGTCTGATAATTTTACCAATCGGAAGCATTAATATAGTAAAGAGAATTGGTCCAATGACTGAACTGAGCTGTCAGACTTCTATCTGATTTGGTGTTAAACACTGACAAGGTTATTATAGTGGGTGATTTTAACATTCATGTTGACACTGAATGTGATAACCTTAGTGTAAACTATCCTAGATTCAATAGGTTTTGTTCAAATGTGCATAAACCGACGCACTCCTGGTTACATACAGGGGTTGGACAATGAAACTGAAACACCTCTCATTTTAGTGTGGGAGGTTTCATGGCTAAATTGGACCAGCCTGGTGGCCAATCTTCATGAATTGCACATTGAACCAATAAGAGCAGAGTGTGAAAGTCAGATTAGCAGGGTAAGAGCACAGTTTTGTTCAAAATATTGCAATGCACACACCATTATGGGTGACATACCAGAGTTCAAAAGAGGACAAATTGTTGGTGCACGTCTTGCTGGCGCATCTGTGACCAAGACAGCAAGTCTTTGTGATGTATCAAGAGCCACGGTATCCAGGGTAATGTCAGCATACCACCAAGAAGGACGAACCACATCCAACAGGATTAACTGTGGACGCAAGAGGAAGCTGTCTGAAAGGGATGTTCGGGTGCTAACCCGGATTGTATCCAAAAAACATAAAACCACGGCTCCCCAAATCACGGCAGAATTAAATGTGCACCTCAACTCTCCTGTTTCCACCAAAACTGTCCATCAGGAGCTCCACAGGATCAATATCCACGGCCGGGCTGCTATAGCCAAACCTTTGGTCACTCGTGCCAATGCCAAACGTCGGTTTCAATGGTGCAAGGAGCGCAAATCTTGGGTTGTGGACAATTTGAAACATGTATTGTTCTCTGATGAGTCCACCTTTACTGTTTTCCCCACATCCGGGAGAGTTACGGTGTGGAGAAGCCCCAAGGAAGCGTACCACCCAGACTGTTGCATGCCCAGAGTGAAGCATGGGGGTGGATCAGTGATGGTTTGGGCTGCCATATCATGGCATTCGCTTGGCCCCATACTTGTGCTAGATGGGCGCGTCACTGCCAAGGACTACCGAACCATTCTGGAGGGCCATGTGCATCCAGTGGTTCAAACATTGTATTCTGAAGGAGGTGCAGTGTATCAGGATGACAATGCACCAATACACACAGCAAGACTGGTGAAAGATTGGTTTGATGATTATGAAAGTGAAGTTGAACATCTCCCATGGCCTGCACAGTCACCAGATCTAAATATTATTGAGCCACTTTGGGGTGTTTTGGAGGAGTGAGTCAGGAAACATTTTCCTCCACCAGCATCACGTCGTGACCTGGCCACTATCCTGCAAGAAGAATGGCTTAAAATCCCTCTGACCACTGTGCAGGACTTGTATATGTCATTCCCAAGACGAATTGACGCTGTATTGGCCGCAAAAGGAGGCCTTACACCATACTAATAAATTATTGTGGTCTAAAACCAGGTGTTTCAGTTTCATTGTCCAACCCCTGTACTTTAGACCTTGTGCTGACATATGGCATTGATTGTGAAGAATTAACAATATTTCCTCACAACCCTGTCCTATCTGACCATTTTTTAATAACCTTTGAGTTTAATCTAACTGAGTTCTCCACCCCCAAAAGAGCATTCCATTATAGTAGATCTTTATCAGATAATGCTGTATCAAAACTTAAAGAGTCTGTCCCCCTTTTAATATCCTCAGTATTGCATAAATGCCCTGTAGATGGCAGCAATGCTGTTTCTTCCCATTCACAAATCGACACCTTTGTTAACGGTGTGACTTCCTCATTGCGTTCTACATTAGACAATGTAGCTCCTTTGAAAAAGAAGCTGATAATTCTGCTGAGAGCTGAGGGAGTGGAAGGATCAACAGAGCTATGACTCTGGGTACGTTTGGCAACTGTACTAAAGAGAAACCTAGGATTATTTTTATTGTCCTCTATTAATGATGAAAAATAAGATGCTCTAACTCTGCAAAAGGTCTTTTTATACAATAGTAAACTGTTTTTCCAGATTAGGTAGGATTCCTCTTGATGTGTAGAGCGCCATTTTCTCTCCAATTTCCTAACGATGTGCTTGGAAAAAAACTAGGGCTGTCAATCGATTAAAAAAATTAATCTAATTAATTACATACTCTGTAATTAATTAATCTAAATTAATCACATATAATTTTTGCTGTGAAAGTATTTAAAATATATTTAAAATCAAATGTTTCAATGAATAATCAGCATTAGATACATTAAAGTGCTGTTTTCAACAGCAGTCAAACTGAACTAAACAGATGCCAATGTCAAACTGAACTCACGTCAACAGGAAACGTCAACTGAAATGATAATAAAAAAAGATAACCTGAATTTAACAGACGTCAACATATTCCATATTCCAATCTACTTTTTAGGCTAATTATACATAATTTAGACCTAGTGCTATTTTAACAAACAAGAATTTTTTTAGTTATCTCTTATCTGATGTATTTCTGATGTTTGGCACTTTGTTTTACCTCGTGTTAAAGTGCTCTTTAAATAATAATGACATTCATGATTATTATGATCAGAATAAACTTTTGCATAACCTCCCAGAAGCTGGAAAGAAAAGAGACAAAAACATTTTTCACAGCTCACTTAGTAACTCTAATATTTTAGTCTAAATACTTTAGCCTAAATATTTTAGGCTAAAATATTACACTTTTTATTTGTTTTTCTTCAATCCCTCGGTGATGTTTAGTAATTTCTGCCAAAGGCTGCAGCATTTTGATTTAATTCATCTGAATGCAGTATTTGCAAGCCATACTCTGATTGAATGGGAAAGAAAACTGTCTGTGTTTGGCTTTACCAGCCGAGCGAGTGCACAGCTGGTGTTGAGTGTGAAACGAGCAGGTGTGCGCGAGCAAAGTAGCGCGCGAGCAGAGATGGAACTCACCGCGAGGACAGCGGGTTGAGAAGAGTTTTTCAGACCGTGCCAGACTGGTTTTGAACGTTGAGAGTTGTATCACTGTGCGCTTGGATTGGTTCCTGCGCGCTCAAACAGAAGGCACGAATATCGCTACATAGTTTCACAGAGTTGAGCGGCAGCGCTGTCTTCTTCTCTGTCTTCATGCGCCTCCCCTGTGACTCTTTGGCAGCCCCCAGGGGAGGCGCGCCTCACCTATTGAAAACCCCTATACGACATCGATTAATCTGCGTTATTTTTTTTAATCCGTTAATTTTTTAAAAATTAATTAATCGAAATTAACGCGTTATTTTGACAGCCCTAAAAAAAAACACAGCTCTAAATTAAACCAGGGAGCCAGCTTCATGTGAATAATCACGTGCTTTTTCAAAGGGGCTATGTTGTCTAATGCAACACGCAACGAGGAAGTGACATTGACAAAAAAGGAGTCAATTTGGGAATGGGAAGAAACAACATTGATGCCATCTGCGGGGCATTTCTATAATACTGAGGAAATTAAAAGGGGGACAGACTCTTTAAAGTTAGATACGGCATTATCTGATAGATCTGAAGATCTACTATAATGAAACCTTCTTTTGGGAGTGGAGAACTGAGTTAATTTGAACTCAGAGGTCATTAAAAATGGTCATATAGGACAGAGTTGTGAGGAAATACTGTTATTTCTTCGCAATCAATGCCATATGTCAACACAAGGTCCAAAGTAAGTGCACATTTTGAGCAAAACCACTTGAATCTAGGATAGTGTTAAAGGCTACGTTAAGGTTATCACATTCAGTGTCAACATGAATGTTAAAATCCCCGACTATAATAACCTTGTCAGTGTTTAACACAAAATCAGATAAGAAGTCTGAGAACTTATCTAAAACCTGAGAGTAAGAGCCTGGTGGATGATACAAAACACCAAACAGAAGAGGTTGTATTGCTATGCAGTTTGGATGAGGGGAAACTAAGGGTTAAATGTTCAAAAGAATTGTAGTTATTAAATGTTGTAGGACTAATTAATAAATCAGACTGAAAGATGGATGCTACTCCTCCTCTTCCCGTAGTTCTTGGAATGTGGAAATGTACATTATTAGAGGGAGTTGACTCATTTATACTAACGTCGTCCTCTTGCAGCCAGGTTTCTGTGAGACAAAAGAAATGAATCTTATCAGAAATCAGTTCATTAGCTAACAGTCTTTGGAGGGAGAGACCTTATATTGTCATGGTTATGTAATGAGACTCAGAAGGAGGGCAACCACGGAGACAGGTGCTCGGTTTAGAAAGTTTATTGTAAAAGCTGGATGTTGGCTCAGGAAAGGTTCGGGCTGGTCTGTCCGTCTGGGTTCCACTGGAGAGAGAGTGAGGAGACTGGTGAACAGAGGCAGGAGCAGATGTGTCCGATTGTCAGTGGAGAACTCACTGGGTTCCAGGCTGAGTTCCAGTCCGGGGAGGGTGATGTCCTGGATCCGGGAGGAGGTGCAGGTCTGGTGAACTCTCTCAAGGTTCTGCGGTGTTGGAGGGTGGACAGGCAGGTGAGCACAGCAGGAGGACCAAGGCAGGAGCAGCGTCTGAGTCTCTGTTGTTGGTTCACGGAGATCTGACTCGGAAGTGCAGCGGCTCTGAAGTCCTGGGTTCTGGATAGATGCAAGGGGGTAAAACAGGGTTAGACTTGACTTGGAAGAAACACTCGGAAAAGGTTCTAGGTAGGTCATGTACCACGCTGGTAGCGAGTAAGAACTGACGCCCTTCTGCTGGAACGCTGCTCCTTAAGAAGAGCAGCAATCAGTGGTGGATGGAAAACACCTGCCCGTCACGCCCTGCAGAGGAAGAGAAAGAGAGAGAGCCCAGCCCGCACCTGTCCTACAGAGTGTGACATATATTTAATAACCACATTTAATTGTTTTATCTTTTGGTTCAAGTTTAACTGTATTGATTTTTAAGAGCTTTTTATGATTTGCTCCTTTTAGATCAGTTTTAAATCTATTTAGTTTTGGCCGTGGGAAAGACACTGTCTCAATGAGGGTAATGGGTGGGTAACAGTACAGAAGCTGCAGAGAGGTGTGTTAAACTACGGCTCAGCTTCCTGGTCTGGACCCTGGGTTGTCAGCATTTTGAAGAGCTAATAAATCTGGCCAGATTCCTAGAAAGAAGAGCTGCACCATCCAAAGTGGGATGGATGCCTTCTCTCTAGATCAGACCAGGTTTTCCCCAGAAAATTCGTCAGTTATCAATGTAGCCCACGTTGTTATCAGGACACCAGCTAGACAACCAGCGGTTGAATGATGACATGTGGCTAAACATGTCATCACTGGTCAGATCAGGCAGGGGACCAGAGAAAATTACAGAGCCCGACATTGTTTTAGCAAACTTACACACCAAAGCAACACTAACTTTGGTGACCTCCAATTGGTGTAACCGGTTGTCATTACCACCAGCATGAATAACAATCCGACTGTATTTATGCTTAGTCTGCAGTTTCAGGTAGGATTTGATGTCGCTGTTCTGGCCCCTGCCAGGCATTTGACTATGGTCCCTGGTGTCTCTAATGCCACCTTTCTGACTATGGAGCTGCCAATTAGCAGAGATTAGCAGTACCCGAGCAGCCGGGTAACCAGGCCGGCTGAGTGACAATACGCAGGAAGCATAGCTCTAGAGTCCAACCACCAATCCATCTGCATTTCTAACAGATTTTCCCCACTCAGTGACACACCCGCCGAGAAGCCGACTCTGTGGCTCCATGCTAGCTAAGGGGCGGCTACCTGTTTTTTTTTTCAACAGCACAGAGCCGGGTCTCCAATTCTGACACCCTCGCCTCCAAAGCTACAAAAACATCAGATACAGAGAGCAGGAAGACTTAGATAGAGACGGAGAAGCTAACAAAAGGCTAGGGGAGGAAGCCATTGTAAGGCTAAAGCTAAGCTAGGCTAGTGACCTCTTACCAGGCCGAGAAAAGCAAACCATGTGAAACATGAGGAGTTACCAAATGTGAAGTGCAGCAACAGAGAATGTGTTTTAAATGTGGTTATGTGTTAGAAACAGAGAAATGTCACAGCAAAGTGATTTAAAATAATTTCCCTCTGGGATTATTAAAGTATTTCTGATTCTGATTCTAAGATAAAATTGAGAGAGTCTGGAACACCAAACCACAATCCACACCATAGCAACAGAAAACAGGAAGTGATGCAAAACGCCTTTCCGCAATCTCAGGATTTCCCGCTCTGGAAGGACAGGAAGCATGAAGACAATGCTGAACTGTTAATACCAATAGCAATAGAACCAATAACAATACTGATTAAAAATTAGATGCAAGATAACTGTTAAACCCTAGGAGTGCGTCACACTGACAGTTTTAGGCACAAAAACAGGATTTTGACAAATTTGCACCGATTTGTTGAAATAATGACCATGATATGTAGACAGCACTATAAGACAACCATGTTAAGAGTTTATTCACAAAAAATGTTGATCTGGGGGTGAGTTACCCTTTAATAACATCCGCCCATACCATTACCCCACCTCCACCTTGCTGGCATCTGACTCGAAATGGAGCTCTGTGCCCTGTTGCTGATTCAGGCACGGGCCCATCCATCTAGTCCGTCAACAGTCACTCTCATTTCATCAATCCATAAAACATTTGAAAAATCTGTCTTCAGATATTTCTTTGCCCAGTCTAGACTATTCAGCTTATGTGTCCTGTTTGTGAACCATTTCAACACTCAGGATTTTTTTAAACCTGCAGGGAGAAAAACAATAATGACATGTTATTATCTAGGACTGCTACATCTTCAACTCCCAACCTTGGCAATTTATTGCATGTCTTCGCCTACTATCTTTGCCCTTTTTCCTATCTGTTGAACTGTTGAAAACAACGGCACAATACTTTTTTGATGAGCGAAGTGTGTCCTCCTTACAGGCCAGCCAGCAGGTGGCCGCTTCCCAGCGCTCCAGCTCAAGTGCCATGTACATGAACCTGGCCCACATGCAGGCAGCAGCAGCAGTGGGGGCCAGTGGTGTGGCAGGTGGTCTCGCTGGAGCTTCAGCTGTCAGCCCATCAACCATGTCTGGATCAGCTAGTGGAACAGTTAGCTCCATGGCTGACCAGGCCAGCAGCCAGGCAGCAGCCAAGCTGGCTCTACGGAAGCAGCTGGAAAAAACCTTGCTGGAGATTCCTCCACCCAAACCCCCAGCCCCACTGCTCCATTTCCTGCCCTCAGCTGCTAACAGCGAGTTCATCTACATGGTAGGCTTGGAGGAAGTTGTGCAGAGTGTCCTGGACAGTCAGGGTAAGGACATGGAAAAACATCTTTCTCTTTACATCTTTTTTTTTTGAGTTTGGATTTAAATCTTTGGAGATCAACCTACTTGTCAAGCATACTACCAACGTATGAGTTATAAACATTTGCTTCTTTTCAACATGACACCAATGTGTGAACTGTTTATAAATAAGGATTTACATTGAATCTACCTGTTCTGTGGGGAAAATGAGATGGAAGTTTGTGGAGTTTTCTACAAAAGTAGAAGAAAGTAAAATTTTGTATTTACAGTGTTTATTGTCTGTTGGACATCTTGAGCAGCCTGTCACTTTGGTTGTGCTGAATCAATGTGTTTTGTGCAGGTAAATTCAGAGGTTCTTTGGCCCGTATGGAGCCCTTCTACTGTTCCCAGTGCAGAACAGACTTCACACCCCACTGGAAGCAAGAGAAGAGTGGCAGAATCCTCTGCGAGCAGTGTATGACATCCAATCAGAAGAAGGCTCTGAAGGCAGAGCATACCAACAGACTGAAAAATGCTTTTGTAAAGGCTCTTCAGCAGGAGCAGGTCAGTATAGACATGCGCATAGACAGGTTACCGGTATGGGATACAATGGTTACAAAAGCTCTGCTTTAGATCATGAAAACTAGGGCTGCAACTAACGATTATTTTAATGATGGATTAATCGATCTTCTATTTTTACGATTAATCGATTAATCGGATGAAAAAAAAATTCCATTTCTTTTTTCCAAAATTGAATATTTGGAATTAAAGAGCAAATAAGCGCACAAAACAAGAAGTTTATGTTGCCTAGATTGTTAGTCAATCATTTAATAGTCTATATGAACAGCGATTTAACACAACAAAAGTGAAGCTGTAAAACTGGGGTGTCAATGCAGTTTGGTTGAACCTCTCCCTTGACCTAATGCATCTTGGGAAATAATTGGGCATAACAATGCAACCAGTGCAAAAACACCACTTTTGACAATCATATAAACCACTAGCCCATTTCAGCACAAGCTGCATTTATGTTAATACTACATGCTACATTTGTCCTTCTACATATTCTTCTGCCATATTTTTCTTCCAAATACTTTTTATTTCTTCTGAGGGTTTTAAATTATTGAATGTGTCCTTGAGGGATGTTTGTCTCGTTTTTCTGTTTTTAAGAATGACAATTATTTTGATGAGAGCCTCATCAAAATTTCACTTGGGTTACATAACAACAATAAATAATCTTCCATCCATTTTCCAACACGTTTATCCCTTGTGGGGTCGCATGGGTTGCTGTTGCCTCCAGCTGTCATTGGGCAAGAGGCGGGGTACACCCTGCACAGGTCAGCAGTCCATCGCAGCAATAAAAAAATCTTGATTTTTGAAAAGTTAGTTCAGAGCCCTGCTCCTCTCTCACATACAGTACTCAGACTTTGTCATCAAATTAAAACTTAAAGCTTAATCAAAAAAGTTATTACCACCAGAAAGAAGTTGTATTGTGATTGAGAGGGCTGGTTTATGATCCATAATCCGATCAGTGTCCATCTAAACACTTGTTCCGATTAACTCATGAACTCACTGCACATGCATGTGGAGGTTGCGCCTGCAGCGCTGTGCAGCACAGAACATTTTGGGGCGATCATCATTTCCTCCCGCTCTCTCAACAGCAACAGCATGAGTTCTCCACCACTCTCAGAACCTGGTGCGGTCCATTCTGTGGACCCGCACCACAACCAACGCACCTCGTGCTAGTTTTTTTTTTTATGCACGAAAAAGTACAAAACTTCTGCAGTTGTTTTATGGAAACTCTGCTAATGTCAGAGAGTTTCTATTTTGAATAAAGCTTGGTGCGAGTAAACCCACGTCATGGTCGGATTATTTGATTTATATAAACGGTGCATTCGGAATACTTTTCTTTTAATCTGAACACATTTTAATCAGATTACGCACGTAAACAAGCTCCTGTCATTAACCAGCTAACAAGCTAACAGGCGCATTAGACGAGCTATGAGACTGACGTTCAGGCGGCACCTGAAGCTCGACTTAAGCCGTGGAGGACTCCACCCCAAGCCCAGCACTGTTCGCGTTTCCAAATTAACAAATGTTACATGTAGTAACAACTTACCCTGCTGTTTAGCTCTCTTCACCCTCATCAATTATTTATTTTAGGTCCTGTGTCACTTTAGTGCTGTTGTCATTTGAAGAATTTACTACAAAAAAGCATTATTTGAAAATGCCACCTCCACTCCGCCTTGCAGCGTTTACGTCGCTCTGCAGCCAGTCAGCTAGCATTCTTCTTCTTCTTGAGTTTATTGGTGGTTAGCAAACATCTTTTCAGTGTGCATTACCGCCACCAACTGGTGAGGAGTGTGCGTCAGCTAGCATTGACGACCGCCTGCATGAGGTAAACGGCTCCGCAACACAACGACTCGATAACGAAAGTCATTGCCAACGCTTTTAATTGTTGATTTTTATAGATTTTATCCATTCATGTTGCAGCCCTAATGAAAACATTCCTTCATATGGCTTCTAGAAATTTAAACTTGTTTTAATAACATACCACATAAAGTTCCAGAATCAGCATTGTTCAAAGCCGAGCTGAACTAGGTTCGCCATTTCAGCTTTTTCAGTGTCTCTTTTTTCTCTTGTTCACAAGATATATGGGAGGTGTTGCGCACTAAATAACTTTTATCTATTTGAAAGTGACGTTCAAAAGCTAAAATTATAAACTTTCTTTTTTTTGTTGTTGCTATTTAATACCCGGTATACACTGTGCGATTTTGGCCCATCACAGACCAAAGATGAAGACTATATACAGTGGCTTGCAAAAGTATTCACACCCCTTGAACTTTTCAACATATCATCACATTACAACCACAAACATAAATATATTTTATTTAAATTTTATGTGAATGACCAACATACAGTGGTATACAATGGTGAAGAAAAAAAAGAAAATTATCCTTTTTTTTACTATAAGAAAACACTTTTTGCTGCAATTACAGCCGCACGAGTTTTAGGGTGTGTCTCTGCCAGCTTTCCAGTGACTGAAACAACAGATTCTTGGTTGGGTTTAAGTCTGACCTAGGGCTGCAACAAATGATTATTTTAATAATTGTTTAATCGGTCGATTATTTTTACGATTAAGCGATGAATCTGACAAAAAAACTTTTATTTCCACTTTTTTTTTTCGAAATAGAACATTTGGACTGACAGAGCTAATACGTGTTCAAAACAAGTTGCTACTTAGGTGTTCTGTTAACAATAATGTTAGGTAATAAATAATTTTGCTTGAAATAAAGAAGTTTAGGGAAAAATTGGCATAACAATGAAACCATTGAAAAACACCACTTCTGACAATCAAATAAAGCAATAGCCCATTTCATAGACTGTTTCAGCACAAACTGCATTTTATGTAAACACTACATGCTACATTTGTCCTTCTACATATTTTACTTCAAAGAATAAGTTTTTCATTTTTTTCTTTGAAGAGATAGATATTTAATACTTTTTATTTGTTCTAAGAGTTTTACAATTTTTGAGGGTGTCCTTTAGGGATGCTTATGTCTCGTTTTTCTGTAAGTGTTTTTAATTTGGGTCTGCCTCTAATCATTCTTAGTGTCTCACCAAAATTTCATTATGGTTACATAACAATAATAAAGACTCTTGATTCTTGAAAAGTTAGTCTAGAGCCCTGCTCATCTCGCCCATAAAGTACCTTCACTCAGACATTCCCATCAAGTTTAAACATAAACCTTAATTAGGCGCCTGCCATAGCATTTGCAATGCAAATGCATGGCCAAGGCCTATTACACTGCACCTAATAAGGGTTTCTTTATTAGGTGACTGCCATGCAAATGCATGGGCAGAGCCTATTACTATGCACCTAATAAGGGTTTCTTTATTTTTAGGCGCCCGCCTATGCATTGAAAATGCATGGCGGAGGCCTTATGCTATGCACCTAATAAGGATTTCTTTATTATTATTATTATTGTTTATTAATCTTCCGTCACCGTTAATACAGCCCGAACCGTAGGGTCTACCCCCACATACTATATATCGAAACGTTCGTCTCGACGCCGCGATCAGGGCTTTTTGTACTTGACGGCATTTCGACTTACGGTTGGAACAAAATTCGCAAAAAACCACCGAAAAATGGTCATTTTCAACACTCTACTGTGTCGTCATGCTTTCACCTACGAACATCGTTTAACTTCCAGTTTGTAGATATATCTTTGAACTATTCAGAAGTGCAAACGGTATGTGGATATCCTTTATCATTTTCTAATCACGCCATTTTAAGTTACCATGGTGACAAAATTAATCAAACAACTTTAGCCCACTCGCTCAATTGTCACTCTACGTGCACAAATTATACATCAACATGTAGGTATTTCTGTCTGGATTCAGGAAATGTAACCCTCATTGGTGTAGGTCTTTTAGATTTCTTGCAAATCACCTCAGACCGGCAACAACCCCAAAGTGAAACTTATGCGAAAAACACCAAACAACTTTAGCCTTCTCGCTCAATTTACACTCTACGTAGACAAATTATACGTCAAAACATAGGTCTTTTTGTCTGGATTCAGAAAATGTAACCCTCATTGCTGTAGGACTTATAGATTTTTTTCATCACGCCATTTTCACCTACCCTGGTGACAAAATTATCCAGAAACCAACAAACAACTTTAGCCTACTTGCTCAATTTTCACTCTACATGCACAAATTATACATCAAAACGTAGGTAGTTTTGTCTGGAATCAGGAAATGTAACCCTTATTGGTGTAGGTCTTATAGATTTTTCGCAAATCACCTCAGACCGGCAGCAACCCCAAAGTCAAAATTATGCAAAAACCAACGAACAACTTGAGCCTACTCGCTCAATTTTCACTCTACATGCACAAATTATACATCAAAACGTAGGTCTTCTTGTCTGGATTCAGGAAATGTAACTCTCATTGGTGTAGGACTTATAGAATTTTCACAAATCACCTCAGACCGGCAACAACCCCAAACCTTCCCCAAATTCAGCGAGTTGTTTGGGGTTTTTTTGTGCTGCAGCCATCCATCCAGGGCCGGTCAAAGCCATAGGCGTACTAAGGGGCTGCTTGGGCCCACCGGTGCAATGGGGGGGGCCCCCAAATTTTTACAGGCCGAACCTTAGGGTGTACCCCCACTTACTATATATGGAAACCTTCGTCTCGACGACGCGATGCAGGCTTTTTGCACTTGATGTCATTTCCAGTTACGGTTGGAACAACATTTGCAAAAAAACACCGAAAAATGGCCATTTTCAACGCTCTACTGTGTCGTCATGCGTTCACCTACGAACATTGTTTAACTTCCAGTTTGTAGATATATCTTTGAACTATTCAGAAGTGCAAACGGAATGTGGATATCTTTTATCGTTTTCTCATCACGCCATTTTCAGTTACCATGGTGACAAAATTCTCCAAAAAACACCAAACAACTTTTGCCTACTCGCTCAATTTTCACTCTACGTGCACAAATTATACATCAAAACGTAGGTATTTCTGCCTGGATTTAGGAAATGTAACCCTCATTGGTGTAGGTGTTTTAGATTTTTCGCAAATCACCTCAGACCGGCAACAACCCCAAAGTGAAACTTATGTGAAAAACACCAAACAACTTTAGCCTTCTCGCTCAATTTACACTCTACGTAGACAAATTATACGTCAAAACATAGGTCTTTTTGTCTGGATTCAGAAAATGTAACCCTCATTGCTGTAGGACTTATAGATTTTTTTCATCACGCCATTTTCACCTACCCTGGTGACAAAATTATCCAGAAACCAACAAACAACTTTAGCCTACTTGCTCAATTTTCACTCTACATGCACAAATTATACATCAAAACGTAGGTAGTTTTGTCTGGAATCAGGAAATGTAACCCTTATTGGTGTAGGTCTTATAGATTTTTCGCAAATCACCTTAGACCGGCAGCAACCCCAAAGTCAAAATTATGCAAAAACCAACGAACAACTTGAGCCTACTCGCTCAATTTTCACTCTACATGCACAAATTATACATCAAAACGTAGGTCTTCTTGTCTGGATTCAGGAAATGTAACTCTCATTGGTGTAGGACTTATAGAATTTTCACAAATCACCTCAGACCGGCAACAACCCCAAACCTTCCCCAAATTCAGCGAGTTGTTTGGGGTTTTTTTGTGCTGCAGCCATCCATCCAGGGCCGGTCAAAGCCATAGGCGTACTAAGGGGCTGCTTGGGCCCACCGGTGCAATGGGGGGGCCCCCAAATTTTTACAGGCCGAACCTTAGGGTGTACCCCCACTTACTATATATGGAAACGTTCGTCTCGACGACGCGATGCAGGCTTTTTGCACTTGACGTCATTTCCAGTTACGGTTGGAACAACATTTGCAAAAAAACACCGAAAAATGGCCATTTTCAACGCTCTACTGTGTCGTCATGCGTTCACCTACGAACATTGTTTAACTTCCAGTTTGTAGATATATCTTTGAACTATTCAGAAGTGCAAACGGAATGTGGATATCTTTTATCGTTTTCTCATCACGCCATTTTCAGTTACCATGGTGACAAAATTCTCCAAAAAACACCAAACAACTTTTGCCTACTCGCTCAATTTTCACTCTACGTGCACAAATTATACATCAAAACGTAGGTATTTCTGCCTGGATTTAGGAAATGTAACCCTCATTGGTGTAGGTGTTTTAGATTTTTCGCAAATCACCTCAGACCGGCAACAACCCCAAAGTGAAACTTATGTGAAAAACACCAAACAACTTTAGCCTACTCGCTCAATTTACACTCTACGTAGACAAATTATACATCAAAATGTAGGTCCTTTTGTCTGGATTCAGGAAATGTAACCCTCATTGGTGTAGGACTTATAAAATTTTCGCAAATCACCTCAGACCGGCAGCAACCCCAAAGTCAAAATTATGCAAAAAACACCAAACAACTTTAGCCTACTTGCTCAATTTACACTCTACGTAGACAAATTATACATCAAAACGTAGGTCTTTTTGTCTGTATTCAGAAAATGTAACCCTCATTGGTGTAAGACTTATAGATTTTTCGCAAATCACCTCAGACCGGCAACAACCCCAAACCCTCCCCAAGTTGAGCGAGTAAGCTGCAGTTGTTTTCCGTCCTGCAGACAGCCAGCCAGGGCCGGTCAAAGCCATAGGCGTACTAAGGGGCCGCTTGGGCCCACCGGAGCAATGGGGGGGCCCCCAAATTTTTTTTTTTTTTTTTTTTTTTTTTTACAAGTAACAATTAAATTACTTCAGTTATACGCACCACCAGGCGGGCGCCTTCTTCAACTTCTTCAGAAGTTGAACGTTTCTAGTTATTATTATTGTTTATTAATCTTCCGTCACCGTTAATACAGCCCGAACCGTAGGGTCTACCCCCACATACTATATATCGAAACGTTTGTCTCGACGCCGCGATCAGGGCTTTTTGTACTTGGTGCCATTTCGACTTACGGTTGGAACAAAATTCGCAAAAAACCACCGTAAAATGGTCATTTTCAACACTCTACTGTGTCGTCATGCTTTCACCTACGAACAATGTTTAACTTCCAGTTTGTAGATATATCTTTGAACTATTCAGAAGTGAAAACGGAACGTGCATATCTTTTATCGTTTTCTCATCACGTCATTTTCAGTTACCATGGTGACAAAATTCTCCAAAAAACACAGAACAACTTTAGCCTACGTGGTCAATTTTCACTCTACGTGCACAAATTATACATCAACACGTAGGTATTTCTGTCTGGATTCAGGAAATGTAACCCTCATTGGTGTAGGTCTTTTAGATTTTTTGCAAATCACCTCAGACCGGCAACAACCCCAATGTGAAACTTATGCGAAAAACACCAAACAACTTTAGCCTACTCGCTCAATTTACACTCTACGTAGACAAATTATACATCAAAACGTAGGTCTTTTTGTCTGGATTCAGAAAATGTAACCCTCATTGCTGTAGGACTTATAGAATTTTCGCAAATCACCTCAGACCGGCAACAACCCCAAACCTTCCCCAAATTCAGCGAGTTGTTTGGGTTTTTTTTGTGCTGCAGCCATCCATCCAGGGCCGGTCAAAGCCATAGGCGTACTAAGGGGCTGCTTGGGCCCACCGGTGCAATGGGGGGGGCCCCAAATTTTTACAGGCCGAACCGTAGGGTGTACCCCCACTTACTATATATCGAAACGTTCGTCTCGACGACGCGATGCAGGCTTTTTGTACTTGACGTCATTTCCAGTTACGGTTGGAACAACATTTCCAAAAAAACACAGAAAAATTGTCATTTTCAACACTCTACTGTTTCGTCATGCTTTCACCTACGAACATCGTTTAACTTCCAGTTTGTAGATATATCTTTGAACTATTCAGAAATGAAAACGGAATGTGGATATATTTTATCGTTTTCTCATCACGCCATTTTCAGTTACCATGGTGACAAAACTCTCCAAAAAACACAGAACAACTTTAGCCTACTTGCTCAATTTTCACTCTACGTGCACAAATTATACATCAACACGTAGGTATTTCTGTCTGGATTCAGGAAATGTAACCCTCATTGGTGTAGGTGTTTTAGATTTTTTGCAAATCACCTCAGACCGGCAGCAACCCCAAAGTCAAAATTATGCAAAAAACAACGAACAACTTGAGCCTACTCGCTCAATTTTCACTCTACGTAGTCAAATTATACATCAAAACGTAGGTCTTCTTGTCTGGATTCAGGAAACTTAACCCTCATTGGTGTAGGACTTAGAGAGTTTTCGCAAATCACCTCAGACCGGCAACAACCCCCAACCCTCCCCAAATTCAGCGAGTTGTTTGGTGTTTTTTTGTGCTGCAGACAGCCAGCCAGCCAGAGCCGGTCAAAGCCATAGACGTACTAAGGGGCTGCTCGGACCCACCGGTGCAATGGGGTGGCCCCCAAATTTTCTTTTTTTTTTTTTACACAAGTAACAATTAAATTACTTCAGTTATACGCACCACCAGGCGGGCGCCTTCTTCAACTTCTTCAGAAGTTGAACGTTTCTAGTTATAGTTTATTTTCCTTCCGTCACCGTTAATACAGCCCGAACTGTAGGGTCTACCCCCACAAACTATATATCAAAACGTGCGTCTCGACGCCGTGAAGCGGGCTATTTGTACTTCACACCATTTGGACTTACCATGGCGACGAAATTAGCCAAAAACCACCCCTACAAACTAACCTAAACTCTACATAATGCATGACCATATATGGTGCTGGTCATTGGTAGCGTGGTTTAGTTCCGGGATTACCAGTCAAGAGGTTGCAGGATCACAACCCGGTGTGGCAAGTTTAGACTTTTACTTTTTCACCCCCACAAACTATATATCAAAACGTGCGTCTCGATGCTGTGAAGTGTGCGATTTGTACTTCACGCCATTTCAAGTTACCATGGCGACAAAATTAGCGAAAAACCAACCCAAGACTACAAGCAAGTTTTCACACCATAAGCAGTGGCTGGGATAACCATCCACTCAGAACTGAAGGGAATCTAACACTCAGTCAGTTATGGGAGAAGGGAAGAATCCAACATGCTGTGGTAGAACCACAAAACACAGAGGTAAGATGGATTTTTTTGTGCTTGCTATTATAGTTTCTCACATTAATGCATATATTTTAAAACCAGAAAGGAATTTATCTGATAATTTATCTGATCACTCCAATACAACAAAACATTGAGTACATCAGAGAGGTGGCATTGAAACTGGTTTCTTTGAAATGTGTTTATTATGGTCCTTTAAAATAATGAATGGATTTTGGTGTCTTTTTTTCAATCCTTAGCTCCATTAATTAAATTATATTCAGTAAGTTGCAGCAACAGAGTTTTGGCCTCTTTTTTATTCGCTATACACTCACCGGCCACTTTATTAGGTACCCCATGCTAGTAACGGGTTGGACCCCCTTTTGCCTTCAGAACTGCCTCAATTCTTCGTGGCATAGATTCAACAAGGTGCTGGAAGCATTCCTCAGGGAGTTTGGTCCATATTGACATGATGGCATCACACAGTTGCCGCAGATTTGTCGGCTGCACATCCATGATGTGAATCTCCCGTTCCACCACATCCCAAAGATGCTCTATTGGATTGAGATCTGGTGACTGTGGAGGCCATTTGAGTACAGCGAACTCATTGTCATGTTCAAGAAACCAGTCTGAGATGATTCCAGCTTTATGACATGGCGCATTATCCTGCTGAAAGTAGCCATCATGGGTTGGATACATTGTGGTCATAAAGGGATGGACATGGTCAGCAACAATACTCAGGTAGGCTGTGGCGTTGCAACGATGCTCAATTGTTACCAAGGGGCCCAAAGAGTGCCAAGAAAATATTCCCCACACCATGACACCACCACCACCAGCCTGAACCGTTGATACAAGGCAGGATGGATCCATGCTTTCATGTTGTAGACGCCAAATTCTGTTGTAGACGCCTACCATCCGACTGTCGCAGCAGAAATCGAGACTCATCAGACCAGGCAACGTTTTTCCAATCTTCTATTGTCCAATTTCGATGAGCTTGTGCAAATTGTAGCCTCAGTTTCCTGTTCTTAGCTGAAAGGAGTGGCACCCGATGTGGTCTTCTGCTGCTGTAGCCCATCTGCCTCAAAGTTCGACGTACTGTGCGTTCAGAGATGCTCTTCTGCCCACCTTGGTTGTAACGGGTAGTTATTTGAGTCACTGTTGCCCTTCTATCAGCTCGAACCAGTCTGGCCATTCTCCTCTGACCTCTGGCATCAACAAGCCATTTCCGCCCACAGAACTGCCGCTCACTGGATGTTTTTTCTTTTTCGGACCATTCTCTGTAAACCCTAGAGATGGTTGTGCGTGAAAATCCCAGTAGATAAGCAGTTTCTGAAATACTCAGACCAGCCCTTCTGGCACCAACAATCATGCCACGTTCAAAGTCACTCAAATCACTTTTCTTCCCCATACTGATGCTCGGTTTGAACTGCAGGAGATTCTCTTGACCATGTCTACATGCCTAAATGCACTGAGTTGCCGCCATGTGATTGGCTGCTTAGAAATTAAGTGTTAATGAGCAGTTGGACAGGTGTACCTAATAAAGTGGCCGGTGAGTGTATATCTCTATCTTTCTTGCAGGGACTCTTTCTGCCTCATATTGACTGGGACTGCTTGATGACCCACACTATGGGGTCACTATTCCTGAAACTGGCAATGTGTTGAGCCCCAAACAACTGGTAGCACTGAGGGCAGCCATGGATGCATTGGGACATTCTGAATCACATGGCTCAGATATATATGTTGCTACTGTCCAGTATGTCCAACACTTTACAAGTTTAATCTTATTGTGGTTACCATTGTTGCAAAAGGTTTTCAAGTGGTAAAATCCAACCAGGAAAATGTAACTAAGTTAGTGTATTTACTGAATAAAAATGTAGAACTGCTGGGATTGTGATAGTATGTGTATGGTACTGTATAAACCTTTTAAAAATGCTGAGGTAATTAAAAAAAGGGCCACACGGGGCTGTTACTAAAACTGAGGATGCAAACATTGTGGGACAATTAAACAGACCTTTATTTCTTCTTTTTCTTTTTTTTTTTTCCCCAGTGTCCTGTCTAGCAATGTGGCTATAGGAACTGATGTCTCAATGCCAGATACAGCTCGACAGATTTTGCTTTTACACGTGGAGCGAACAGCTTTCACCATAGTGCTCCGCTTGATTTATGCATGTAAATAGCTTTATTGTGATTCCTGCAGGGAGAATTTCAAATTATATGGACACTACAATGGGAGAGTAAAGGAAGAACAAGAGAGAGAAAAAAAGAAAGAGAAGAGGTGAAAGAAAGAAGAGATAAAAGGCAGAAAGTGATAAAACGTTCTCCGTCTGCTCCATCACCTGGAAAGAGACACAAAAAGAACAGCACAACCAACAGACATAAAGCAACAGATACAATCGAATAACACCTAGATGACATTGCTAAATCATATGTATTATTATTTAAGCTGACATGTGTAAAGTGAAACCTGAAAAAAGAAAGTGAAAGAACATAAATAAATAAATAAATTACAGGCTTTCTGTATATAAGTGAACACTTAATCCCTGGAACCCTGCACCTGTGGGAGTTTGTGAGAGTGCACTAGTTTAGGTGAAAATTATCCAGAAGGAAATAGCTCGATAGTGGTTGTGGAGAACCAAAGGCCCGCCTTCCCCGAGCACAGAGGCAGGAGTCAGGGGACCCATAACCCCGGACTCCCAAAGGGGCCCCCAAAGCAGGGCGCCCAAGAGGGGCCAACACAGGAAATCGGCGACCCCCCCAAGGAAAGAGGAGAGACGACCCCGAGGAAATCCCCCAGCCACCGCAATGCCGACGCCCCCAAGAGCCGCGGGGACGAGCCTGTGGGCTCCGCCGGCAGCCAGCCCCGCTGAAGAGGTCCCGGCCATGGGCCCTGAGGGCCAGAGGCCCCAGGGGCGCCCCGCCGCCGCGGCGGGGGCCCCGGCCGCCCCCGGGGGGGCAGGCCCCGCGAAGCAGCCGCCGGGAGTGGGCCGGCACACACCCGGGAACCCGCCCCAAACCCGAGGCCCACCAATGCGCCAGAGGGCCAAGGCGCCTGCCAGCGCAGCGGAGGAGGGCAGGACGTGGGGGGATGGGCTCTGCACCTAGCGGAGGCTTGAGATGTTCTTGGGAGAGGGAGCGGACCGTACCCATAGAGAAAAAAAGAAAAGGACAACTCATTCACACCATCCCTCCCTTGTGCCCCACTCACCACACACAGATTTACAAAAAAAAAGGACGCTATACACACATTCCCACATAACACTCGCATCCGACACTCACAAGAGGGGGACCCCAAATCGACTATACGACTGCTTGTGCCCGACCCCCGGCCCCGCGCCCGGACCAGACGCCCACCGGACCAGGCCCCCCAAAGAGGGGGGGGCCAACACGACCCGTACGGGCCACCCAGCCAGAACCCCCCTCACCCCCCAAATACCTAATTAACCCCCTCCCTCCCCCACCCACCCCTGCCCCCCACCCCTCCTGGGGGGAACGGAGGCGTCAGCCCCAGACCTGGCAAGCCGCTGACTACCCATAGAAGCGCCCCGCCAAGACCCCGGACACAGTGGCCCGCACCTCCTCCAGGCCCCAGACTGCTTGCCGCCATCGGAGAACGGGGGTGTGCAAAAGACCCCGATCCTCCCTACGCCCGCTCAGATGTTGTGTTGTTGCATGTTGTTCTCAAGTGTGTTTAAAAACTGTGAGCGCCGAAGAGGGTGCACGGCACAGCCCACCCCCCCTCCGGAAGGAAGCTGGTGCCAGCGCACCCCCTCCAAGCAACTGCCCAGAACACTCAATGTCTAAGTGCGAGAGGAGGTGAAGGGAGCCGTCCGAGGTGAGGCTCACACAACATAAGCCCCCCCCCAGACGTCTTCCCCCCATACCATGGCCTACATGGGTGTGCGTTGTGAAATTGTTTGGAGTGAAAGTGTCTAAAATGCATGATAAAATTGGGGAGAGGGACGTCACCAGAAAGTGGCAACCTCCAGTAACGCCCCCTCCCCACGGACCTACATGTGTGGTGGCGTGATGGAGCAGGCAGAGGGAGGAGTCCGGGGATGGGGAGCAAAGGAATGGGGAGCCGTCCCAGGGAGCCAGCTCCCCTACTGACTCCAATAGGCACCCCCGCTCCCCGAAAGCCCCACTCAGAGAAGGGGGCCCAAACAGACCTTTATTTTCCACATTGCATAATAAACATACCCATGGATAAAGTCTTTATTTCCAATTTTTACCAATATTAATCAAAGTCAATACACCTTTTCCACAAGGATTGCTTTTATTGTTGAAATTAAGACTGAAAGAACTCCATTAATTCTCCAGGTTTTTCCCAGTAAACAATCCATGTATTACCATAAAACGGGCTGTATAAAAAAAAAATGGCTGATGAAATGGATGAAGCCAAAAACAGGACTATGAAAAACCATTTCTGCATGTAAGACTGTCAGGAAATTTAGAACAATGTCAAACCTGGCCTTTTTTTTCTAACCTTTGTGTTCAGCCTAAACGGCTCCGCTAAGAGCTATGAACGACATGCTGCAACAGTTACTGATCAAAGTAGTTAATACTGGGAACTAAAACGGTTACATATTAAGATTATTTTTAAACAAGCCCAAATCCTCTGTCGTGTGTTTAAAGATCACATCAAATCCTGAATTGTTCAAGTCTTGGTAGTCTTGTGTTGGAAGTCGACGTGTCTCAAAGCAGGTTGATGACCTGGTGGACCACCATGGCTACTTTCCATGGTGAGAGTTCATGTAGGAGCCTTCCATCCAGCCCAACTTTGATAGCCTTCATCTCATCAGTGGATGCTGGAAAACAGATATGTGTTATGGTTATGTAAAGAATAATACTCCTCTTAAAGAAAAAATAAATCACTACTAAGATGAAAAAAAACTTTTCAAGAAAATATCTGCCCACGTGGCCAATTCCAGCTGTGGTTTTTGCCATGGCCAAACCAAATATGTGTTGTGCACAACACATATTTGCAATTGGCCACACATGACCTCATTTTTACTTTGAAGAAACTAAGGAGTTAGAAAGGTAGTGAGATATAATCTAGATTTGCTGTTATGTGCTTTACTTGTAACATTCATGTGTTAGAAAACGCAATTTCTAATTAATATCCCTACCAATTTTCATATAATCAATATCCACTCGTTGCAATTATTTTAAATTGCTTAAGAATCCGTTTTGCACATGAGCATACATGCATTGCTTTGACAGTTTTTTAGGATAAATTACCAAATCCAAACACCAATTTAGGTTTACACCAATAAGAACAACAGACAGTCATTTGAAAACAACATAAAAACCACATTATAATCTGTTAACAATGCATTTATCTGGGTATCCACTCAGGTACTATTTATTTGACATAGCACAGTAAAGGGAGAAGCCAACCACAGGGGTTACATTACAAAGCAAAGGTTGTTTTAGCATGGCGTTCAATCTAAGGCTAGCTTTCATGTTATTTGCTCTAAAAAGTAACATGGTTCCTTACTGTAACATAGCAGTGCCTTTAACTGAAATCTTACATGTTCTATCTGTATATTAAGACATAGTTAGCTATTACTTTTTCACCGAGAAAGTTTTGAAACTTACCTGTGGGGTGCTGATGCTGTTAGCTGTGATAGCACGTCTTTCTTCCTCAGCCAAACCAGCGCGTTTCGTTTTTTTTGGGTGCGCCCCCTGCTGTCGTGAGGTATGAACAACAACAACAACTCTTAATGCATCACGTGATTTTTGGCAGAAATTTACCGCAGAGGGTGTGGTATGGGGCCAAAATAGTAGTTTTACATTTGCAAATATGTGTGGAGAGTTGTGTGTCTGTATCTCGATTTGTGTGTATGCAGTGGGATTTGAAAATGTGTAAACAAAAAGCATTTATCAATTTTACAATCAACTTTGAAGAACTATGGAAAGAAAAGGAAAATAAGTACAGTTTAAACACATGCTTTAAAATTTTTTACCTTAAAGAAGCTTAATAGCAACAGTAATAATTTGACTTCAAAAACTTGTATTTCACAATGTTGTTGGAGTAATCTTTTTAATCAGTATTTTTGCTCTATATCTTTGTCAGCAAAAACAAAAGCTAACTGATTCTATTGTGGCTCACTTCCATATGTTCCTGAAAACACATGACCATTTTGAGTCAAATGGTAAACTTTCTTTTGAAATATATTACATAGTGGTATTACCTGAAACCAAAAACATTTTAGATCAAATTAGACTTTTTCCATGAAGATTTGCACGAAAAGAGTTTTTCAAGCAATGTCTGTCGAAGGACATCTCTTTCACCTTTTCCTTGGTACTTGGAGCAAATTCTCCAGGTGGCAATTCTGTCAGCATAGGTGGGAATGTAGATGGCCAAGCTCTCATCATCCATGCTTGCTATAGCTGATATGTCTACAAGCACAATGAAATTATGGTTAATATAAAAAAGAAATAAACTAAAAAGACTCTTTTAAGCACATGATTATTAATATTTACAGCAGAATTTATGATTATATGCATGACATGTTTAAAAAAAATTAAGCTGCTTATCCTTATCTCTATATCTTTTTGTCAGCCTATCTCATTAACATCCATGAAGAAAATTTACTCTGTTTACGGAATACTTAAACGGTATAATTCCCATGCCGCACCACTAGTAGTGCTGTGATTTTTGAAGCTCCGCGTCAAATTGCCCAGAAGAAGAAAACAGCGGCTGGCGGAGTACTGTTTCGGCTGCAAACTGTTGTAAATAAACCGACAGCTATAGCTGAAAGTCCCCCTAAGCAACAGTTAAACCTTGTAGTGTGTAAATGGAGAGTACAAAGGTAACGCAAACCTGTTTTCACCGTGTAAACAGAGACAGACGTACAGTGATGCAAGTGTATCCGGAGCATAGTTGTTAACTATAAATAATTACTGCCGAATTGATCAAATTTCAAGTAGAGGACTTGCTTTATATGCATGACTTACCTTGTCACTCCTCAGAGCAGAAATACATTCCTCCGACAAATGATGACTTCTTAAAAAGAAATTATCTCCCTCCGTCTCTCCTCTTCTCCATGACACTCAAATATCCCGCGAGCTGATGCCGGGTTATGTTGCGTTATGAGGAGAAAATTGTCTCGTTTTAGCAAGATAAGTCTCTCATTAAAACAAGAAACTTTTGCCGTTAAAGGTAGAAAGTTATATAGTTATAACAAGTTGCCTTGTCAGCCGTCTGGAAGCAACACGCTTTGGTACAATCCTTGAAAGTCACGTGACCTCCCACAGCCGGAAGAGGCAGCCTGTGAGCCTGCGCTCAGGGCCACATGTGAGCCTGCGCTCGGAGTTAAAAATCAAGAAAATACGCATACAAATCCTTCTACGCATTTGTGCATCTCACGCGGCAGAAGGGTAGCAAAAATCATGTGTGTAAAGAGAGCCAACCGAAAAACCGCTTGACTTGTAGCCAATGATTTGTCTGTATTTCTGGGTCTTGAAGCAAAAATACTTCAGACACAAGTGTCTCTGTGTGTGCTTACAGATTGATCTACACATTTGCAAATCTCAGTACACATTTGCAGATCTGAAAACAGATTTGTGGATTTTTTACACATTTGCAAATCTCAGTACACATTTGCAGATCTGAATACAGATTTGTGGATTTTTTACACATTTGCAAATCTGAATACAGATTTGTGGATTTTTTACACATTTGCAAATCTCAGTACACATTTGCAGATCTGAATACAGATTTGTGGATTTTTTTACACATTTGCAAAACGGATTACACACAAGTAGTTTTACACATTTGCAGATTGTTGTACAGAGACACAAATCTCCTCACACATTTACAGATTTATTTACACATTTTCAAATCCCACTGCACACACACAAATCGAGATACAGACACACAACTCTCCACACACATTTGCAAATGTAAAGCTACTATTTTGGCCCCATAGTCTGGGATTGTTCCGTATTCGAGCAGAGGCTGTTTTGTGCGAGCAGAGGCTGGTTTGTGTGAGCAGAGACTGTTTTGTGCGAGCAGAGACCGTTTTGTACTCGGGGAAAACTTATAAATGATATTTTGAGTGCAACGTTTGGGGACAGTGTGCAAAACAAGTTTTTTTGGGTGAAACGTATCTTTTTGTATATCCATATTATAGATATCAAAACATGCGTCTCGATGCCCTGAAGTGTGCTATTTGTACTTCACGCCATTTCAAGTTACTGCAGACATGCTCCACAGACACCAAAATCACATAATCCACAATTCAACGCTCACTGCGGGGGCTGTGATGAACGTAGGAATATGATATTCGCAAGGGTAACTCTTACGGGTAGCACGATACGCACCACGAGGCAGTCGCCTTGCTAAATTTCTTCAGAAATTTTCTAGTTAGGCGACTGCCATGCAAATGCATGGGCAGAGCCTATTACTATGCACCGAATAAGGGTTTCTTTATTCTTATAGTTTATTTTCCTTCCGTCACCGTTAATACAGCCCGAACCATAGGGTCTACCCCCACAAACTATATATCAAAACGTGCGTCTCGACGCCGTGAAGTGGGCTATTTATACTTCATACCATTTCGAGTTACTATGGCGACGGATTTAGCCAAAAACCACCCCCAAACACAGAGCTAAACTCCACATAATGCATGACCATATATGGCTCTGGTCTTTGGTAGCGTGGTTTAGTGCTGGGACTGCCCGTCAAGAGGTCGTAGGATCACAACCCGGTGCGGCAACTTTAGACAATTACTTTTTTACCCCCATAGTATATATATCAAAACGTGCGTCTTCATCCAGTCAACTGCTGTTTTTGTATCAGCCGCCATTTTGAGTTACCATGGCGACTTCATCAACAAAAAACGTGCAAAATTGCATTTTCTTCCTTTTTGAGGCACTTTCCAGTACAGCATTTGGACCAAATTAACAGAGTACCATCACCCGGTGATACTGAACACAACCATGTTAGCGGATAACGGTTAGCATGTTGCTAACTTCAACCTACTCGCTCAATTTTCATTCTACGTACACAAATTATACATCAAAACGTAGGTATTTTTGTCTGGATTCAGGAAATGTAACCCTCATTGGTGTAGGATTTATAGATTTTTCGCAAATCACCTCAGACCAGCAAACACCCCAAAGACAAAATTATCCTAAAACCACCGAACAACTTCAGCCTACTCGCTCAATTTTCACTTTATGTACACAAAATATACATCAAAACGTAGGTATTTATGTCTGGATTCAGGAAATGTAACCCTCATTGGTGTAGGATTTATAATTTTTTCGCAAATCACCTCAGACCGGCAACAACCCCAAACCCTCCCCATTAATTTCCTATGGAGAGGTCTTGAAAAATGCCATCTGCAAATCCAAAACACACATGTTTTCATGATTTTTTATGCCTCTATTCAAATATTTCCAGCAAAAACCCATAGACTGTCTTGTTCCTACATCCGTTACGAAATGAACACAGAAAAAATTACGGCTCTACCATTAACGGTTCCCGAAAGATTGAGCGCTGTTCGAGGCAAAGTATTCCATTCTAATCCAATTAGTGGCTAAAGAAGGCCGATCTGACCCATGAACTTTGGTGACGTTTCGTGACATTAAGTATTGGCACCCTTTCTGAGGCACTTTCCAGTACGGGATTTGGACCAAACTAACAGAGTACCATCACCCGGTGATACTGAACAAAACCATGTTAGTGGCTAATGGTTAGCATCTTGCTAACCGGAAGTAGCTCTAGGAAGGTCCTACAAACTTCTGCTTAGCCAGGGTTGTTCTGCCTTTGCAGACAAAGAGAGGGCTGCAGCTGTCAGTGAGTCTCCATGACAACGCTGCTACCAAGAGGCTCCTAGGAGGTCAGGGACATGCTCCACTGACTTAACATGGCACCTTTCAACGGCCGCTGCGGGGGCTGTGAAGACCGTAGGAACCTGAAATTCGCAGTGTTACTTCCTGTTAGTATTTTTGACGGTACGGTGCGCACCACGAGGCGGGCGCCTTCTTAAATTTCTTCTGAAATTTTCTAGTTAGGCGCCCGCCTATGCATTGAAAATGCGTGGCGGAGCCTAATACTATCCACCTAATAAGGGTCCATCACCGTTAATACAGGCCGAACCGTAGGGTCTACCCCCACATACTATACATCAAAACGTTCGTCTCGACGTTTTTGTACTTGACGGCATTTCCAGTTACCCTGGTGACAAAATTAATCAAAAACCACTTCGTCAACACAGTTGACCTCTCCATAATTCGGAGCTGTGCATGGCACTGGTCATTGGTACAGTGGGTTAGGTGTTTGGCTCATTAGCTGCGTCTCAGATCAAAATACAGAGTTTGCAGCTTTGCAGACACAAAGTTTTGCCCTTGACTGTCGGCGGTTGGCAATTACCTCATTAGCAGCGTCTCAGATCGAAATACAGAGTTTGCACCTTTGCAGACACAAATTTACAGACTACGCCTTGTATATATTTAAAAACACGGACGGCACATTTATGTGTGAAAGTCTCATGCTTGAACAACAAACGGTTTAGGAGTAGCGGCGATGCGAAAACATGTGATGCTTTGGATTTTCAGATGTCATTTTTCAAAACCTCTCCATAGGAAATGAATGGGGAGAGTTTGGGGTTGTTGCCAGTCTGAGGTGATTTGCAAAGAATCTATAAATCCCACACCAATGAGGGTTACATTTCCTGAATCCAGAAAAAAATACCTACGTTTTGATGTATAATTTTTGTACGTAGAGTGAAAATTGAGCGAGTAAGCTGCAGCTGTCTGGAGTTTTGCGTGCTGCAGACAGACAGCCAGGGCCGGTCCGAGCTTCCATAAGCGAACTAAGGGGGCCGCTTGGGCCCACTGGTGCAAAGGGGGGGCCCCCCAAATTTATTTATATATTTATTTTTACAAGTAACAATTAAATAACTTCAACAACTGATATAAATGAATGATGATAAAGGAATTTATTTAACATGTTTTGTGACAGTTTGTATTCAGAAGTTTTAAGAAAACAAAGTATTTTATGTATTGTTTATTCATTTATTTTATATTAATACATAACCTCCAGAGACGACCCCCCCGGCAAATACAGCACGACCCACCATTTCATTGTAGCCCTGGCTGTGTGTTTAGGTTTGTTGTCCTGCTGGAAGGTGAACCACCGTGTCAGTCTCAAGTCTTTTGGAGACTACAACAGGTTTTCTTCTAAGATTGTCCTGTATTGGGATCTATCCATTTTCCAATGAACTCTGACCATCTTCCCTGTTCCTACTGAAGAGAAGCACCCCCAGATCATGATGCTGCCACCACTATATTTGACAATGGGGATGATGTGTTCAGAGTAATGTACAGTGTTAGTTCTCCGCCACACATTTGCATTTTGGCCAAAAGGTTCAATTTTAGTCCTGTCTGACCAAAGCTCCTTCTTCCACATATTTGCTGTGTCCCTAACATGGCTTCTGGCAACTGAAAATGGGACTTTTATGGTTTTCTTTTAATAATGGCTTTCTTGTTGCCACTCTTCCACAAATACCACATTTGTTCAGTGCACGACTAAATGTTTGATGTTAGTGGTATTACACAATGAGCTAAGAACAGGTTCACTTCATTTGTGTAGTCAAGTCCAGGTTATTTGTATAGCACATTACAGTTGCAAGGTGGTTCAAAGTGCTTTACATCATGGAAACATAAATACATCGAAACGGTCACTGGTTGTGAGACAAGTAACAAATATTAAATTGTATCGAGTGAAAACATCAATACACATCAACATCTGAATGGTATGGAGGGTTGATACAGCAGCAGGTCTTTAATGTATTGGTGCTAAGCCATTCAGTGATTTATAAACTAAAAGAAGTATTTTAAACTCTATTCTCTGAGCTACAGGGAGCCAGCTTTAGGACTTTAGAACTGGGGGGATGTGCTCCATCTTCCTGGTTTTAGTGAGAACGCGAGCAGCAGCATTCTGGATCAGCTGCAGTTGTCTGATTGATTTGGGCAGGCATGTGAAAACACCGTTGCAGTAATTAATGTGACCAAAAAAACGTGTATGGATGGGTTTCTCTAGATCTTGTTGGGACATGAGTCCTTCAGGTGATAGAAGGCTGACTTTGTAACTGTCTTTGTGTCCTTGAATGTTCAGGTCTGAGTCCATCACTACACCCAGATTTCTGCCCTGATCACTAGTTAGTTCGTTGTTGTAATAACTGAAGCTGCGTCCTGACTGTAGTTCGTTCCTCTTTAAGCCGGGCGTACACTGTACGAGTTTTTCCCCTTTTCGGGCCGATTCTTCAGTCGTGCGAGGATTTTTTGAATCGGGCCGAATTTCAGCTTGATCGTACAGGGGGGGAGGAGGGGGGACTGGCTTCTCACGACTACCTGCCGATCAGGAATCGGACGGTGGGTGAAAATCAAACATGTTTGAATTCAGTCGGCTGTCGTGAGGTTTTCGTGAGCGCATCCTGCTGTTCAAGCAGAGCTACGAGGGAGCGCCCTCCCCTCCTCTCCGTCCCCGCCAGGGGAGGGAGGTGAGCGGGCGTACCTTAAGCGACCTCCGCCCGGCCCGCTCGCGGGGGGGGGTTGGGAAGTGCGCGCGCTCCGGTCCGCGCAACGCGTTGGCCGCCTGTTTCGGCACTCCTCCGCTCGCGGGGTGCGGGCCGGGCGACCTGCCGTGCCGCGCGGCCGCCGGTGCGTCTCGTCCCTCCTCTCTCCCCTCCGTTCCCCCGACGCCCAGTGCCTCCTGCGGGCCTCGCCAGAGCCGGGCTCGACCCCCTGCTCTGGGTCCCTGTCACCCACCGTCGCTCGCCTGCCTCTGTCACCACAGCGAGCGGTCCCAGAGGGGGCGCGACGTACAGTGTGAGCAGTCCGGTCGCGTCCGAGCGTCGCGCCGCACAGATCGTGAGCGGTGAACTTTTTAAACCCCGCGGTTCCGTCGCACAGTTTGAGATGTATATAAGTACCACGACTGAAAAACTCGTACAGTGTATGCCCGTCTTAAGCCCCAAAGATAATAACTTCAGCTTTGTTTCTGTTTAGATGGAGTAAGTTTTGGCACACCAATGCATAAATTAGTTCTAAGCATTTATTAAGTGCATGGATAGGTTAGAGCCACCTGGTGACATAATGTAGAGCTGTGTATCATCTGCCTAGTTATGGTAACTAATTTTGTTTCTTGTTAGAACCTCAGCTAATGGGAGCATATAGATGTTGAATAGAAGGGGTCCCAGATAGGGCTGGGCGAAATGGCCTAAAATCAATAATGTAATATGTTGAGCAGTTCACCTTGATAACGATAAATGGACGATAAAACTATAGCCCCTTTTCTATTAAATTTCCCCAGGATTCAAAGCCCCAGGCTTTGGTTTACCAGAGGAAACCAAAGTCTGGGGCTTTAGGTTAGTCAGTTTTCTATTAGCTATGCAAAACAGCCGAATGACTTTTTGGGAAGTTGTGAGGGAAACTGAAGTACCACTCCAGTTCATTGGGCGGCAAGAAGACAGCGGTCAAAAAGACAAAGGCAGAGAAGTTGTATCCATATGCTGCCACTCAAGCTGCCACTCATCTGGACTCTGGAGAAACAAGATGGCGAGCGTACAACTGATGGAGTTATATCTTCGTATAGCCACTTTTACACCGGCTTAACCCTATTCCGCACCGTCGTGTTCCACTCAATGCTACTCTTGTTGGTGTAAATAAATAAAAATAAAGTACAGCTTAATTCTGCCTGAGCAGCATGTTGACTACAGTAGTGTGGGGTGTATGACAGAAGCAGAGGGGAGGCAAGACTGTAAAGGTTGCTGAATGAAGGCAAACTTTATTCTGCAATAAAGCAGATCTCCCCCGCTTCCCAAAACAGTTTATAATGAACTTAAAACGCAGAAAACATCCAGCTATTTCCCACTAATTAGTAAACACCTTATAGTGACTTTTCAGCCATAACGAATAGATCCAGTTTGCGGCAAATCACTGTGTGGCCAGCAACAGGGGTTTCCCTCTGCAGCCTCCCCGGAGAGACCAGGCTGTCTCTGCCGCTCCCAACAAGTCCAAGCAGAATTAAAATAGGTTCTTGATTAACTGACTGCACAGATTTAGAGGTGTACTTTCTCACTTAAAAACATTTTAAAACAACTTTTTGTGATAAATTAAGGTTATAAAATTGATAGGTTTATAAACTCATCTCCTTAGTGCTCTTTACTACACCTTTATAGCAGACGGTTTTCCTTATTGCACCCAAAGTATTGGGTTGCTTGAGGGACCAAAGCCCAAGGAAAGTAAAGACCCGGGTAAATGCGTATGGAAACGCTACACTGGATTTGAAAAGCACCAGGCTTATGAGTGGCAATGGAAAAGGTGCTTATGATTCACTTTTGCCGCGTGCAGCCTCTCACCCTGTTCAATGCGGGGAATATAAACCAAGCTTTATATTGATAGTCTAATTCATGTGGACAATCACAGCTAAATTATCTTAATAGATGCAAATCCCAACCACACATATTCCCCTAACAGGACATATAGATTAAAGATTAAGTGATAATAATAACACCATGGAGCGGCCGCACCTTTACACATAGGTAACTCTATTAAGATGCGCACACTTGCCAGGTGCAGCCTGCGCCCAAAATATTGCACTCACATCCATCTATTGGACTCGACAGCTTTAACTATGTTTGCGCCAGTAGTAACACCGACAAGACCCTCTTCCTTGATGTCCCATACAGAGAGCTTAAGCCGTGTCCGACCATCTCCCCGGTATTGGCTGGAATATATGCCGTCTTGAGCACACTGGTGTGCAATCTCCATTCATCATTGATATATGTACAGTCAGACTAATGTACGGGACCTGACAAAAACAAGCTAATCTAATCTAAAGTTAGTTCTAAAGTAACAATGAATTAATTTATCAGAAAAAATAAAAGCGGGTAAGTATTGCATAATTATTGATAATATGGCATATTCAGGTAAAAAATTTAATATTCAAGTTAAAAAGACAAAAAACAGCAGCCAATTTACATAACGATGTGAGAAAAACATGCAATATGCATAACTGTACAGCAACACCCAGAGTAGCAAAAATGTGTGCGAATGGACATCAGCATCTGAGAGACAGTGTAAGTAATTCATGATCTGATCAGAACCTGTGCAACCATTATGTTGAAATCACTCATTGAGTTTTGTTGTGAGCAGCAGAGATTATAAAGTCGAACAGCAGTGGGGATAAAGGACTTGCAGTAGTGCTCCTTTGAGCATCTAGAGCAGTGGTTTTCAATAGGTGAGGCGCGCCTCCCTTGGGGGGCGCCAAAGAGTCACAGGGGAGGCGCGAGAAGACAGAGAAGAAGACAGAAGAAGACAGCGCTGCCGCTCAGCTCTGTGAACCTATGTAGCTTTTTTTTGCCTTCTGTCTGAGTGCGCAGGAACCAATCAAGCGCGCAGTGAGACAACTCTCAACGCTGAAAACTGGTCTGGCGTGCGCTCAACTCTGAAAAACTCTTCTCAATTTTCTTTCCTCGCGCTCAGTTCCATCTCTGCTCGCGCGCAACTTTGCTCGCGCGCACCTGCTCATTCCATGCTCAACAACAGCTGTGCACTCGCGCGGCTGTTTCTGCGCTGCGACTTCAAAAACTGTCCACTCCACCAGGTAATCACAGACATGTTTTTTCCATCCAATCAGAGTATGGCTTGCAAATACTGCATTCAGATGGATTAAATCAAAATGCTGTAATATTAGAGTTACTAAGAGTTACTAAGTGAGGTGTGAAAAATATTTGTCTCTTTCCAGCTTCTGGGAGGTGATGCAAACGTTTATTCTGATCATAATCATAATCATTGTTATCATTATTTAAAGAGCACTTTAACACGAGGTAAAACAAAGTGCCAAACATTAGAAATACATCAGATGAGAGATAATAATGAAATGCTTGGTTGTTAAAATAGCAATAGGTTTAAATTGTGTATAATTAGCCTAAAAAGTAAATCGGAATATGGATGTGTTGACGTCTGTTAAATTCAGGTTTTCTTTTTTATTATTATTTCAGCTGACGTCTCCTGTTGACGTGAGTTCAGTATGTCAGTTTATGAATTTGCTCTAATGACAGTTCAACATTAAAAATAGGCCCTCTGTCCGTGATGTAAAAGTAGCATGTAAAATGGAAGTATTTGGATGGATGGATTTTATGAATAGGCCTTTTTTTATGGATGTACTTTGTTAAAATAAATACAATAAAAAACATGTATTGGGCTATCAGATGTTTGTGAAACACAGGATTCCAGGAACACAAAAGAAAGATGCATTTGCTGCAGGGACCTGTGTGGGGTAGGTTTGTGGGGGTTTTTTTTTGGGGGGGGGGCGTGGTTATCTTTACCTATTCCAAGGGGAGGCTCACATTCAATGAATTTGAAAACCCCTGATCTAGAGTGCAGTAGTCTGTCACTGAAAGCTCCATGCTTGGGGTGTGAGAGTCTTGGAGTCCTTTTGTCTCCCAAAACCTGCACTGGGCCCCGGGGGCATCACAGGACAGAGCTGGCCCTCCTAATGAGATTATCCACCGAGTTTCCTCTCAGCTACAGAAAAGCTGCTCTCCAGGAAACCACACAATAGAAGACGATTGATTGCACCACAGAGTTAAAGAAGGTATTCAGGAGCACCCCTTGCACTCCAAAAAAGGCAGATGACCGTTCACACTGAGCCTGGTTCTGATGGAGGTTTTTCCTTCCCATTAAAGGTGAGTTTTTTTCTCCACTGTCGCTTCATGCTTGCTCAGTATGAGGCATTGCTGTAAAACCATGGACAATACAAACAACTGTCCCTGTGGCTCTACGCTTTTTCAGCAGGAGTGAATGGTGCTTATCAAGACCAATCTTCATAATCTGATCCAATCTGTGTAATCTGATAGAATTTCACGCAGCAGTGTGTTGTGTGGTGCAGTAACAGTGCAGGAGAAAAACAGAAGTGCATTCATGTAAGGCAGTCCGTTAAGTTTATTTTGGCCTTATGTAAGAAATAGGGCAGCGTAGTCCAACTACTCTGTCCTCCTGACAGAGACGGATAGCTGTCCCTCTCAGGAGAGATCTGTGTACGCGGAGGGGCGGAGTGATATTACACACTTGGGAACAATGTTTAATGCGCCTTATAATCCGGTGTGCCTTATGGTCAGAAAAATACGGTACTTAGCTTTCTGTTTGGTACATATTGATGAGACATTAAAGGACATTTGTGCAAAGGCAGAACAGCTGACCAACTTAGTATAAAAAGATTAGGTCAAAAATAGTTTCTTTAGGTAACTAAAGAAGCATTTTGCCCTGTTGTTCTGCCAAACATGTACCAAACATGATAAAAAAGGATAACTTAATTTTAAATTGTTAATTTTCTTTTTATAGAAAAAATATAACTGTTAAAATTGTTACTACTTGGCCCTAGAGAGACGGAAGTACCGCTGGAAGTTACCCTTATCTAGACACAGCTACACATGGTGGTATTCGGCAAACCAGGTCCATCTCTGGAGGTTCTCGTGGACCCAGGGGCGCTGACGCCATTGTTTGGCTTTCCACATGTCTTACAGCACTGTAGCTCGCTCCATAAAATCCATCTCTGCAGCACTGTGAGCTGAACAGACAGGAGGAGCTGGCAAGCGTATAGACACTCCTCCAATTTGAGGATGTGGTGAAGCAGGCTGGGGGAGAAATGGCTGCATGGATTGTTTTTGCAAGAGAGGTGAAATTTTTGCCTGGATCCCATTCGGTGTAAACATACCTTTTAGAGCCATAAACAACACAAGGCTTAAAGTGTGAAGTAGTGCACTCATGAAAAAAAGACACATTTAAATATATAAAAACGTTATAAAAATATATGTATGCATTAAAAACAGCAGTGATTCACAGTACTTTCACTGTTATGAATAATAAAAGTTGTGCTAAACAAGAAGCTAATGTATTGTATTGTAACTACTGGTGCTGTAAAACCCTCCTGTGTTTTTTGGCCAATTTTTTTTCATCAAAAGAAATCATGTTGAGGTCCACAAAGGTCATGTTAAGGTTTGTCCAGAAAGGTCCGTACAGCACTCACTAGGTATAGTTACGCTATAAATTGCCTATACATACTCTGGAATGGTTGGGACATGGTGTGGTTGGTAACCCAATTGCAGGAGGTCAGTTTCTTGACATGCAAGTCTATCCATATCAAATGTGTCCCCAGTTCTTTTTTGATGTTCTCTGTGACAGAAAAACATATTAAAAACTAACACAGTAACTCATTTTGTATACTATTTTATACTGATGAACATTTAAGATACCGCTGACCCCACCATGACTCGCACATGTAAACAAAGAAACCCAACTACACCCAGTCCCCACTTCTGCACAAATTCTTGAATTGAAGTTGAATCTTTAGAGTTTCCTCCCATCAAGGAGATGTTTAGCATATAATTCATGTCGCTGTCATTCCAGTGGTTAGCTCTTTGCCAATTTCGTACATTTCCTGCTGTTGCTCTCCATGATTGTTGACGTTCTTGTCCTGCTTTTTTCTTTAACATGCACAGATGTTAAACAATTGTAGAAATCAGAGACCACAGTTTACAAGCGCGAGGAAATCTGAGTATTGGGGAGGAATTAAGCTCTTATTTCCAGACATTGGAGAACAGCTGTTCACCAATCTCACTTATCGCATTTTGCTGTGTACATGATCACTTGAGAAATCAGATTACCTTAAAAATTGGAGTACAATAGAATTTCCCTGTGCATGTAAGCGGGCTGCATGCTTCATACTCCCAATAAACATTTGAACCTTTAAGTTCACTTTTGAGGCCTTATCTTGGCCATGGTGTGCTAGTCAAGTCGTTTTTGTTATTCTGCTTTAAAATAACAGCGGATCGAGGCAATTTTGATAAGGCTTCACCTCTAAGCAGACGGTTTGCATTGTTAGTACTGAACTTTAATTATGTCTGTCTGTCAGGAGATTGAACAGAGGCTGCAGCAACAGGCAGCCCTCTCTCCCAGCTCTGCTTCTACTGGCTCCAACATCTCCAAGACTGACACGATGATTCGACAGCATGCCCTGCGCCAGGTACATTTGATCACTCTTCATCATGTCTGTAACAGGTTTAAGAATGCATGCAGGAATCTTTTCCATTACACAAATGAAATAACATATTACTGCCTGAAACATTAAATCAGTAGACTTGCAGCATTTGCATCATGATGACTTAAATGTTCATTAGTCTGGGATATTTGGAGACTGCTTAGCTTTCTGTTTGGTATTGCTGACATACAAGGACATCTGTGTAAAAACAGAGAAGGTACTGGGCCATACAGTATTAAAACATTAAGTCAAAAATATTTTCTTCAGGTGCAATTTTGCAAGTAGGATTTTGTCTTTTTCCCTTAACCCCCGGAAAACAACCTATTTTCCATTTCTTATGTAGTTATAAACCATGTTTCCCAAGCTTTTGTGCTTAAACTTCCCTAATTAAAAACTTCCTCCATATTATTCTGCTGTAAGTTTTCTTTTCATACAAAAAATACAACTGTTAAAATTGTCACCTGTTTAAAAGCTCCAAATGGGGCTTCAGATCATACAGAAACAATTGTGCTGTCATTGTTTTACAGGGCAGAATTTGCATTTGCTGACTCTTGTCCTTTAACTATTGATGGATATTGATAAAGATTGGGTTTACCGGCCTGCTACTACATGTCTTATTGCAAACCCATCTTGCCCCGATTCTAGATTTGGCTATAAATGAAGAAACATTGATCAAGAGGTAGAACAGTGTAATAAGCATATTTAATCCATAAAAATTAAATATGGAGACAGAGTTATATTACCAATCAAGATCTTTCATCGCGCGGTCCAGAAGTCTGTCTAAATTAAGCTCTGAACAAAGACTCTTTTTATCAACTTTAAACTCCTCCTGCATGGCTCAGTGGGAGGATGACTGACCCCCTCTCCTTCTGACCACCCCCTCGGGGCAATAAAACGCCCTGTTATTCTACCCAGCAACAGAGAAGGGAGACACCCCCACTAAGATATATTTTTTAATTCTCAACAACTCCCTCTGTTTTGATTAACAAATCAAACCAATAACTAGGCTACACTAAGTCCATGTCTTGAAACCCTTAAACAAAGTGTAAATAGTAAGATTTAATATTGTAACCCACTGTCCCCTCTGTTGGCGACTTATGAAATCAAATTAAGTTCAAATGTACCCCTTAAATGTAAAGTAACCCAAGTATAAGCTAATAAACTATTAAACCTATCTAAATCTCAAATCTACTAGAATTAGGAAAAGTAAGCACCTTTATCCTGAGGTGCAAGGCTATGATATCTTTGCAACTACCAAGAAACCGTTACATGAGCTAATTATGACTTTAAGAGTCCTAACCTAGATTAATAAGATGTCTTTTTAAAAATTAATGTAACCTGTAAAGGCACTACACTCAGATCAAACCACAGAAAAAAAAGATTATCATGCAATGCAGAACCAAGAGTCTAACAATACTAATATTGAACACCTTATGAATATGGAACTTATAAGACATATGCAGTGGTTACAAAACTCTCATTTTCTTTTTTTTCTTTTTTACACAATGCATTCAATCATTGTCATGATGTCTTGCATCTCGGAGATGTCTTCTTCTCGCCTTTAAAGAAGATGGTTTAAAGAGTCAGTGTTCCAACCTTGGTCTCCACAGAACTGTATGTTAATCTTTATTAAAAATAAAAAACGAAAACAAAATAAACTTCCAGCTGCCCCTTCCGTGGGTGGCTCTGCGCGTCAAATTGTTCCGGTGATCTTTCCTTGAACCCTCTGTTTGGCTGGTACATACGGCTCTGGAATCAGATGGGCCCCTGACCTCTGGCCCACCACATCTGTCTGTTGATTACCTTAGCGCCCACTCCTTCGAGGTCGGGGGTCGGTGGACTCCCTTCACATTTCTCCTAATTTTATGTCTCCTGAAACTTACACGACAATCTTTTAGATATCAAATGTTGTGTGCTACCTGTAATTCCGGAGGTTGACTTCTGGTCCCGAAAAGCTCCTTTCAGTCATGTGGAATCATATCCTGTAATGAAATTAACTGAACACTCCCACAAGAAACACACTTCACAGCTTTTTCACCCCATTTCCAATTTCGTCTGTGCACAGAACTTTAGCCCATTGTGTTTAGAATTATCCCCATTAATCCTTACCACCTTCCCTTTGTTCCTTCTCCATCCTATGAGAAACCTATTTTAGAAATGCAATAGTTAATGAGACACTTTATCGCAATTCCTCTTTCCTGACGCTGGGCCTCTGATTGTCCTGCAAAAGAATGCCTGCACAAAAACTTTATACTTCCGGTGGGAATCACCATGTCTGTGGAATCTAAAATTAGTTAATTTAGTTTGAAATCAAAGTACATTTTCCTGTAAGAATGTCAGAATGCTCTCTGGATGAAAGATTAAAGATTACCATTCAGCACACCACTCCACACAAAACCTTTCAGCACGTCACCACACCTCACTTCTGTACCATTTACTCCATACTCAGATGTGTATGCTGCGAAAAAGTTCCTATTTTTAATCTGAGAGGAAAAGCAAACCCTCATTTTAGTTCACCTATCGTTTTATCCAGTTGTTACAAATCCTGATCCAGTTTACTGCAACAGATATACGTGGCTTTGAATCCTTAACTAACCTACCTGACACACCAATGATTTTAAAGTAAACTAAATATGCATTAAGTTACCCTCTGTTTATCTCTGTTTTATCCAGTTTTTTGTAGTTTATGTAGTTTTTCTGTTTAATTTAAAATTCACTTTATTGTCCTGCTTAAACTGTTTAAGCCTTTTTCCGAGAACCCCCCTCATAGAATCTGTCTCTAGCAGATACGTGTTGTCTGACACTCCACCCATTAAATCTAATTTACGGTTCCGGTCTGTTTTGGGAGTCACTTAACAAACATTCCAGAGAGCCATGGGTAAGGTCTTTTGTGGGGGGTTTCTTTTTGTTTAAACAACCGTTATCTGATTTACAATGCAGTTACATACCTCCGTGGGGTCCTGCACAAGAATCCTTCCCTTAAATTACTTGTGCCAAGGGTTGATATAAAGTTTAAGATCTATATAACTTTACGATATAGTGTTATCATATAAATGTTTATGTCATATCCCTCTGCTTGGAACAAAATTAATTTTGTTACAAAACATTAACAAAGAATAGTATTAGTCATCACAGGGAATCAATTAACTGCAAATAATTATCTGAATTGAAGTATGAAAAACACTGCCCTATATCCTGGATTCAGATCAAAACTTAATGCAATTTCATAATCCCACAGATCTGCAAGACGTCCTCCAAAAGTTGTGTAAGATCAGTGTACCCATTGAAATAATGATTGTAAACTAATTTGCTAATTGAAAATGCTGAATGTTCCAAGGTACTTACATACTGATAAAATATTGGGTTTTACCTGAATAAAACACCTGGCAATGGCAAATTCTGGTGAAAATCAGATATGTTTTAGCAGGCAACAGTTATATTGTACAATAGAAAAATCTCAATACTTGTGAGCTAATAAGAACTAATGTGTGTAACCTAAAAAGTGTGTCTCTGCAATGAATAGTAAACAAGACGTCTCACCCAGATCACCGCTGTGCCTGCTAGCGAGAGGCCCCCACGTCGTAAAAGCTGATAAGAACTCCCAGTCTGTAAATTTATGGCATGCAGCTGTGAGGATGCAGCATCACAGAACCCTAAATGTGAAAAATATCCCCACCCCAGTGGATTTTCTGCTAATAATTGTGATGGTAAAGTACACCTTCTGCTGTCAATTATGAGCAATACGGTCCTGGACATAATAGAATTAAAACTCATGTTTAAAAGGAACATAACAGTTACATAGCAAAAAAAATTTAAGAGACAGTAGTATATTTTTCAAAACCGCAAACCTGTACTGCTCGTATCTGCCCAATCGGCTGCCTTAAGAAGTTATTACCTGCACCAATCCATTTGCCTAGAAGCTCAAGAGTTGGAGAGACAGCAAAAACATGAGAAATCACATCCCATTAAATTTGGTCAGAAGTATATTGGTAGAAATAACTGTGTATGTTTTACCTTAAAAATGTTTGATACCAGGCTGCGGCACCTGAGATGGACTCGAATTGTCATGCAACAGATCAGGCAAACATGAGATCAGAGTTAAGACTTCATATTCAAAGGCTTCCATGCATGGAACTGTACATCTCTTCCCCCAGTGTGGCAGTAGGTCGCTGCAATGTCTCTGCAAGCACCTCAGTGACAAAGTCTCAGTCCACGACTCAGAAACCTGATGAAACAGGTGGCTCCAATGTGCGCAAAAATTCATACAGTCACTTCCCTTGACAGCTTGGGATCTGCACTGTTCATGAGCGCTGGCCACTTCTCCAGGGTGAGGAAACATTGTTCATGGGAACGTTATCCCCTGTCTGGGGTACTGACCTTCCGGATGTGAGCCCATGCCAGGATGTCATGCCAGGCCGACTTGTTGGTGATGTGAAACAGTCCCTGGCCCAGTGCCCAGAGAGACCACATTTAAAGCAGATGTCTGTGGATGGTCGAAAAGTTCTGACATGTCCGCCCCGTCTACTCGGTCTCTTGGTCCTCCCTCCATGTCTGCACTGACTGTCACAATGAGATCCGCGTCCATACACAGGAACAACAAATCTGGAATCAAATACAGAATAGAGAGGCGGAGGAGGTGGCCCCCCTCCATGAATGAAATTAGACTGTGGTGGAACCGTCAGGGTCTGAGCACCTCATGATGCACCCGCAGAGACATTTCTTTGTGTCATCTCCTGCTTTCTCTTGGTCACTTTCTGCTTTGCTTCTAGTAACTGTAATTTAAGTAATTGAAGTTGCAAGTCCTCTAAGTCTTGCTTCGATTTTCTGTCCTCCCTTTGAGCCACATGCAAATAGTCGATCAAACAGGTTTCCCAGCGAGCATACGAACACCCAGGTATATTAGGATTTTGTTTCATAAGCAGGGACACTAAAGAAGGAACCCCATCCAAAACTGCCCCTCTAAATAATTCACCCAGATTGGAGCAATTTGTTCTAGGATCCACACCTGTGTGTTTGATCCATCCTACTGATTATTCCAGAAGATATCGAGAGTCCCAGTCAAACTCAGGAACCTTCTGCTAAAGTATATAAAGAAAATGCTGTATAACTACATCCATCAAGGAAGAAAGTATTAAAAACACCAAAGGTACATTTTAAAACAGCTCTAAAATCAGTTATGTGCCTTTGTTTAGTAATTTTTTAAGTCAAATTCTGCCGGCCACGAACAATCACCAGCAACTGATGTTGAAAAGTTTATTCACCAGAATTTGCACATGAACAAGTAGAAGATTCCTCTGTTCTTAAATTACTGTGTGACAAGGACATCTGCAGTTTGTGGAACTATGAAAATGTGATTACATATAATGAATAATTAAGGGACCGTCCTATGATGATCCCATAATATTTTCTATTTCTACTAGGTTTTGGCGCTCTGCAATATCAGTATTTATAATAAAATGATACACGCCATTAACATTTGTCATAGATTCCTCAATTTTAGCTGCTTCATTTGAGGATAACTTCAAAAGTGACTCATGACTAAATGCAGTGTTAACAAAATCTGTCAAATTAACCGCAATATCCGTTTGCACACACTATTAGGGTACAGTTTAACCTTAACTTCTAACTCTGTGTAGTTCTGCTTACTTGTGTTTTTTCCCAGGCCTGCAAATGAGCAAAAGTTTATAGGGTGGCTATTTTCTGCTCCCTATTAATCAGCTAGATTTAAGTCTGATGAATTATATCTATTTATTTATTTATTTATTATAAATAGGGCTATCAAACAATGAAAACCTTTTAATCACTATTTAATCGCAAATTATGTTTTATATCTGAAAGGATATACATTCATTAGGCAATTTAAAATGCTATTTTGCCACAGATAACGCTAGTTACAATTACACCCTTACAAAAGGTATCTGCCCTTTTTTGTTTTTTCCCAATCTTTAAAGCCTCAAACAGATGTTTAAACTTCTCCCAAATTTCCAACAACTGTTCCAAACTTCTAACCTCTTTCTAACTTTTAGGCTACAGTTTAAAATAAAAATTTACTCCAAAACTCACCAAGATGTAGCCAGTCGTGCGCTTCCCAATGCAACTCACCCAATCAGCTTGCAGCCAATACCTCAAACGCTTCACTGCATTGAAATTCTCCTGCACTTCAACAAACATTATTAATGCATCGACCTTTTTTGTAATGATTTCCAAATTCCCCTTAGTTTTTCACCCATATTTTTACCCATCACTTTTTACTTAACAAAATTAAAGCTGCCCCCCAGTCACTGCTCTAATCTTGGGGTCCATGCACGTGGAGAGTTTCACACCATCCTGAAGACACGCACACACCTCAGCAGAAATACACACACACAGACAGACTCACATCGGAGCCGCGGACTCCGCTTTCAGTTTGCTCACACAATGGATCCAGTTTTCACCGAGACAAAACATTGGACAGGACGTAACAAAACAACATTTAAGACAGACAGCCTGGCGCATCACAGAAGGACCAGTTTGACCTGTCCGTAGTCGACGGAACCAACTATTCATTTAAATACCACCTCGGTCTAACCGTCGTGCAATCAGAATCCCCGTTCTGATGCTAGAGAACAATTTAAATGTTCTCCTGGGGCCCCTCTTTAATCTGTTTTCTTCTATAACAGCTCACCATTTCAGGGTCTTGCTGCTCTTAGCCTCACCTTAAAGATGTTACGTATCTCGGCCGTCCTATTCCCTGCTACTTTTTGAGTGTCCCTAATTCTCAAGAGGCAGCGCACACCTCAGCCCTAATCTTACCAGTTTGACAAGCTGGTTGCCGTTTGGCCAATCCCCGGACCTATTTTTTGTCTTTGCTTTCTATGTCTTTTTTACTTCGTTTTATTACAGTCTCACCATGTAAGGATTGTCGACTGCATGTTTTCTATTTTCTTCCTTGTACAGTCTCACCATTTAAGTATCTCAACTGTAATGTCCATTTTCCTACAGTCTCACCATTTAAGTATCTCAACTGTAAGTTTCAACATAAATTCCATTCAAACGTCTTATAAAAGTTGCTCTGTTCAACCTCCGATATTTTGAGAAGAAAGCTTCTCATTCACAGCACCACCTAAAGAATTTTGCCTGAGCATCTAACATTTTGCCAAAAGAGAATCAAAAATCTCTTACCTATTCGGGTCGACCCTGTGGTGCTGCAAATGATCACTCCTTCGCGCCCAAAGTCAAAAATGCCTCATTATTTAAAACCAAACTCGACGGGCATGGCACCATGATAAAGATTGGGTTTACCGGCCTGCTACTACATGTCTTATTGCAAACCCATCTTGCCCCGATTCTAGATTTGGCTATAAATGAAGAAACATTGATCAAGAGGTAGAACAGTGTAATAAGCATATTTAATCCATAAAAATTAAATATGGAGACAGAGTTATATTACCAATCAAGATCTTTCATCGCGCGGTCCAGAAGTCTGTCTAAATTAAGCTCTGAACAAAGACTCTTTTTATCAACTTTAAACTCCTCCTGCATGGCTCAGTGGGAGGATGACTGACCCCCTCTCCTTCTGACCACCCCCTCGGGGCAATAAAACGCCCTGTTATTCTACCCAGCAACAGAGAAGGGAGACACCCCCACTAAGATATATTTTTTAATTCTCAACAATATACAGGAATAGAGTCATACAAGTGTCAATTCCTCTGAGATAGCAGGGGATGCAATTTTTGGCAAGGAGTTGCCGAAAAATCCATCCTCCTTGTTTTAAACTTAAAAATGTCTTTTGGGGAAAGTGCCTTTGACTTGAGTGCGCAGGAACCAATCCGAGCGCGCGTTGAAACATCACATGCGAGCGCTCAACTCTGATAAACTCTTCTCAACCCACTGTCCTCGCGCTTGGTTCCATCTCTGCTTGCGCGCTCGACATTTTCCTTCCACGCTCAGCACCAGCTGTGCGCTCGCTCGGCTGTTTCTCCGCTCACGACTTCAAAAAATGTCCACTCCACCAGCCAATCACAGACAGGTTTTTTTTTCATCCAATCAGAGTATGTTGCTTTCAAATACTGCATTCGGATGGATTAAATCAAAATGCTGCAGTTTTTGGCAGAAATTACTAAACATAATGGTGGGATTAAAGAAAAAAAGAAAGAGTTGAATATTTTAGCCTAAAATATTTAGTCTAAAATATTTATAGCTACTAAGTGAGGTGTGAAAAATGCTGTTGTCTCTTTTCTTTCCAGCTTCTGGGAGGTGATGCAAAAGTTTCTTGTCATCATAATCTTCATCATCGACATCATTATTTAAAGAGCACTTTAACACGAGGTAAAACAAAGTGCCAAACATCAGAAATACATCAGATAAGAGATAATTTCTAATAAAATGACTAGGCTAAACACTCAACAATGTAAAATAATAATAATAAGAAGAAATTGATATAAAACATAATCAAACCACCTGGCACAGCAGAAATACAAGAACTAAGAAAAGTTGAGAAAGATAAAATCTCAGTAAGGTTGAAGTCCAATGAGTTTTAAGACAGGTTTTAAAACTGGAAAGCGGAGGGGCCTGTCAAATGTACAAAGCTAAGTCGTTCTATAACTTAGGGGGACCCAATAGAGAAGGCCCTGTTCCCTCTAAGCTTCTGGGCAGAACTGTGAATGACCAAGAGCAGTTGGTCAGCAGACGTGAATCAGCAAGCAGGGGTGTAAAGGTGAAGAGAAGCTCATTTAAGTAAGGTGGGCAAAGCTGTTTAGACCCTTAAAAACAAACAGAAGTTCTTTAAACTGAACTCTAAGATAAACAGGCGAAGTGAAGGGAGGTTTTACCTTTGCTTTGTTCCTTAAATGATAAAAATGACTTAACTGAGGTCCTTTTTTGACTGTCAAGTTTAAAATCCCCGTCCATTTTAAAATCAAGGTTCATAAATGTGGGCTAAACATTCATTACCAGGAGGTCTAAATCATCAGGATCAGCACTTCTTTGGATGTTTCAACTGGTATATTTGACAATTCATGATTTGCAAAGAGAAAGTGATTCGAGTTTTGATGGTCTCCTTGTCATTACCTTTCTACAGATTCTCTATCTCATTAAATTCAGGACTTTGCATGTGCCTTTTTATGTAGGTCTACCTACAGTAAAGTAATGAAATGTTTATTCCGTATATAGTGCAGGAATTTCTTTAATATAAACTAAAGAAAAGTTTACATCACCAAGCTGGAAAAAAATCTTTAAAAAATAGACAACAGCCTTTTCTACACCTCACTTAATAGCTCAAGGAAATATTTTCATCTAAATATTTTAGACTAAATATTTTATAAATATTTGAACTAAATATTCAACTGTTTGTTTCTTTTTCTTTTTTTCTTTACTCCCACCATTATGTTTAGTAATTTTTGCCAAAAACGGCAGCATTTTGATTTAACCCATCCGATTGCAGTATTTGCAAGCAATGATGAAAAAAAACTGATTGGCTGGTGGAGTGTACAGATTTGAAGTCGCGAGTGGAGGAACAGAGCTCCGAGAGCCGCACAGCTGGTGTTGAGCGTGGAAGGAGCAGGTCGCGCACGAACAGACATGGAACCAAGCGCGTGCTCTGGGTACCCCCAGGTAGTTTGATGTTGTTTTTAGTTGGCGGTTTGATTGCCTGAATTGTATGATTGTCAAATTGAGAAAGGAATAATAGAAAGCGGGCCACGCTGAGTAAAAAAAGAAAAAAACGGCTTCCAGTCCAGGGCGGGCACAGCCGACTCGGTGGGCGGGCACGGCCCCCCAATGCCCGCCCATGCCGCCGGGTCTGGATACAGAGCTGACTGACAATGCACAGCAACAGGTATGAGAAGGGGAACAGCCAAAAGTCATATTTGGGGGCCCAGTATCCTTCTCCTTGGTTCCCTTTTGGCAGATGCTGTGCTCAGGATTAAGCCTCCTACTTTCAGGTCAGAGGATAATCACTCTTCTGGGAACTTTACTTCAATAATTAGCTTTCCGGATTCATAATCTAAGAGAATAGTGGGGTGTGGTCTGTTTTAAAGTTTCTTTTGTTTTGCCATTTGATTGCCCCTTCTTAAAGATGAGGAATTTATCATTGCAGAATATGTTTGATCTAGTATTGCAGACAGGAATTGTTGATTTATGTCATGTGCTCTGGGCACGTTTCATGTTTTTTTTGCCTATTTTCCTGATTGCTTGTAGTTAGTTTTTCCCTTTGTGCATTTTGAATATTTTTGGGGTTTGGGTAGTGAACATGAATATTTTGATATATTGATGGAGCGCTGGCCTATAAAAAGGCTGTGCTTTGGTTGGTTCTCTCTCTCTCTCTCTCTGTCTCTCTCACCCCCCCCCCCCCCCCTCATGCATTAAAGTCAGTAGCAGCATGCCTCAACCCACAGACATATATACGTTGACGCGTCATAGGGCGCAGGTTCGCACGTCAACGTCACCGCCATATTGTATGTGGCAGAAAAAAGTTGAGTTCTGTTATTGTGAACGTGGATCGGAGATGATGCCTCATTCCTGTGCTGCAATAAATACACACACACACACACACACACACACACACACACACATATACATATATATATATATATATATATATATATATATATATATATATATAATCTGTGTGTGTATGTGTTATGAATATAAGGATCAATTTGTTAAATCTAAACATTGTGGTCTTCATTATTTCATAAAACCATGTCACATGTGAACCTTTAGGAACAGACTTTTTGGGTGAGTATTAAAGAGGTAAAATTAATAATATGAGGAAAAAAAGTCCTAGGTCAATAAAGTAAAAATAAACAAACAAACACAAAAGTGATAATGTTATGATAAAAACATCATATTATGAGAATTAAGGGGGTGTCATGATGCAGCCTGAAGGCTGCATTCTGAACACTTCCTCGTTCCTCCCTCAGTGCAGCCCTGATTGGGAACACCTGACAGGACTGCAATCAGCCACGGACTCGCTCCACCTGCTCTCACCACTATAAAGACTCACCTTCAGTTTGTCCTTGTTGCCGGTTCGTCTCAGTCTCCTGAACACCATGCCTGCCTCGTTCATGCTCGTCTCCTGGTTCTGTTCCTGTCTGTTCTCGCCTGCCAGTTTCCTGTACCCCTGCAACCTCCATCTGGTAAATGACTTTGGCTTCATCATCCACTACCTGCTGTCTCAATAAACTTTGGAAACCAGCTCTGTGTGTGTGTGTGCTGTGTCCGGGTTCATCCAAGACAAATCATGACAGAACGAACCAGCCAAAGGATGAACCCGGACGAACACAGAGCTTGGTACGGGAGCTGGCCGGAATCTGGATTCACCTTTACTTCAGCCCCAGATCTCCGTGGGTGCCTTCGCCTCTGGTTCGTCTCGCCGGGATCGTGGTCCACGATGCCCCGCCTCTTGGTTCGTCTCGCCTCTTGGTTCGTCTCGCCTGGGTCGCTGTGTTGCGACGCCTCGCCTCTTGGTTCGTCTCGCCTGGGTCGCTGTGTTGCGACGCCTCGCCTCTTGGTTCGTCTCGCCTGGGTCGCTGTGTTGCGACGCCTCGCCTCTTGGTTCGTCTCGCCTGGGTCGCTGTGTTGCGACGTTCGCCTCTGGATTCGTCTCGCCTGGGTCGCTGTGTTGCGACGTTCGCCTCTGGATTCGTCTCGCCTGGGTCGCTGTGTTGCGACTTCGCCTCTGGTTCGTCTGGTTCCGGCGCTCTCAAGGTTTCTGCGCTTACAGAGGGTCCTGCGCTCATTGGTTCCGACGCCTTCCCCGCGTCCTCTTGATTCCTGCGCCGACAAGGGATCCTGCGCTCCTGAGTTCCTGCGCCCGTAAGGTTCCAGGCTTTTTGTTTTATTTTGCCCGCCGTCCAGATACCCCCCTCCACCCGCCCAGTCGAGGAGGTTATTGGTCGTCTGGAAGCCGACCTTGAGGGGGGGGTAATGTCATGATGCAGCCTGAAGGCTGCATTCTGAACACTTCCTCGTTCCTCCCTCAGTGCAGCCCTGATTGGGAACACCTGACAGGACTGCAATCAGCCACGGACTCGCTCCACCTGCTCTCACCACTATAAAGACTCACCTTCAGTTTGTCCTTGTTGCCGGTTCGTCTCAGTCTCCTGAACACCATGCCTGTCTCGTTCATGCTCGTCTCCTGGTTCTGTTCCTGTCTGCTCCGGTCTGTTCTCGCCTGCCAGTTTCCTGTACCCCTGCAACCTCCGTCTGGTAAATGACTTTGGCTTCATCATCCACTACCTGCTGTCTCAATAAACTTTGGAAACCAGCTCTGTGTGTGTGTGTGCTGTGTCCGGGTTCATCCAAGACAAATCATGACAGGGGGAACATTTCCAGAATAATCACAGTTTGCAGAATTATTTCACTCCTGGAGTAATAGGGCCAGGTTAGATTATTTTAAATATTTTTATTCTTTAGGAGAATAAATTCAGGAGAATGAAGCTAAAGGGATACGAAAATAAACTTGTAATATTACAAAAAAAATACTACGAATACAAAGTATATTCAGAGATTAAAGTCCCTCTGATTCTGTTTAAGTGACTGAGTAACTGCAGATTTGCCACATTTAAGATGGCGGACGCTCTGACGCATCGCAGCATAGGCAGAACCCGCCCAATGACGCGTCTACTCTTATATTATGTCTATGCCTCAACCCACCTGGTGTTTTAGCTTTTGTTAGCCTTAGCTCTTTGTCTCGGTTTTGGCCCGGTGGGATCGGCTGTCTTGTTTTAAGTTCTCTGTCAATTATGGTTTACACCCCCCTTTTGATCTTTCATTAATTAGGTGTTGGTAACGGCTTTGATGGTCCTATATAGCGTTGGCCTGCTGCCACACCTGTTGTTTCTGTTTGGCCAGCTTACCAGCTCCACCTTTCTGTTTATACTTTGGGTTTTGTTGGGCACAGGGAGAAAAGGGTTCTTTGCTAACAAAAACATCTGAACCAATAAAAATTCAAAGAATAAAGAAGAAACAAAGTAATAAAATGTTTCAACCTTGTCCTCTCTAAATACGATGTGACCTTTTTGGGCCGTAACACTTTAGTTTCAACAATCGGAAGATAAAACCACATTAAATTTCCTATGTAGTTAAAGCTCAAATTTCACTAAACCTCCAGTTTTTGTTTATTAAAACTTTATAACTGAGTAAAATTTGTTTTTGTATATTTTGAATATGATGTAACATTTAAGTGGAAGTTAGCCATGTTTTTATTTTTTCTATTCCAGGCTCAGCAGCCCCAGGCTTCTCTGCAGCGAGGGCTGTCCAACTCTGCAAGAGGTGTCCTTTCCAACTTCGCTCAGGCCTCCCAGCTGTCTGTGGCCAGCAGCCTTATGGGAATGAGCAGTGCTAAGCACTGTGGCAGTGGTGGAGGTGGTAGTAGCAGTAACAGACTGCAGCACGATAGCCGCCGTCAAATCTACAACATCCCAGGTAAGAACATTCTAAAAGCCAAGGGTCAGCTGTCAAAAATCATAGGCATATTGAAATTTTGTGTTTGTTTTGTTTTTTTAATGGTGATAAGTTGTAATAATTTACGAGCATCAGAATTGCTATTACTTTTTTCAGTAAAAAAAAAAAGAGCCAACAGTGGTGCAGGAGGAGCTAGGGAGTCCGTCCTTTAGCCGGAGTTCGACCTGTTGCCATTTTGACTGCCCGCTCTGACAGTCGCTGCCTTCTTGGGCAAGACACTTCACCCACTTTGCCTGTTGGTGGTGGTCAGAGGGCCCAGTGATGCCGATGCATTGCAGCCTCGCTTCTGTCAGTTTGCTCTAGGGCAGCTGTGGATACAAATGTAACTTACCACCATCAGCGTGTGAATCTCTGCGTGAATGAGTCCTCTGGACTTTAAGTTCTATACAAGTACAAACCTTTTAGCATTTAGCATATTGATGGATTGACAATACTTCAAAAATTGTGGGGCATTGCAACATCTAAATTTAGTTTGTTTATTTCCATTTTTAAACTTACCAGTTTACTGGCTGTGCGTGGTTTTTCTGTGTAGGAACTGATTCCTGTGTGGGTGTGTGTACCAATCTTTTTTGTTTTTTATGTGTCCGATTTTTCCTTGCAGGGTTAAATATTGCCTACCTGAATCCTGCGGCAGTTGGAGCCCATAAGACTTCCAGCTTAGCAGACCGGCAGAGAGAATACCTGTTGGACATGATCCCACCTCGGTCCATATCTCAGTCCATCACTGGACAAAAATGAGCCCATCTAATCTCTTGTGTGTGTCAGACGGCAGCCTTGTTTGATAACGTCACCATTGTGAGGCGTTCCCAGATCAGCTGATATTTCCACCTCACTGTTCCATCGCATGCAGTGCCTGTTTGTGTGCCTACCTTAGACCAACCCATGAGAACCTACACAGCTGAACAAAAACACAAGCTCTCAGTGCATCTCAATTGTTCATATTATAGCAGAAATCCCCTCTGTAATTCCCTTTATAATCACTGGTGGTAGCACCTATACTTGCCACTGCCATTTAAACTGAAGTTAGTGTTATTCATTATGCTATAATTTGTTTTTGACATTTTTGTGTCATGTTTCTGTTTCCCCACCATCTACCCTTTACGTTAAGAAAAGACCCTTAGGCATTGTCAAGTTGGGATCAGTTAGAATTTTTTTTCTCACTTCCAATGCTATTATGACTATTGATAAGAACAGAAGATCAACAGGGTTCACTCTGGTTGCTATGCAACATAAAATTTAATTACTCCAAAGTAAATTAATTTGCTAACTAGTGTTTAAAGAAAGTGAAAAATTCTGTTAGGAACAAAAACAGGTCATATTAGGCTGTCCTTGCTGTTGAAAGACTATGCTGTTCAAAGAATTGAAAACGTTAGAGTGAAGTGCTCAAAATGGATCATCTCAGTGACTTGCTTCAAGGGCATCTTCAAAGAGTCATCACAACAATCCACACCCAAAGCTGAGTTTAGTTCAGGACAACAACCTGAATCTTGAGTGGGTCCTAACCCAAGTCAAAACCCACCAACTAAAACTGACTGCAAAAAGGTGAAATCAAGTACAAAAAAGGAACTGAAGTTTGGAAATCTTCTCTACCATTCTTGAGCAATGGGTTTCCTTTCCTTTATTTAGGATGTCAGTCTCTGCTGTTACAGATCTGTTGCTGACAAGTGTGCTTAGAACATGCTGTTACCAGGACCATCAGATGAAGCAGGTGAGCTGATGAACCAGAAGACAGATGTTCCTGGTGTTCAGGTGTACAACACAGTACAGTTCATGAGTTTTTTTCCTCCTCCTTCGTCCCCACCAGCCAGCAACCTCTCTATGCAGCCATTCTTCATGCTGTTGCCTCGTCAATAATATAATGTACAAAATATAAAACTCCAGTCTAGATACAGATCACAGATTCTGTACCTAAAATCCCCAAAACTGGGTTCTGGTTCCAGTCTGTGTTTTGGCTTTTATGTTATTCCCCCATAATTTCTTTTATTCTTGTTTTTTCATTTTTTTGTGTGCCGTCTCCAAATTATTTAGTGGCCTACCTGAGAGGTGTTGGCCACTGGAGACGATAATAATGTAAAACATTAACTGTTGAAAAATCTAATGATTATGTATAGATACTTAGCTTCAGAGAATAAAGGATGTGGATGTTTTATGGGAGAGACATGGATCAATCATTGTGTGCACCCTGTGTTCACAAGTTGCCTCACTCCAGAGGAGCACATTTCATATTTCCAAATGGAAATTTAGTTTTGTCTTTTGGTAAAGAGGAAATGAATGTTGGAACTGAAAGTAACCAAGGTCTGGATACTGACTAACCGAGTCTGTCGAGGCGTCCTCATCATTACAGAATACATTGATATTGATATGGACTGATTTCATATGCATTTTTCATTGCTTATTAGTTTTAATGTTTAGACCCCTGAACACATACCATTCTCAGTACAAGTTCTTATCGATGTTTGAAACACAAACTGTTGTCAGTTTGGCTTTTTATTGCTGTTTGTTTCATTTGCAATACCATGCTAACACATCCTATTATCAGACTCTGTTCTCTGATTGGACCTTCCTCTAAGAAGACCTTACTTTACCTACACCTCAGAAATTACAGCCAGAGTTTTTCACTGTACACTTTCCTCTGCTTTGATAGACAATCTTTATTCTTGTCGCAAGGTTTGACCTTTTTGGTTTTCACATATTTGGTAGTGCAGAAGTCTCCAGCATGAATGTGCTGGTCTTTGTGTTTTCTGTCATAGATTGTCTTGTAAGGAAACCTTAATTGTCAAGGCATTTGCATGGTTTCAGTTGATGCAAGTTCCTGGTGGAGGACTTGCACCTCCAGTCTGTAAGGGAAGATTTATGTGCCGATAAGTTGGTTTGTTTGTTTTTAAGAGGAAATTAAGTCAAAGCGATTTCTCATGATCAATTTACTTTATTTTATTTATTTTTTTGTTCCAGAGTGATGACTTGTATAAATTCCGATAAAGGTTAATATCTTTGCACAGTATTTTCTTTAAAGAGTCCATATTGTTTTGTTAATTCTGGTTGTGGTTATATTTGCACACTTGTTTGTTTGCAGGGTCTTTAGCCCCACTTTTTGAACAGGACTCTCTAATGGTGTCCACGTAGTTGACATGTGATCTATACCCACATTTGGCCGGCTGCAGCAGAACTTTAAGAAGTCCTCACAGATGATAAAATGTTTGTTATGCAGGTCTTTGCATTGAAGTGGACTCTGAAACCATGAATTGCTTGTTGGACTGTCCAAGCCACCTGACTGAAACTGTCTTAACCATTGTGCTTAGTCAGTTTGCAGTAACTCGGGTATTTCAAGCAGTGTTCACTCAGTATCCAGTATTATTCATGGAACAGGGTCATCCCTTGACACTGGGGCTTTGAGTAGTCATTTTGAGTGGAACGTCCGTACAGTTCACAGAAAGTACTCTTGAGCCGACAAACACATTTCCTGAGCATAATATTAACATTCCACAATCTTCAGTCGTTTCGGAATTCTGTCTAACCTTAAAGAATGCAAAACACCTGAAATGTGTTTAAAGGCATACAGACAGTGACTCATAATAAAACTCTTATCAATCTCAGCAATCTAGATAGGCCCACATGTACCTGTGCCACATGAGAGCCAGCTATCTTACTTTCTGGACAAAACCAGTGTTTCTAACTAGATGTTTCTGTTTCTATACAGTTAATCCTTTCTATATTAATTTCCATAATATATGCTTGCCTAGTTTGTAATTGTATATCAGGTATCATTATATATATTTTTTTCATTTTAAGTTTCTATATCTTCTTTTGTTCATTTTATGTACACATCTGCCTTCACTTGGTCTGAAATGTTTTTAATATCAGTTTGCATGAATCTTTGTAGGGCCGCTTCACAGAAATCCTCTCGGGGTGTTCTGCTCTGAAGCAAGAGTCAGTAGTTTCAATACAATGTACCTGTACATTCAGTTAAAATTCAGGAACGATTAAATGATCCCAATTAAGTACTGTTAATTTATACAGCACATATTTGCAACAAATGTAGTGTACAGGCAGACAAATTGGTCAATTTATATCCAATTATAGTGAACCCAAGTTGATCCAAATTCAGTTAAAATCAATACAATTCCTTCCAATATAACCTAATGACATAGTGTGGTTTAAATTCAGTCCTCATACAATTCCATATTAATTTTATACAAATTAATTTGATCATAAAATCTCTGTTGATAAAACGTAATCTTAGGAAGCCCAGTTAATTGCATAGTCACTGGCTTTGCAACAATCCTTTTGCAAATCTTCCTGCGCTACCATGTGGCCACAATAAAAATAACCAGTCTCATTTTAATCTTAAACTCTGGAACCTGACTCAGTATGACAGGCTGCCTACTCCAATTAGGTAGGACTTTAGACATCAAGACACAGACACCAAAAACACAGAAGTACTTGTCCAGGTGTACCTTTAAAATTCGTAGCAATAGCTCCTAAAATGGCTGTTTTAGGGATACATTGGTTTAAAGAGTCACTGTTCCAGGTGTATCTTTTATAGAGAGATGAAAAGGGAGGGATTTGAAAGGCAATATAATTCCAAAGTGAGGGAAAGTGCTGTGTATGTCCTTCAGTGGCTTAAGCCTAAATCTGAGCAACAAGCTATCAAAATGAAGGTATTAAACTAGTCTCAAAAGTAAATTAGGTATCTGCCTCATTGAGGAAAAACTAGATGCTATCTCGATACAAGAGAAGTCTGGCAGATTAACCCTTTTTCTGTGAGGCAGGTGCTCTTTGGAAAGACATGAAACAATCAGCTTCATTATTCAGAGCTGTACATGTAAGAATAATTTTAAACTGTTTTTCATTTAACAATGAGCCGGTGAAGAGAAACTAAAATAGGAGAAGTGTTATCTCCTTTACTTTCCTCTTGCTGCAATGTTTTGGATCAGATGAAGACTTTTTATAGATTTTTTTTGCTTTTTTTGGGCTTCCTTATAAATGAGAATTGCAGTAATCCAGTCTAGGTCTAGTTTTTCTGGACCGTTTTGGATATTTCAAATTTTGGCAATTTTGCTCAGTATAAATAACAATATTTTTAAATGTATCCCGTACTATCTAATAATTTTACCAAATTGCAGCAGATTTGCAGTAAAGAACTGATCCTAGCATGACACCCTGTGACAAGTACAGTCATAAAAATGTTAGCACTGATCATGCAAACATTTTATAAACCTTTGGTGTTACAAAGTTAAGGCCATAGAAATCTATATTTGTACAGAAGAATGTAGTGAGTTGTAGTGTGTACAACCTTCCCATGTAAAAAATACTTACTGTAACAGAGAACATGTTCAGAGCAGCTGTTTAAAAAGCATTGTTAAGAAAACAATAAAACATCAATTTAAAGAGACAATTTTATGTATTGTCTTAGGCTTCTTACACATAGGAGGTAGTGGGCACATTGATTTTTTTTGTTTTGCTGGATGGGAGAGAAGGACTTTATTGTACCAAGCTGTGTAAACCATTTTTAGCTTTGATGAAGCTCTTGTGACAACATGGAATCTGGGCGCCTAAAATCATTGGTAATATGGCCACATAAACAAAAGAAGCAGCATGCTTTGTCTCAGTATCTTGAGCTTTTGACACAAGATTAAAGTCATAGTGGGACCTACACAACTGCAGCAATTTGGAAGGACATATTTAAAAATGGGACTAAAGGTGTTTTTAAAAAGCAATAGAAATGCTGTGTTTTTATACTACAAAAACATTAGCTAGTACAATCTGCTTTCCCTCTATCAGTTTACTCTGGAATCAGTGTGCTCCATTTGACTGTGAATGATGTTACTTTTGTCAACAACTGATGCCCTCATTAATATATTTGTGTCTCCTGCTCAGTGCTCTTCTCTTTTGCATTTTGGTCTAGATCAGTGCTGCATCAAGTATGGCTCATGCTGCTTTCTATATGAAAGCATCTTCACTCTCCCATCAGATAGTTACACTGTCAGGATATGCTTTATGTGTTTTCAGTATGATTTAAATTTGAATTATTTTCCACTGGTAAGAAATTTACCATCAGTGACCTGTTATTAGACCAACAGTTCAAGCAAATCAGAACTTTCTCATTAATGCTTTAAAAGCTGTAGACTCTATTCCAACTTACTTAAGCCAACCACTCTGTAAACAAGTGAATAAAGGATCACTTCTGCTCCACTCTTTTTATTCAATTTTGTTAATTACTGTTATTTTATACAAAACTGACTCTCAGTAATTTACCAAAATTCAAATATCAGGCTCTACCATCTCCCATAAAAATTCTAATTGGAACATCCAGGTTTATGCCTGTCTAAAATATAGTAGGTTGTCTTTTTTGATTATTTAAAGTGGACACCCATTGCAGCTCTTGGTAAAACAGCAGCAGCTGTGTTCTAGTAATTTAGTCCTGCCATTGTCTGCACAGTGAAATAGAGGAATTTAATTACTTTACCAGGTTTCACTCCAAGTTCTCAGCGACTTAAGTTTAATTAAACATTCTCCATTTTCCAGTTGAAGGAACAGTTTAAACTATGTAGCAATGAACGTAGTTTCACAAATCTTTGCTATCTGTGGCATACTTTAGGTACACGATACAATGTGACACAGTTTATATTTTAAGTTCTGCTGCCAAGTGTTAAGTTGAATTTTACCTTTCTGCAGATGCGTTCATATATTTTATATTTGGATTTTTTTTTCAACTACAAGGTTTATAGACTTCTGAAATAATTTTTATTCTGATGTCTTGACTAGGTTCCATTTTTCTGTTTATTGCAGTTTTAAAAAAACTTAAATGTATTGACTATTGAACTAAATGACACGATATTTGCTAGGTTTGAAGTAATAACTTATTGTACAGAAGCATATTTCCTCCCTTGTACTGAAAAAGAAATTAAATGGGTGTACATTGTGTAGAAAAGCAAACAAAAAGCCATGAATATTGTGAAGCTTGTCATTTTGTTTTGTGATCACTGTGTATTATTGTGTAACAAATGTGCAAAATGTTAGGGATTCCCCTCTACCCTACCCATGTGCTTTCGCTAAATGCATTTGGTTAATTTTTGGATTATAGGAATTTTGGACTAAACTTTGCCGCAAAGTGTTTACTGAGTCAGGTGAACAAGATTTACAGTCTAAGACTGAGCTTTTGAAGCATTAGAACTTGATGTGTAAATTAAGAGTGGAATGGAAGTTATTTTTGAATTCAATTGCAATTCTTGTTTGACCATTACGTAAAGGAGCACTTATTATTATACCAGTTACAGACGCTTATAATGCCATGAGGTCTCTGCATTAGTAAACCTCCAGCCTGCTCAAACAACATGTGTTCATGCTAAATAATTGTGACCTGAGAGGAGCTCATCCGCAATCAGGGATCACTTTTTCTGTCAATACCAGCATACACCAGTAGTGATCCTGCACTCTTTGTTTTGTTTTTTTTGTGGGTATTGCTTATGCTGGAAAAATTGCATAATCTGGTTCATGAAATGACATTTTAATTTGCATTGTAGTGATAATCTTGAAACAGATGTTGAAATCAACCAGAGACTAACTGAAGACATTTTTGTTTTGCTTACATCAATCCTTACCTTTTGCACATACTTGATATTTAACTATCTTCAAAGGTAAAAGAAAATAATGCTGTTTGAATACTGCCAGTTGATTGACAATTATGCATTGATTGAAAAAAATAAGCTAATTTTGGAGGAAATAACTTTGTAATATTTATCTCTTGCAAGCTATGTTTAATAAAGGTTGAAACAATTTGCTTCAAAAGTGTGATGTCGTTACCTGTGTAGTCATCTGCAAACAAGACTTTTTACCATGTTAATTTCTTTTATTGTTTTGTTTTGGTTAATCTAGTGACCCTATAAAATGGGTTTAATAGGCAGCCCTGTCTTGTGGAGCTTTCCATTCCAAAAACGCCTGCAAGTTCACCATTAATTATCAATCTTGCTGTTGGTCTGTGTTATAAAGCCTTCAATATTGTAACCATTGACTCATTAAACCCAAATTTCAACGTTGACAGTGGCAAAAAAACTGTTGTACACTAGACTAGTAATGAACAACAGGCTAATTTAAAGTTAAAGGAGCTTTAAGTAATACTGACAACACATCTTAAATCGGTACAACAGCTTGCCAATCACAATAATCTAATATGCTGTTATTAAGACGTTGCCGTCACTTCCTGTTTGCAGTAAGGCATATTGTGTCACTTCCATTTGTCACGGTGTGAATTGCGGTCTGTTGCTCCAGCCTCTCTCGCTTTTATTTTTAATCTCTTTGCTGTAACATCTGTTTCTAACACATAAGCACTTTTAAAACATTCTCTGTTGCTGCATATCACGTTCGGGAACTCCTCGTGTTTCACACGGTTTGCTTTTCTTGGCGTGGTAAGAGGGCGCTAGCCTAGCTTTAGCCTCACAATGGCTTCTTCCCCTACTCTTCCATCCACTTCTCTGTCTCTGCCTAAGTCTCCCCCTATCCCCTGCTCTCTGTGTCAGATGTTTAGTTATTCCTCTGCCTCCTTTAGTGATAATGGTACATGTAATAAATGTAGTGTTTTTGTAGCTTTGGAGGCGAGGGTGTCAGAATTGGAGACCCGGCTCCGTGCTGTTGAAAAACCAGCTGATAGCCGCCCCTTTGCTAGCGCGGAGTCACATAGAGTAACTTCACGTAGCAGTCCTCCAGCAGCACCACCCAAGCATCCAGGTAACCAGGCAGGCTGGGTGACGGTTCGTAGGAAGCATAGCTCTAGATTCCAGCCCCCAGGTCACCACCAACCCATCTGCGTTTCTAACAAATTTTCACCAGCAACACACTCGCTGAGAAGCCGACCCTGATTATTGGCAGCTCTATAGTCAGAAACGTGGCACTAGAGACACTAGTCAAATGCCTGCCAGGGGCCAGAACGGGCAACATCAAATCCTACCTGAAACTGCTGGCTAAGGAGAAGCGTAAGTACAGTAAAATTGTTATTCACGCTGGCGGTAATGACACCCGGTTATGCCGATCGGAGGTCACTAAATTTGGTGCTGCTTCGGTGTGTAAGTTTGCTAAAACAATGTCGGACTCCGTAATTTTCTCTGGTCCCCTGCCTAATCTGACCAGTGATGACATGTTTAGCCGCATGTCATCATTCAACCGCTGGTTGTCTAGGTGGTGTTCTGAAAACGACGTGGGCTACATTGATAGCTGACAAACTTTCTGGGGAAAACCTGGTCTGATCTGAGACAGCATCCATCCCACTATGGATGGTGCAGCTCTTCTTTCTAGGAATCTGGACGGATTTATTAGTTCTCCTAAATGCTGACAACCCAGGGTCCAGAGCAGGAAGCAGAGCTGTAGTTTAACACACCTCTCTGCAGCTTCTGTACTGTTACCCACCCCTTGCCCTATTGAGACAGTGTCTTTCCCACGGCCAAAACTGAATAGATCAAAAACTGATCTAAAAGGAACAAATCATAAAAATCTAATAAAAATCAATATGGCTCACCTTGAAACAAAAAATAAAACAATTAAATGTGGTCTATTAAATATAAGGTCTCTCCCTCCAAAGACTTTGTTAGGTAATGAATTGATTTCCGATAATCAGATTGATTTATTTTCTCACAGAAACCTGGCTACAAGAGGACTACATTAGTATAAATGAGTCAACTTCCTCCAATTATTAAAATTTCCATATTCCCAGATCTACGGGAAGAGGAGGAGGAGTAGCAACCATCTTTCAGTCTGATTTATTAATTAGTCCCAGGCCAATTAATCACTACAGTTCTTTTGAACATTTAACTCTCAGTCTCCCTCATCCAAATTGCAAAGCAATAAAACCTCTTCTGTTTGTTGTTTTGTATCGTCCAACAGGCCCTTACACTCAGTTTTTGGATCAGTTGTCAGACTTATTGTACCTGTATGTTAGACCTAATCCCAACCAAATTGTTTAAGGAGGTATTCCCTTTGATCAGTGGTCCTATTTTAGACATGATTAATCTATCCTTAGTAAATGGATATGTACCACAGGCTTTTAAAGTAGCTGTTATTAAACCTTTACTTAAGAAACCATCTCTTAATCAAGATGACGTAGTAAATTACAGACCTATATCTAATCTTCTTTTCTTATCTAAAATTCTCGAGAAAATAGTTGCTAATCAACTCTGTGAACATTTACAAAGTAATGACCTACTTGAGGAGTTTCAGTCCGGCTTCAGAGCTCATCATAGCACTGAAACGGCTCTGGTGAAGGTCACCAATGATATTCTCATGGCCTTAGATAATGGACTTGTGTCTGTACTTGTCCTGTTAGATCTCAGTGCTGCATTTGACACAGTTGATCACAATATTCTCCTACAAAGACTTGAGCATACTGTAGGGATTAAGGGGAAAGCATTAGGCTGGTTTAAATCTTATCTGTCGGACAGATTCCAGTTTGTTCATGTTAATAAATCTTCTTCAAGCTCTAGGGTCACTTGTGGAGTACCACAGGGTTCAGTCCTTGGACCAATTCTCTTTACTATATATATGCTTCCGATGGGCAAAATTATCAGACAGCATGGGATTAATTTCCACTGTTATGCTGATGACACTCAGCTATATTTATCCATAAATCCTGATGAATCCAATCAATTACTTCGACTGCAGTCATGTCTTGATGACATCAAAAGCTGGATGACTTTAAATTTCCTGCATCTAAATTCTGACAAGACAGAAGTTATAATCTTTGGACCAGAGTCCTCAAATATTTCTCCAATTTTAGTTTCCCTTTATTGGCTTCCTGTTAAATCAAGAATAGAATTTAAAATTCTTCTTCTAACGTATAAAGCCCTTAATAATTAGTAAGTTCCATCATATATCAGAGCTCTGATTACCCCGTATGTTCCTAACAGAGCACTTCGCTCTCAGACTGCAGGTCTGCTGGTGGTTCCTAGAGTCTCTAAAAGTAGAATGGGAGGCAGAGCCTTTAGCTATCAGGCTCCTCTCCTGTGTAACCAACTCCCAGTTTTGGTCCGTGAGGCAGACACCCTGTCTACTTTTAAGACTAATCTTAAAACCTTCCTTTTTGACAAAGCTTATAGTTAGAGTGGCTCATGTTACCCTGAGGTACCTCTATAGTTATGCTGCAATAGGCTACTGGAGGACATCAGGGCCTATTTTTCTCACTCTAGTGATTTCTACTGTTCTCCGGTCTACTGTTCTCCAGATTTGCATCGCATTACATTGAAATGACTGTTTTCATTTCAGCTTTTAACTTTTTGTTCTCTCTCTTTTTTTCCCCTTTATAGTAGGTACAACTGGTCTGGCGTTCTGTTGACAGTGAAATCATCCAGGGAGGACAGATCACCGACTATTACCATCTAATGTAGAACACATTACTAGATCAATGTGTGCTTCTGTGCTTTTTTTTGTCTCTCTTATTGTGTCTCTGCTCTGTCTTCTGTAACCCCCAGTCAGTTGAGGCAGATGACTGTTCATACGGAGCCTGGTTCTGCTGCAGGTTTTACCTTCCAGTTAATGGGGAGTTTTTCTTTCCGCTGTCGCTTCATGCTTGCTCAGTATGAGGGATTGCTGCAAAGCCATGGACAATGCAGACGACTCTCCCTGTGGCTCTACACTACGGGTTCCCTTATATAGGAAATTTTTGACAAATCTGTATAATCTGACCCAATCTGTATAATCTGATTAAATTTGAATTTGTAAAGTGCCTTGAGATGACATGCTTCATGAATTGGCACTATATAAATAAAATTGAATTAAACGGTGCGTTGCTGTTTTTACGTACACAGGATAGGTACAACGGATCGGGCGCTGTACCGATCCGTTGTGGTGAAGAGAGAGCTGAGCCAAAAGGCGAAGCTCTCGATTTACCGGTTGATCTACGTTCCTACCCTCATCTATGGTCACGAGCTTTGGGTCGTGACCGAAAGAACGAGATCCCGGATACAAGCGGCTGAAATGAGTTTTCTCCGTAGTGTGTCTGGGCTCTCCCTTAGAGATAGGGTGAGGAGCTCAGTCATCCGGGGAGGACTCAGAGTAGAGCCGCTGCTCCTCCACGTCGAGAGGAGCCAGTTGAGGTGGCTCGGGCATCTGGTCAGGATGCCTCCTGGACGCCTCCCTGGAGAGGTGTTCGGGGCACGTCCCACCGGGAGGAGGCCCAGGGGAAGACCCAGGACACGCTGGAGGGACTATGTCTCCCGGCTGGCCTGGGAACGCCTTGGGATTCCTCCTGAGGAGCTGGCCCAAGTGGCTGGGGAGAGGGACGTCTGGGCCTCCCTACTGAAGCTGCTACCCCCGCGACCCGACCCCGGATAAGCGGAAGAAGACAGACGGACGGACGGACGGACGGACGGAGGATAGGTACAGTATTTTTCGGCTCATCAGCCACATCGGATTATAAGGCGCACAGTGTATTTACACATCTTTTTCCACATACAAGGTATGCACTAAATATTCTTCCCAAGTGTGTAATATCACTCTGCCCCTTCATGTACACGGATCTCTCCTGAGACAGCTATCCGTCTCTGTCGGGAGGACAGAATAGTGAGAAGAGAGAGGGACTGTGATGTTGCGCGTCCTTGCGACCGCCTGCTTGTAGCAGCAAAGTGTATCAAGCTCGGTGTCACATATAAAACAGTTCGATGTAAAGACTTCTTGCCTCCGAGAAGTTTATAGTGTGACACTTACCTGTCCGGTTCAAGTACAGTCGAACTTCGAGTATGTGGGGGCCTTTACATGAATGCACTTCTAGTTTCAACATTACAGTCAGGCAGTCTTGTAGACAGCTCAGGCGTCCTATCAGTTAGTGACACAGTGTACCGTAATGCTCCGAATATCCAGTGACCGGAGTGGTTTCGTTGATTATAATAGTCGTACATACACATTTTAACAGATTTTTCAGCGCATTGTACCACATAAAATCGGTCAGTAAGCACAACTTTAATCATATATAAGGCCCCTTGGATTATAAGGCATACCATCAATTTTTGAGAAGATTTAAGGATTTTAAGTGCGCCTTATAGTCCGAAAAATATGGTATATGATGTATTCTGTTCTATTTCTAGTGCACTTCTCTTATTGGTTTCAAAGTTTGCAGGCTGTTGCTCTGTTGCCAAGATAAAATACCAAATGCTGCACTCTGTGTTGGGAACCCTGGGAACTCTCATAAGATTGGCTGATGACCCAGGAAGTAAACATGGGCTACTCTCTGAACCGAAGTATTTCTGGACCATACCTATAGATTTGAATGGGGAAAAACGTGACTAAGACATTGCTGATGGAGAGAACTGATTCTTTATAGGGAATGTTACTTCCACCCCGAGTGACAAATTAATGATTTAGGTTTATTTTACAGTAAATATCTTATTGCTCCTTTAAGTTTTAAAGGAGAATTACATAAAATTTCACCACCACGTAGGCTGTTGAGCACTGTCTGTAGACCAAAACAAAATATGCAACACCCCACCCCTCTCTCAACCTCCACTCCAGCTGCAACTCCCTCCCCCTCCCCTTCTCACCCCTCAACTCGTATGTGCATATTTCCAAGGGATAAATACACATTAAAACAGCATCACCTTTCGGAGGAACGTCTATTGAAGAAGTATCTCATAACATTATGCAGTTAGCAAGAGAACATTTCGATCCGCTAGACTCTCTCTGTCGTTTTGCTCCTATGCTACACTGCTCTGACAATGGCATTTTATGGGCAGAGAGGGGCTAAGCCCTGAGTGGCAGCTATTCACATGGACATGAACCTTTTTTGATCTAAAATAATAAAATTTCGCTTATTGCTCCTTTAAAAAAAAAGAGAATGAACTTATCAGAAAGGGGGGAAAAATAAAATATTGTACAAATTCACCATTTTCAGATAAAACTGCTATATCCAAGTTAAATAGAGGAAAGCAGTTGATTTACAAAAAGGTAAAACTGTCATATATTGGTTATTGAGCCCGAATTCAGCCACACACGGAGCTTAATTTCAGAGTTGTTATTGAAGAGGATGAGTTGTGGAGATGGAAACCAGAAGACTGTACCAGACAGCAGCGGAGGGATGATGAAGATGGTTGGAGCTGGAGGACGCGGTGGAGCTGTAGGACTTGAGGGAACACAGGCAGGGAGGCGAGAGGCGAGGGCAGGCAGGTAGGCAAACATAGGAGAAGCTGAGGACTGCAGGCAGACACGAGGAAGGGAAGAGCAGCTGGCTTGAGACGGAGGCACACGATGAGGGACGAAGGACGCTGGGAGACGTGAGGCATGAGCAGACATGGGAAGGACGATGACGAACCAGCAGGGAAGAGTAGACTGAGGTGAGCTTATGTAGGAGGTTGGACAGGTGGAATGAGTCTTGACTTGATTATTGCAGCAGGTGAAACTGATCAGACATGGGGTCGAACTGAGCAGAGTGAACGGTGGAAGGATCCGGAACTGTCCAGGGTGAGATGGCAAAAACTGAACGCTGACAAAAACTATACAATATGATTGCACAAACAAACACCTCCGAGTAGCTAATTCTTTTGCAAATAGAAATTAGAATCTGAGAGACAGTGATGCTCTCAATCAGATCAAGAACTCATGTAATGATTAGCATGTTTGTTAACACTTATTGAGTCTGTTGTGAGCAGCAAAGATAAAGTCTAAAGGTGTGTTCACATTGAACTCGAATGTGGCAGGCAGAGCCACAGATTTAAATTAAAATCCCTATGCACAGGTGCAACACAGGAGCGACTAATTTACCAACCACAGCTATGTTTGTATGTTACTCCTGTTTAATGATGTAACCCGCTCTACTTGTAGGTTTAACCCGATGCATATACTTTTAAAGGTGCTTTAAGTATATCGTAAGTGAAGAGCAGCAGACTAAATGTGGGCTTGTATGTATATGTCTATGTAAGTTGCAAAAATTGAAATAAAAATTAAGTAAAAAAAAAAGCGGAGCAACAAGACGGTTACTGACTTGGATCCTCAAGACACAGAACGCTAAGGGAAGGGAGGTTCCTAAACGCAAAATTCTGAGGGCGGTAGGATTTAAAATTGTTTGGTGGATTGCATAAACTGTACTTTGAGTGTAGATTCATGTCCTCCACATCAGAAGGAAAAGTTGGTAATGAAATGGAATGGATGGTATCAAGATCATCTAGAATGAAAAGAGCATACAGGAAAAGGCAAGAGAGAAATAGGAGTTGGTCAGACGAGATAAGAAGTGAAACAATTAAAAATACCAAAATAAATAAAAGTCCAAGGAGTCAAAATCAAACACAGCAAAGTTGGGAGGAAGATTGGAAAGTGGTTGTTGAGTTTCAAACAGAAGAGGGACATTTTCATCTGATTAAATTAACCAAAGCAATTGAGAAGGAAATTGGCAGTATCAAGCTAGCAAGACTAATGAACAATAGGAAACTGATGATTCATGCAGTTAGCAAATCACAGCAAGGACAAATAATCAAAATGACATTAGCTGGGGAAAGGATAAAAGCATATATTCCAGATTCATTCGCAAGATTAAGAGGAGTCATTTCAGGAGTGCCGTTGGATTTGACATTGGAAGATGTCAAACAGGAAATAAAAGGAGGGATTGTGTCAGGCAAAAAGATTAAAGAGCAAAAGAGAAGGAATTGTTAAAGATTCAATGTCAGTCATGTTACAGTTTGAAAATGAGATGCCAGAATCAGTTCAACTCAGTTTTGTGAACTATAAAGTAAGAGAACACATACGAAATCCAACAAGATGCTTCATATGTCAAAAAATGGATCACACTGCAAAAGAATGTAAAGGTAAAGCTAGATGTGCAAGATGTGGAGGTCCTCATGAGTATGGGAAGTGTGATAAAGATGCTAAAGTGAGATGTAACTGTGGAGGGGAACACAATGCAGCACGAGAAGCTTAGAAAATCAACATAACAGAACAACTCTCATATGCTGTAGCACTAAAGAGAGTGAGAAAGGAAGGTTCAAGAGAAATGAGAACTCAAGAAACTAAACAAAAAATCTCAAGTCAGGCAGCTATAATAATCAGAACAAACAAAGGCAACTCTTTAGTTCTTCAGCTGCTGGACATATTACATGTACTCATCAGTGTAAAGTGGATGAAAAGACAAATGTTTGTGAAAAAGGAAGACTTTATTGCATTTATTTATCATATTGTGAATGTAAAGGTACAAATGAAAAAGAAAAGTGATAAAATCAAGGTAGTAGTTACAGCAGCAGGAAAGTTTCTAGATATGAAGGAAATACAAGCAGACCAGATACATACCATACTACGATCAACTGAAGCAACAGAAATGTACGAGAAGAATTAAAGAGTGATTATTCATATACTCCAGTGGAATGCTAGGAGTTTAATAGCAAACGAACAAGAACTAAATATATATATATATATATATATATATATATATATATATATATATATATATATATATATATATATATATATGAAATAGAAACAATACCAGATGTAAAATGTGTTGAGGAGGCTTATTTAAAACTGCATTTAGATTTCAAAACTAATGGTTACAGTTCAATTAGACAAGATAGAAGTAATGGTGATAGTGGAGGAGGATGTGCAATTTCCATTAACAAATGGAATAGCTAATAAAGAGTATGTATGTATGTATTAGTGTTGAAATATTTAATCTTAAAAAGATAGAAAATATTAAGATAGTGAACTTTTACAATCCATGTAAAAACCTAAATAGTGATACATTTGATAAAATTTCAGGAGCAATATTAAGGAGAGAAATATGGTGTGGAGAGTTTAATGCAACCAGCAGTCTTTAGGGAAACAGTCAAACAAATAATAATGGCATAATTGTAGAGGAAATGATGGATGAAAGGTCATTAATATGTCTAAATGATGGAAGGGGTACAATAATTAATATAAACAAAGGTTTGTTATCCTGTATTGATCTCACTTTAGTGTCGAGTTTTATAGCAAAAGCATGTGAATGGGGAGTAAGAGGAGATTCATTCATTCATTTAAATCCCATATTAAACAGGTTTCCAGAGTTTCCTTTTTTCACCTCCGGAATATCGCCAAAATTAGAAACATTCTGTCCAGGAGTGATGCTGAAAAACTAGTCCATGCATTTGTTACTTCAAGGCTGGACTATTGTAATTCTTTACTATCAGGAAGTCCACAAAATGCAATTCAAAGTCTTCAGCTTATCCAAAATGCTGCAGCAAGAGTTCTGATGAAAATCAACAAGAGGGATCATATTTCTCCAATTTTAGCTTCCCTTCATTGGCTTCCTGTTAAATCAAGAATAGAATTTAAAATTCTTCTTCTAATGTATAAAGCCCTTAATAATCAAGCTCCATCATATATCAGAGCTCTGATTACTCCGTATGTTCCTAACAGAGCACTTCGCTCTCAGACTGCAGGTCTGCTGGTGGTTCCTAGAGTCTCTAAAAGTAGAATGGGAGGCAGATCCTTTAGCTATCAGGCTCCTCTCCTGTGGAACCAACTCCCAGTTTTGGTCCGTGAAGCAGACACCCTGTCTACTTTTAAGACTAATCTTAAAACCTTCCTTTTTGACAAAGCTTATAACTAGAGTGGCTCATGTTACTCTGAGCTACCTTTATAGTTATGCTGCTATAGGCTTAGGCAACTGGAGGACATCAGGGCCTATTTTTCTCACTCTACTGATTTCTACTGTTCTCCAGTCTACTGTTCTCCAGATTTGCATTGCATTACATTGAAATGACTGTTGTCATTTCAGCTTTTAACTTTTTGTTCTCTCTCTTTTTTCTTCATAGTAGGTACACCTGGTCTGACGTTCTGTTGACTGTGAAATCATCCAGGGAGGACAGATCACCGTCTATTACCATCTAATGTAGAACAGATTACTAGATCAATGTGTGCTTCTGTGCTTTTTGTCTGTCTTGTTGTGTCTCTGCTCTGTCTTCTGTAACCCCCAGTCGGTCGAGGCAGATGACCGTTCATACTGAGCCCGGTTCTGCTAGAGGTTTTTCCTTCCCGCTAACGGGTGTTTTTTCTTTCCACTGTCGCTTCATGCTTGCTCAGTATGAGGGATTGCAGCAAAGCCATGTACAATGCAGACGACTCTCCCTGTGGCTCTACGCTTCTCCAGGAGTGAATGCTGCTTGTCGGGACTTTGATGCAATCAACTGGTTTTCTTATATAGGAACATTTTTGACCAATCTGTATAATCTGACCCAATCTGTATAATATGATTGAACTTAACTTTGTAAAGTGCCTTGAGATGACATGTTTCATGAATTGGCGCTATATAAATAAAATTGAATTGAATTGAATTGATTCAACATTAGGGAGTGATCATTTTCCAATAAGTATTATTATTAATGACAATTTATCCAGACAAAGAGAGTTTAAAGTTACAAGATGGTGTTTTAATAAATCAAATTGAGAACATTTTAAAAGAAATTGTGAGAATATGAAAGACGTAACATACAGAAGGTATGGTTAATAGGAAACATAGAAGAATGCAATAATCAAATAACGGAACACATTGGAATTGCTGCAGAATTAAGCGTTCCAAAGAAAAGACAAAAGTGGTACCGTGGTGGAATGATAAATGCAGCAAAGCAGTTAAAGATTGCAATAAAGCACTTAAACTTTACAGAAAAATATGACTGGAGAAAATTTTATAGAATACAAAAAGAAAAAGGGCGGTAGCTTGTAAAAGTTATTAAAGAGGCAAAAAAGAAAACTTGGAGAGATTATTGTGCTGCCATAGGATCTGAAATTAAGATACATAATGTATGGTCAATGTTCAAGAATGACTTCTCATTTATGTAAAGGGATGGAGAAAATAATAGTCAACAGGTTAATATTCACCCTTGGTCAAAAAGAGTTTGTTAGTAAATAGCGTGGTTTCAGAACAGGTCGTTCCACAGTAGATGCTCTTTTGAGGATATGTAACGAAACTGAGAAAACTTTAAAAATGAAGGAAATAATGACTATTGTATTTTTAGAAATTGAAAACATATGTTTTCTAGGGCTGTCGATCGATTAAAAAAATGTATCTAATTAATTACATACTCTGTAATTAATTAATCTAAATTAATCGCATATAATTTTTGCTGTGAAAGTATTTTAAATATTTAAATTCAAATGATTCAATGAATAATCAGCATTAGATACATTAAAGTTCAAAAACTCACATTCCATGCCTTCAGACGTTTTAACATGTCGTTGTGGCATATGTGGCACACAGTAATGTAGGGGTCACAATGAAAATAAATGAACACTCCCCTTAATAACAACACTTTACAACAGTAAAGTGACGTCCGCGCTACTTCCGGGTTACGCCTGTAGGCAAAAGCAGGACTGTTCTCGCCAAACACTGTGACAAAACGGGTGAATAAAATGATCTTGTGATACGTTACCTAAAGAAGAAAAATACGTCGAGAACTCGTTTTTTGCTCTGTTTGTGTCTGCCGCTGTGCTCGCCTTCTGCCTTCCAGTCCGGCGCGCAGGCGCGAAAAACCCTGATGAAAACAATAGCAGTGAACTACCCTATACGATTTGCGTTATTTTTTTTAATCCATTTTTTTTTTTATTAATTCATCGAAATTAACGCGTTATTTTGACAGCCTTAATGTTTTCATTTTCTAAATATATTTGATAAAGTTAGATAAAATGGGAATGGGGAGAAACTGTATAACTGTATAGCTAGCTTCTTTAAAGATAGGAAAATTAGAGTGAAAATTGGACTGGACTATTCAAGAGATTTTAAAATAGAAAATGGTACACCACAAGTAAGTGTAATCAGTCCAGTACTGTTTAATATTGTGATAAACATGTCATGATCTCAGCACTAGTGATGGTCTGATTATCATCTGACACACCTGTTCAGCTCCGCCCCGTTTCTCATCTACCCTGATCAGATCCACCTGCATCTCTTACTATATAACCAGCCCTCAGACCAGTCACTAGTGCCAGATTATTACAAAACACCACTGAGTCTAATCCAGCGTCCTGAATCCTGTCTGCCTGCCTGCCTGTTACCTGACCAGTTTCTGCCTCCTGATTCTGAGCCTACCTTTCCCCTGTTGGATCTGATTATCTGTGCTACCTGGATTCCTGACCTGTATCTGTGCCCTGACACTGTTCCTGGATTTCTGATCACCTGGCTCTGATTCTGGACCGGCTCTCAGATTTCAGACTCTGGTAATTCCCTCTGATCCTTCTGCCTAACTCTATCATCACGCAGTGGCGCCTCCAGAAATGTTTCATAGGGGTGTCCAGATGGAGCCACTTAAGCTCTTGGGGTGGCACTGAAACTAAAAGCCATGATTTCAGGATTTTATTCTACTGTTGTAGTAAAACTGCCTGTAGAAAACTATCAGAAATACTTAAGTAAACGCCTACAAATATCTTTTGGTTTTTAATGTTTTTTTGGATTTTTAATGTTCCTAATGATCTAATGTGCATAGACCAATAACAGTACAGTTAACATTTTGAGTTGAACAACAATTCCTTTTTATTGTGTAATTATATTTAGAATAAGGTGTACATTTATTTATTTATTGGAAAACAAAACAGTTACTAGGGGAAAGTAGATACTGGCAGATACATATAATAGCGCGATAGAAGCTCAGGAAGAGCAGCTGCCTACAATTTACACTGGCTAGTGGGGTGGCCACGACAGGGGGTGGCCATGTCCACCCCTGGCCACCCCCTGGTGGCGCCACTGTCATCACGGTTCTGACCCTGTGCCAGTTTTTCGACCACCAAACACCTGCCAGACTCAGAGTCTTCATCCATATTCAACCTCAGAGACCATAGGATATACCTTATGACAAATTTTAATCGGCGGGTGATTAATGACCCTTATCAAACCATATCAAACCCCGCCCCTTTTAATTGACCTTTAGGTGACCCCCCCTCCCCCACGTCCAGACCCCCCCCCCGGCCCCTCCTCCATCGGAAATCCCCCCCCCCTGTGACCCGCGCTTTAATCATTATTATTATATTAATTATTCTTTTTTTATTGTATTATTATTTTCATTGATATTATTAATATTAATAATATTATTCTCCTTTTTTATTATTACCATTCTTAATATTATTATCACTACTATCATTGATATTATTGTAATTATGTACAGCTATTTTGATTTAATTACGTTATGCATACCCAATCTTTTTATTAGTATTATTATAATTATTTAAAGTTATTTTGAATTATTTAATTCATACACAACTGATTTGACCGTCAGACTCTGAATACTTAAAGTTTCAAAATAAAGATTAAAAATAAAACAAATGTAAACAATAAAACACTTTAGACACATAAGCTTCCCCATCTGGAATCTGTAAATAAAAAAACATTTTTCGTGCAAACTCTGCTCGCTCAGCCAGAGTCCTGCAATGGAACACTTGTCCTCTCTAACCAGCGAGCTGTTGAACTCAGTTACTGACTGCTCATCAGTGCAGCTTGTGTCTCTCCTCGCTTACATGTACACTGAGCATAAGTCTTGAAGAGACAGAACAAAATCCGTCCATACACAGTTAAAAAAAAGAAAAAACACAATAATCCCTTGTTCGAAACGCCCAGCGCGGGAGAAAAACTGAAATGGAATCCTTCACTCGCCCCCCCCCCTCTGACCGATAATTGATTAACCTCATACTTACCAGGGTTGATAAATGCTGCAAAGAGCCAAATCTGTCCATACACAGCCGGCCACTGTCTCACTGTCAGGTTCATAAATTGACTCGGTTAAAAACAATACCTCATGTATGGAAGCGTCCCCGCGCGTGAGAAAGACTTTATCTGTCTCCATACACCGCGCCGGTCACTTTCTCACAGCCAGGTTCAGGAACCAGTTAAAACAATACACATGTGTGTGAAAGCCCCTCGGGCGGGAGAAAGACACAAAGACAGCTCGTCCGCGCAGATCCCTGAAATGTCATCCCCCCTCTAAGCAGCAGTTGTTTAAACTCATGTACTGTCATTATATGTTGCTAATAATAACTCCATACCCTCTCCCGCTCACTTTCTCGCTGTCAGGTTCATAAATTCACTCGGTCAGCAACCGGTTAAAAACAATATCCCATGTATTGCGACAGGAAACACAAGGGACAAGATCAGGCATTGTCCGAATCCCTCAACACAGAAACGGTCTCTGTCTCTCATTATTAAGCTTACTATTCATAAAGAGCTGATACCCTGTCATAAAAATCGACAGGATGCTGTATTTCACGACTTTACTCATCCTAAAAAAAAAAAAAAAACTATCTCACGGACAAACACAATGCCTGTATTATCAATAATGTATATATAAGGCCCTCTTCCCACCTAACTGAATGCATGCACGGTGACTCCCCGAAACATGTCACAAGCGTCTTCTGCTTCGGTCCTCACTAACGCTCACATCCACGCCGCGGGTCAGAACGCAGGCCCCAACCTACAACATGGGATGCGCTTCTTCGGTAAGTTATCTTTTTTAATCAATATATCCTTACCCTCTGTCAGAGTTCTGTTTAGGAGATATGTTGAATACACGGTGGGGGGAAATCCTCTCTATGAGAAGGAATCCCCCTTACACTTTTCCGCTGTATTACAATATATGTTTAATTATTTTTCAGACCTCACAGGTGTGGAGCAGGAAAATTTAGTTTTAACACCATCCATCTACGGTAGGATTTACCTTAATTTCTATATATCCGTTTTAAAAATACTAATACGTTGTTTTAACCATTTTCTTTTTATTCTTTAGGGTATTTTGATGAGAACGTTCTATAAGGTGAGGAAACACTGAGCAAAAACCTAGCAATATAATCCTTGTAATGGATAGCTTATGAAAAATAAGTGGTTTGTGTGTTCTTTCTTTGGGGTTCCTTAGATAATGAAGGAGTCCTCAGAAGAACTTGAAGTAAAGCACACCTCCCTCAGTCCGGGTAAAGTTACAGAAATCTGCTTTTTATTTCGCCCGACAGCAGCAAAAACGTTTTTGCAAAATTAAGGTTGGTTTGCTTTTCTACATTGAAACGTTTTACAACATTTTTTTTTTAATGTGCATTCTGTGTGTTTTAAAAGGCCATTTCTACCACAAAATCCAAGAATAGAACCCTTCCCATGAATACTGCCTCCTCTACAACCCAATTGACGGTAAAATATTTACTAGTGTTTATTGGAGTAATGCTTTTTTTTAAAACAATGATTTTATTCTTCTGTTTTTGCCCCAAAAAAACAGCGAGCGGTCTAACCCAGACAGAAGGCTACAAAGAGATGTGCAATAAGGAAAAGTATCCCTCTTCACCACACTGTGACAAAGACATTTATGTGTGAAATGTTTGTCTCCCCTTTATTATAACTTTTTCATGCATTGTTACCATCAAGGCTCAGTATAAAATTAAGCATTGTAAAAATGAAAAATGATTGAACTTTTTGGTGCTTACTGCTGTTTCTTGTTCTTCATTCAATTTTGCACAAATATCCTATTTCTCAATAAACTATAAATTAAAAGGGTGGCTCTTTTGGAAGTGGGTTTCTGTTATTACAAGTTAGTCTCTGGCCTGCAGTATCAACCAAATACACTTTATTTGTAAAGCACTTTTCAGTTCTGCCTCACATAGGTTAAAAAAATAACTAAACTGAGAGAAAAAGGTTATATGGATGAAAGTAATTTATGAGGAATGGCTGAAAAACAGTTGTAGAGTTTAATGAAGAAACTGCATTAAATATGAAAACTTAACACAAGCTATCACCATGAAAAAGCTAAATGTTTTAACAAGGTCTGCTGTAAATGTCACAATTGAAAAGACATAATACAAGATGCTAATAAAAAATTATGTCTAATGATGTTAGTTGATTATGTCAACTTTCCATGAAGTTGAACTTATCTGCTGCAGGTAAGATATCAGGGGCTTCTCATTTTACCTCACTGTTGATTAATATAGCACTTCACATACTAAAACACAGTTTTCATGCAGCAGCATGCAGCAGCATGCAGCAGCATGCAGCTTTGAGTAAGCTCAGACAAGCTTTCTGCCCTTCCTCCGTGAATGTTTTTGCGTTTCACAGGCAAAATCTAAAAAGTTTTACCATATTCCATTTTACACGTCTAATTCTGCGACTCATAGACATTTTCAACATTGTGGTGTGGGCTTGGATCAACTCGCCGTTCATTCTGGTAATGCAAATCTTCAAATAATTGGAACGTGTTTAAGGTATTTTTAGTTTGTAAATGTTTTGTTTGCTCTTTGACATGATTGCAAATTATGCACAAATATTTCCAGACAAGTAAAATGTACAGAAAAAAATTACAACTCACTGTCCTCGACATATGTTATTTAATTTAAAATGTGACAAACCCTGGCTCAATGACAAAATGCTCTCAGGAGGAGGAAGGGGTGCAACACACAGCATACACACAGCATACACACAGCATACACACAGCATACACACAGCGACGTTGGCTTTTCGATCATTAAAATTTGTCTTCAAAACAACATTCAATTACATCTTTTCAACATTGGCTAGAACTGGATGATTGGTTGATCTACCATCAATCGTCAACCTTAACCAAAAGTTAATCTTTTTGACCTTAATTCCACATTGAATTAACATCTTTTGCTATCTGGGAAGATATAATTTACAGGAGACCGGTTTTGGTAAAACAAAACAAAAACATATTTACAAACACAATAACAAAACAAACACTTAAAGGATTTAAATCATATTAAATAAGACAAAATATAACCTAAAAACAAGAACAAGTTTCATGGCAAGATTTCTTTTATATTTCTGAATATAAGCTTAAATTCTCCCAGAGGAATCAACATGGATATTTTCATATCCTGTTGTAGAGTGCTCCAAGTTGATAGGACAGAGTAAGAAAATGCCTCTTTTCCAAGTCCTGTTTGTACTATGGGAGCACTGAAAGTGATAAAGTCCTGGGAACTAAGTCTTTTGCTGGACTAAATGACATATAACGGGATAAATAACACAGAACAGACAGCTTTAAAGATGAAAATGTTCCAATGCATGAGTTTATGAATTGATGACGATGGCCGGTTAAAATTTAAAGGAATATAAAGCACAGTGAGGTGTGAGAGACGCTGGTATGAACCGTAATTCTCCATGATAGACAGCATCTAATGCAGAGAGGTGGCAGGTGCATTATAAGAAACATCACAGTAATCTAGGTCACTGAGACAGGATGCTACCTTGCACTGAAGTAAATTATATTATATAGTTAATGACAGGGGAAACCCTGAGCAATGAGCGTCTTAACAGCTTGGTATAATTTCTTTAGGGTATTTACGCATTTCACAATAATCTTGTTTTACTTTTGTTAAGGTAGCAGCCAGCAGATTTTTTAATTGATGGAAATGTAACCCATCAACTTCAGAATCATTTTTCATTTGTGACTTCCCAGAGCTGATTTCTCCTGTGCAGGAGACCTGCTAATTCAGTGTTGAACCAGGAAATGACTCAACCCTTAACTCTCAGCTGATGAAACAGAGCACATTTGTCAATAGAAATATCAAACAAATAGTCCCAGGAAAAATGTATGTCACCAAACAGATAAATGCACTTCCAATTGTAATGAAATATACCAGGAAGAAAAGCCTGTTCTCTAAAATGCTTCATAGTTCTTTTTTGACAAGAACATGCTCAAAATGGAGGATTTTAGTGTTTCAAACTGCACCAACTGGACAATGATCACTTAGATCATTTACAAAAATTGCATTGAGGATGAAAAGATGGAAATTATTTGTCAGGATATTTGGATTTAGGTTTAGTAGCACCGTCAATAATTTGAGAAACAATAAAAGCAAGATGGTGTGTCTTGCCTAACCCTATAAACGCTGGTACATACATTGTTGTACACTGTGAAGTCTTAGGGTTCAGAGTTACCAGAAGTACATTCTTAGCAGCCTAAACAGTAGAAACGTCTTCAGATATTGTTGGTTGAAGTATACCGGAGTTGGCTGTCGCACTTTTTATATTCTAATGGACTTTTAAAGTCAGTCCTGTGAAAAATATTTGCCCCGATAACCCCCCTTTCTTTTCTTTTTTTTCCACACTTAACTGTCTGTCGTTAAACAAAGTTGAATATTAGACAATGATAACCAGAGTAAATACAAAATGCTGTTTTCAAATGATGATTTCATGTATTGAGGGATATATAAAGATACAGCATAGACTACTGCTCATAACTGTCAAGTTTCTTTTATTTAACTTTAAACCTTTGTGATGTGCTTGTTGGTCTTAGTTAATGTAGGACAAACTCAAATGTGTGACAGTCTGCCTTCTTGAGATGATGATTTCACTTATTTAAAAAAAGCTATACATACCAGCTTGAGCCTATGTGAAAGAGAAATTGCCTTCTGAACCTGACAAAGGGTTGTTCCTCCGTTTCCTGCCATTAAGCGTTTGTGATAACGGGCAATGAGTCTTTTACATCATTTTTGAATAATTATGGCCAGCTTTTCTTGGCAGAATTGTTTAATTCAGCCACATTGACAGGTTTTCAAGCATGAATGTTCTATTTAATGTGATGCAATAGCATCGCAAAGGGATTTAAGACTTTGCTACAGTGGACAACCGCTTGCATTGTGTCATTGACTTTGCAGCATGTAGCAGCAGTGGAGAGGAAAACTCCCCTTTAACAGGAAGAAAAACGTCCAGCAGAACCAGGCTCGGTGTGAACAGCCATCTGCCTCGACTGATTGGGAGTTAGAGAAGACAGCAGGGACACAGAAAGAACGCAGATAAACGTTCTGTGCCAGAGAGGGTAGTGGCAGACCAGCTCCATAGGTGGCTGTGCCCAGGTAAAAAAACAACATTGTGGTTTAGCAGTCATTCGTTAACCTAGCAAACTGTGTGTATTTGTAGTTATACTGCATAAAACGGGAAAAATCCAGCCAGCAGTAAGATTAAAACAACAAATTATGCTCTGGTAAAGCTTAAAAATGCTTTCGTAAAAGCGACGGAGTTCAGCTTTCAAAAAACAAAGACGGATGACTAATATATGATTACTTCTGGTGTTAAACATGGCAGGGATGTTTTTCCACCTTCCCTTGTCCCACCTTGCTCATTATTTTATCCGTTAGGCATTGACAACCTTTAATTAAAATTTTTTCACCGTACTAAAACCAAACTTGTTTCTGTTATAAACTTATCTTTGGATGAACTTTTTTTGATAGTTTATTGAAAGAGAAATGATTAGTGGATGAGGAAATCAGAATGAGATGAGAAATGTAGATGAGAAGAGACATGTAGATGAGTTACAGGGTTGCTGTAGTACAGGGGCAGCAGGAGATCCAGGCAATGAAGCAGCGAGCAAAACTTGAGGCACAGATGAAGGCAAGAAACCCAGCAGCTAACAGAGGTGGCAGGAAAATCCAGCGGCTAAAACAGGGAACAAACCAGCAGCGTTGTATAGTAATGAAGTAAAAATACTTCCCTACTGTACTTAAATATATTTTGGAGTACTTTATACTTTTCTCGAGTATAACATTTTTTTGAAAACTTTTACTTTACTATATTTCTGAACTTAATTGCATACTTTTACTCCAATACATTTTCAATGTTTGGTTTAGTTACTCGTTACAAAAAGAGAGAGAGAGAGACTCGCCAGTGATTCCCGTTCGGAATCACAGGCAGACTCACAAGTGTTTTGACCCCACCTACTGATTGACTGCAACAAAGTCGGGACTTGCCTGGGCTTGTTTATCACCACCAACAGGATAAGAAGCTTGTTCAGTGGTAAAGCAGGTTATATTAACCTTGTGGTATAGGTAAAGCATCTAATAGCAGAGAGTCCTAATTTTCTTAACTCAATGATAACCTGCAGGTGTATCTATTAGCAAGTTTACCACTTCCTGTAGGTTGGCTGGAACTGGTTTATCAATTAACCATGTTCTTAGTATACACCCCCTGGTCTAAATTTTGCCTGAACTTGGTTTTGTACAATTTTAAAGTGCATAGCACTGACCGTACTTGTAGAAGGAAAACTGAAAGCTTAGAAAAAGGTTGTATTTTCTGTCTAAACTTGGTCTAAATTTCTCCTGCACTTGGCTGTTTATATTATTTCAAGTGAATTTGACTTTTAAAGTTTACTAAAATCTAAAAATGTCATTCAAACTGCATTTGCTTTGTTTTACTCATAGTTTTTATTACATTACTTGAGTACATCTATTTTTACAGTAATATTCATACGTAAGTACAAGACATTTCAGATACTTTTACTCAAGTAACATTTCAGTCAGTGACTTGGACTTTTACCAAAGTCATATTTTGGAGAGGTACCTATACTTTTACTTGGAGTTCTGACTAATTAGTGCCCAACAGGTGTGACAGATTGCTGAGGGAGTGGAGGGTGAGCTTCTTCTTCTTTTTTTTACCGGCGTTTTGCAATCAAATGAAGCATTATCGCCACATACTTGATCTTTAGTTACTTTTCCTTAAATCCTTAGGTTTAGTCCAGTTTGTTGTAGATAAGATGACATGATCTTAAGCACCATCATTCCGGATTTATTTGAGAAGATATTTGTATTGTTCAGTCGTTTGATTCCTTCTTGTTCCAGTCCTTAGATCCATTCTTTAATTTGGGTATTTAATACACTCAAACAGCACATGCACATGTTCCACAGTTTCTGGAATGCTGAAACTGTGGATGCTTTCCAATAGTGTACTGAGCCTCGTGTGGCCTAATCTAATTCTGCTAAACATCCCCTGTTCTCTCCCGCTCTTCCCCAGAGGCTCTTCTTCCCCCCACTTTTTGCTGTATCTTATATAAATGTCTTCCTTTATTTCCATTATCCCATAATTTTTGCCGTTGTACCTTAATTTTGTTTCGTATGTAGGATCGTATGTAGGACCTTGTTTATCGTCAACCCCTTCTTAGCTACAGAATCTGCCATCTCATTCCCTTGAATGCCACTATGTGCTGGAATCCATAAAAACTGAACATCAATCCCCAGACTGTACTCGGTATAATGATATAACTTTCTAACATAATATTCTCCCTACATTTAGATGAGACTAGCCAATGCTGCGCTTGAATCTGAACATAGTATTCTCATGGGTTTGACTTCCTCTATCCATTGTAATGCTAACATGATTGCCATCAGTTAATATTTTTAAAGACTTAACTTTTAATTCAGGAATGTCAAAAGCACAGCTTGTTTTTCCATTGTCTGGATTTTTTGACTTATCCGTGAATACATGTACATAATACCCATATCTCTCATGTATCAAAGTGTTCACATAAGCTTGTATACTAAAAATGTTATTGCTTGAAATAATCTTTTTTTAATAAAGAAAGATCAAAGATAGCAAAGATAGCCGGCATTAAGGTAGTTAGACTAACGGCTCAATTATTGATTCCTAACTCCTCAATTATCTGAATAATTCCCTCACTATATACCTCCTTTTTAATTTTACTACTTTCCCAATTTTCAATTAGTATACTTTTTGTTAGATGTGTTTCTTTTTGACTTTGTAAATTAGCCCAATAATTTACCCTCAAGTGTTTCCTTCTAAGACTTAATGGCATTTCTCCAACCTCGATTTTACTGCTCCACAACTTATGCTCATCGCTTGAGCCTGAATAATGTCCAACCTTTTTAAAGATGAACTAGCGGCTGAATCAAAAACAATACAAACGTAATCTAGAACTGATCTAACTAATGCAATATATAAATTTTTCAACGCCATACAATCAGCTCCCCATACACCTCCTGTTAAACACCTCATAATATTCAATACTTTCTTAGTATTGAATAGTTTCCACGTAAGAAAACTATCAAACCCCAAGAATTTAAAAACTTTTACCCTTTCTAATCTTTGTTTATACAATTTCAGACAAATTTGACTTTCTTTCTCGTAAAAAACATTGAGATTTCTCAACAGATAACTTAAATCCCCCTTTCAAAGACCAATCTTCCTGAACTTTCTTTACACCATATTCCTTCCTCTTTTCCAAATTACCCCGTCATCTGCAAAAAGTGATTTTCCTCTGTCAGGTTTATCATAATAGACAATAGTACTGGACTAATGACGCTCTCCTGAGGGGTGCCGTTTTCAACTAAAAATGAATCAGAAATATAATTACCCGCACGAACCTGGAGGGTGAGATGAGTGAGAGGAGGAACTGAAAAAAAAGGAAAAAAGCCGGACCAAAAACTAAACCATGACAGTTTCTACCAAGTTTTATTTTCATTTTAGAAATATACCATTGCAAAAGTTCTTCAACTTTTAACATGTTTATACTTAGAAGTATTTGCTATATTAAAATATCTCATGAACTACTAACAGAATTATCATATTTGCATAAAAATGACTAGTCGGTATTAGAAAAAAAAGATATGTAGTGTTTTCAGACTTCAAGTAATGAAAGGAAAATATATTTAGCCTATATTCAATTTTAATTAACTAATGTTTTGCAACCGGAAGATAAGAAAGTACATCACCCCAGTTCTAAAGTCCTTACACTGGCTCCCTGTATCTCAGAGAATAGACTTTAAAACACTTCTGTTAGTCTATAAATCCCTGAATTAGCACCTAAATACATCACAGACTTTTTATCAGTGCATCAACCCTCCAGACCACTCAGGTCTTCTGGCTCCAGCCTTCTCTGCATACCTAGAACCAGAACTAAACACGGAGAGGCAGCATTTAGTTCCTATGCTCCACTTATCTGGAACAAACTTCCAGAAAATTGTAAAGATGCGGAAAGCCTTAGTTCCCTTTAAATCAAAATTAAAAACACATTTGTTTAGGATTGCCTTCAACTGTTCTAGTTAACTGAATCACCACTTTTTTGTTCTATTTTCTATCTACATTTTATTCCTACTTGCTTTTATTCTGTTTTATTTTTGCTATATTTTAATCATGTAAAGCACTTTGCATTGTCTTTGTACTGAATTGTGCTATATAAATAAATTTGCCTTGCCTTGCCTTGCCATGTGTTGTGATAATAATAATACCTGCGGATGTTATCTTAGTTGTCCACACAGCCTCCACGGGATTACCTAGTAGGCAACGGGCCAAGGCAGGAGTGCCTAAACTATTTCCAGGGGCCATTTAAAAAGAATTTCTCTTCAACCTCAATTCAAGAATGGCACAAATTTAGCTTGAAACTCAAAACTAGAGGTAGATGGACACAGATTACTTACAACTCAGTTTTCTTGTTCACCAGCCCGTGAGTAATTTCCACTTGACCATTTTGACCGGTGGGGCGAAAAATCTAAGGGTGGTAACTCAGAAAGACAGGGTACAGCCTGCAAGTTTGCTGCTTAACATATAACAAATACATGGTGCTCCTAGCCATTTGGAGTTTCAAAACACTGTTAGAAACAAGAATGACGAGTGGTGCCATTTTACTTCCCATGCCATGGCTGTAACAGATTTTTTTGTTGAAAGAAAAGTGTAGAAATAATGTGGTTGGGTTTTATATATTTTTTATTAACATAAGGAGTGAGGAAAGAAATTACATCTGTTTATTATATCACAAACTCATTGTAAACAACAATCATTTCATATATCACAAGCTAATTGTAGAAAATACTACTTTAATATATCACAAACTCATTGTAAATAGTCATTTAATATATCACAAGCTAATTGTAAAAAACACTACTCTAATATATATTACAGAAAGATATGAGAAAACATGCATGCTTTGGTTTCAAGATCCCTGCCAGTACCGCGTGATGGCTTCAAGTTGATCTTTTAATTCATAGTTTTCTTCAACCATCTCATCATACCCGTCAAGGATTGTATGAAATAACTCCTTGGCCATCGTCAATTCGTACAGATAGGCCTGCACGACAGCGTTGACTGTGTTGTTGTCTTGGTGGATGTTGCGAGCGGTTAGAAACCGTTGAACGGCATCGAAGAAACGTGCGTTATAAAGTAGTCGCATTACACCCTTGTAATTGCGTTCAAATAACCCGTTCTGAAGCAGTTCCGAACATTCATGGTCTCTCTGACTAGGACGGTTATTATTACACCCATAACATTTACCGCGCATGTATTTTCCGATCGCAGCGTTCAAAAGATGAAACACCACGGTTTTCACCGCTCTGATGAACCCGAAGCGCTTCCATCCATTGTATTCATCGGCGCCGGTGTCAGCGTCTGGTTCCCCGGATGGAATCTGCACGTCCTCACGCGGCGATGGGGGCAGGGATGCTGCATCTCCTTGACCGGAGGGAAGTTGTGAGTCGTGGAGCTGTGAGTACTCAGACTGAGAAGGGTCCGGGGAGGGTGGAAGATTTGTCACTTGTGAATCTTCCTCCTGGGTCTCTGACAGAGATGGTGTGGCTGGAAGCGTGGAATTCTTATCCCATAAAACAAAGTACTCGTGGCGTACTTGCACACCTCTATGGGCATTGGCCCAGTGGTCGATGCGCCTCTGCAGCCCCGTCAGAAGACTCTCGCTGTCGCTTTCGTGAGATGATTCAGGGGTTGGCAAGGGTGAAGGAGGGTGGTACGGTCCCGGAAACAATTTGTCGCTGTCCGGAGAACCATGCTGCGGTGATGTTGAAGGAGTAGTTCTTTCAACCATGTAGTTGCTCATGGTTTCAGATGCTAAAAGTCTGGTCAGTGAAGTTGCATAGAGGTCCCGATCGGTCTGCCCGGTTGTTTTTTTATACTGAGAAGGGGTGTGGTTAACGTTGAAGGGGGGCGGTATCGGCTGTTGTGAGGAGGGCGGGTCTAAAATGCTACCACTTTCTTGATCCCCAAAATGTCTCTCCAGTTGTGACAGTCGTGAAAATGCGTTGACATCCGGTCTGCTATCATCTTGTCATGCCATGCGTCTATCAGAAAAATAACCGGAGTTGTTTTATATTGAGTTTGTCTCAGACTTGCGCAGAAAAAACATCGACCAGTAACCCCTGTCTTTGATTGCCATGTTGGTGAGAAGATTCTATTTGTTGAATCTGTGTCAGTTTCGAATTCCTAGAGTGGGGGAGGGGACCGGAAATGGGGGAGGGGTATGGATTCCTGGAGTGGGGGAGGGGACCGGAAATGGGGGAGGGGAGCAGATTGGAAATGGGGAGGGGGACCGGAAATCAAAGGGGGACCGGAAATCAAGGGAGACCGGAAATGATTAGGGTCATTAATCATCCGTCAATTATAAAGTGGCAGAAGGTACATACTATCGTCTCATTTTAGGGAGTCACCGTGCATGCATTCAGTTAGGTGGGAAGAGGGCCTTATATATACATTATTGATAATACAGGCATTGTGTTTGTCCGTGAGATAGTTTTTTTTTTTTTTTTTTTAGGATGAGTAAAGTCGTGAAATACAGCATCCTGTCGATTTTTATGACAGGTTATCAGCTCTTTATGAATAGTAAGCTTAATAATGAGAGACAGAGACCGTTTCTGTGTTGAGGGATTCGGACAATGCCAGATCTTGTCCCTTGTGTTTCCTGTCGCAATACATGGGATATTGTTTTGAACCGGTTGCTGACCGAGTGAATTTATGAACCTGACAGCGAGAAAGTGAGCGGGAGAGGGTATGGAGTTATTATTAGCAACATATAATGACAGTACATGAGTTTAAACAACTGCTGCTTAGAGGGGGGATGACATTTCAGGGATCTGCGCGGACGAGCAGTCTTTGTGTCTTTCTCCCGCCCGAGGGGCTTTCACACACATGTGTATTGTTTTAACTGGTTCCTGACCGGGTCAACTCCTGAACCTGGCTGTGAGAAAGTGACCGGCGCGGTGTATGGAGACAGATACAGTCTTTCTCACGCGCGGGGACGCTTCCATACATGAGGTATTGTTTTTAACAGAGTCAATTTATGAACCTGACAGTGAGACAGTGGCGGGCTGTGTATGGACAGATTTGGTTCTTTGCAGCATTTATCAACCCTGGTAAGTATGAGGTTAATCAATTATCGGTCAGAGGGGGGGGCGAGTGAAGGATTCCATTTCAGTTTTTCTCCCGCGCTGGGCGTTTCGAACAAGGGATTATTGTGTTTTTTCTTTTTTTAACTGTGTATGGACGGATTTTGTTCTGTCTCTTCAAGACTTATGCTCAGTCTACATGTAAGCCTGGAGAGACACTAGTTGCACTGATGAGCAGTCAGTAACTGAGTTCAACTGGTTAGAGAGGACAAGTGTTCAAGTGTTCCATTGCAGGATTCTGGCTGAGCGAGCAGAGTTTGCACAAAAAATGTTTTTTTATTTACAGATTCCAGATGGGGAAGCTTATGTGTCTAAAGTGTTTTATTGTTTACATTTGTTTTATTTTTAATCTTTATTTTGAAACTTTAAGTATTCAGAGTCTGACTGCTTTTACGGCTGAAACAAAGACAGATTTCCCCCCAGCTTAAAGATTGGATGTGCATAGCGGAATTAAATAATTAAAAATAACTTTACATAATTACAATAATATCAATGATAGTAGTAATAATAATATTAATGATAAGAATAACAATATCAATGAAAATAATAATAATACAATAAAAAAAGAATAATTAATATAATAATAATGATTAAAGCGCGGGTCACGGGGGGGGGGGGGGGGGGATTTCCGATGGAGGAGGGGGCCGGGGGGGTGGGGGTCCGGAAGTGGGGGAGGGGGGTCACCTAAAGGTCAATTAAAAGGGGCGGGGTTTGATATGGTTTGATAAGGGTCATTAATCACCCGTCGATTAAAATTTGTCATAAGGTATATCCTATGGTCTCTAACCTCTAGCAGTGTTTGTCTGAAATAAACTCTCTTAACATTAGCTGCTTGTATCTGGCTGATTTCTGGGTCCTCGGATTTCTGGGCATTACAAAACAACATATTTTCATAATTAGATGCAGCGACTCTTTTTCAAAAAAGCGACTAGCGACAAATCTAGCGACTTTTGGAGACTCTTACGTGAAAGCACGTATCGTTCATACTCTTGTCCTCCAGCGGCAGGTACTGCCATGGGGCGCCTCCCCCGTCCCAACCCCGTTCTCCCGCTACCGCAGGAGTCCCTCTCAGCGCTGCAGTCAGAGCCACAGCATGTTTACCCTCAGCGTCCAGACTGCAAATGAAGCGCGCATGCGCCGGGATTGACGGCCCAGGTTCATCATAAATAACTGAATTTGAAATATTTTATCTTAAATAAATAACGGCATTTGATTCACACAGCCACATGTTCATGTTTTACCGTGATTTGTAGGCTCCTTAGTGGACCACAAGAGAAACAAGAAAATGTTAAAAAAAAGTTGAAAAGAAAAAATTTGTAACTCCGCCATAGTGTCTCTTTATGGTTCATTTTGCCGGTCTCAAACCCGGGTAAAGGAGGAGGGTTAGTATTGTAATAAAATAAACATTAATAAAAATAAATAAATAAAAAAAATAAAAAAAATAATAATAAATAAATAAACATTAATGGACAAAAAAAGTAGCTCTATATATTTTGAGTGTTTTTACTCACTTTTTGTCTCTCTCTAACAACGTTATTTGTCCCACAGCGTCAATAAATTGCACATCACATCATGTGGCAGATTATGCAAATTAGGCGATGACGTCATTCAGCGACTTCTAGCAACTTTTAGACCAGCCAATAGCTACTTTCCTTACTGAGGAGTTGGCAACACTGTATACACAGATGATGGGGCAATATGGATGAGGGGAAGAAATGAGACACATGTGATAAGAAGTATTAAAAAAGCAATTAGTCAAATTCAGAAATAGTCTAATGAATGGGGATTTAAACTTTCAGTAAGTAAATCTTGCTACTGTCATGAATAGGAGCTTGAACCCCAATTTAGACGCACACAGAGCTTTAGTTAAAGAGTTTTATTGAAACCAGGATGAGTTGTGGACAGAGAACAAACCAGTCTTGACTGTGCGGGTGCAGGAGGATGAAGATGGCAGGAGCTGGAAGACTGGAGAGAGAGAGAGCTGGAGGGCTGCTGGTGCTGTGCTGTGAGTCCAGGGAGACGCTGAGAGCCCAGGAGCATCCAGGGTAGGCGTGAGAGCACTGACTAGCAGATGCGAGGAATTTAGACTGACGGTAAGATCTCTGACTGACAGAAGAGGATAAGGTGGAAAATGAAGCACAGACGTCCAGGAGGCGCTGAAAGCTCAGCAGCAGAGCGAGTTCTTAGAGCGCTGAAGTTGCAGGTGAGCCGACAGTACAGCAGTGTGATTACTTGGAGCATAGGAGCGCTTGAAGTTGCAGGTAGCCGGCAGCACAGCGGTGTGATACTTGGAGCGTAGGAGCGTTTGAAGTAGCAGGTAAGCCGTCAGGAGTGCTTGAAGTTGCAGGTAGCCGGCAGAGAGTCCCTTGGACGCGGGAGCTGCAGTAGAACCAGGAGCGCAGCAGAGAGAGAGTTCTTAGAACGCCGGAGGCTGCAGTAGATCTAGCAGCATAGCAGAGAGAGTTCCTGGAGGTGCAGGGGCGGTAGACGAGGGAAACTCAGCCAGACAGATGTGGGAAAATCTCTGTCGGGCTGATGAGGAGAAACACGAGGCAGGACGAGGTTTGGGTGAAGACAATCCAGCGGGGAAGAGAAGACTGAGGAGAGCTTTTGTGGAGAGGTGAGCAGGTGGAGTGAGTTCTGACTGATTGGTGCCTGACAGGTGTGACTGATTGCTGAGGAGTGGAGGCTGAGCTGCGTGAGAGGAGAAGGTGCTGGAAAATAACACGAGGAGACAGCCAGGCAAAACTGTACCATGACAGCTACATGGTAATAACTAATAGGAGAAAGATTAATATTGATAAACTAACAATTCAAGTATTTAGGAGTGTGGATAGATAGGTGTTATACGTGGAAAAATCACATGAAACATTAAGAAACAAAATGCAAAAAAGTAATAAATGTAATGAAATTTAATAACATTAAATTATTTATTGTAATTGTGTTTGATTAGGATTTACTATTTAATGGATGTGTTATTTTTACATAGTTTATTGGTGGGTTTTTAATGGAGGAAGTTCACATTGGTTTTAAAAGAGCTAATGTTTTGTACAGCCCTAGTAGTTTTAAATGGTTTTACCTAGTTGGGTGTGACTCCTTTAAACAGCCAACTAGTTCATTCATGGTGAGAGTTGAGTTTGGAGCGTCACCTACTGTTCTGCTGCTCTCTACTAGGTAACCATGACTGCTATACGTTCATAAACATTATTGTTTTTGCACGTGCACTTTTTGGATTATTTTTTTCAGCTAAAATAAAAAGTCATGGAAAACGAGGACTTCAACACTGCATGACTTTTCATCTTTTTCTTTGGTACCAACACTGTTAATTCCACTGCCCATGCCAGCCTGACCGCATTGACCCACTCGGTGGGATCGTGTTGATACCTTGGAGCAAAACATTTAAGAGAAGAACTGATAACGATGAGATTGTGGGTAGGTCATACATTACTAAATGACATTCTATATAGAACAGGGAAAAGAACTAATAAACACTGTGTAGTTTGTGCAGAAAAAGAAAATGTTGAACATATATTAATGAAATGTGTAGTATATTTAGCTGAAAGAGAGAAATTAAAGGAAAGGGTGCAAAAGGGTGCATTACTCATATACTTACAGAATACTAAACTGAAAAATAGAATTTAGTTTGTGGAGGTGATGAAGTTGGTGTAACCCGCCTGTCGCCCATTGAATGCTGGAGATAGGCACCAGCACCCCTCGCGACCCAAACATGGACAAGCGTGACGGAAAATGGATGGAATGGATGAAATGGAGGTCAAGAAGTTACATACTCTTGAACAGTAGGTGGTGGTATACACCTTGAGGCCATTTGCAATCCACCAATAAAGAAGAAGAAGAAGGTTACCAACTTCATCATCAGGGCACAGACCATTACGGCTCTACGCAATGTATGTAAGACATTAAGCAATGGCTTATTGATTACTATGGTTTTCTGCCTGAAAGCTTAAACCATTCACAATACATGTGCCACACAAAAAGGACAATATGTTTCCTGAGTTTAAAACAAAGCTGCATAGTTTTGAAGAAACTGAAAAGTTAACCACAGCTAAATTCACCAATAATGTAATGAAGACTGCGGCAAGAGTCGGGCGAAAGGACACCAGGTCAAGTACACAAAGCAGAGAGAATAGTAATGCTGACATTGTGTGTTTTGATTGTGGAACAAATGGGCACCAAGCAAAAGCATGCAGACAGAAGATGTGATGCTGTCATTGCAAGAGCAACACACAATATGATACAACCTGCAGACACTAGGACAAACAAGATGGAGTGGGGAAATTTGATGCCACCTTCAAGCCTGAAACACACTGTGTAGAGTTAGCAGTTGGAACCCTCTTAAAAGGTGTGGCTCAACGACGGGGGGCTGCTGAGGTCTTCCTAACTGACAGTACGGGACAGCGAAACAGAGTAATGCTGAGGTGCGTTGTTTATTCCGTCATACCCTCAAGATTCTCGGTGAAGTCAGCCACTACATTAGGAGCAACAGTGACCTTTAAACAAGGGCAAGACATTCTAACCCACAGTGATGGTACTAACTTTAACATTAATGTACATGGTAAGTTGCATTATTTATAAACTGAAGCTGAGGATAGTAATAAGTGCATCACCTGTCACGACATGAAGAGATGGCACGAGATATTTGGTCACTGCAACTATGAGGACATTCTAAGTTTGCAGAGTGTGGTTAACGGTATTCAGATTAGGGGTAAGGCAGACAGACCAGAGCAAGAGTGTGAGGTGTGTATTTAGGGAAAGTTTGCACAAACCATAAATAGAAATCCTGACACAAGAGCAAAGTCTCCCTTGCAGATGTAACACACAGACTTAGCAGGTCCAATAGCTATTGAGTCCATTGATGGATACAAATATGTGCAGTTGTTCACTGATGATTATTCAAATGCAATAATTGTATATTTTCTTAAGCCAAAAAGTGATGCACTGCAGGCAACAGAAAAACTTATTGTTGATGTTGCCCCTTATCGGAAGTGTATCCGATCTGACGATGGCACAGAATTTACATGTAGAGGTTTCAAACCTTACTAAGAGAAAAGGGCATTAAGCATGAAACAACAGCACCATACTCACCTCACCAAAATGGCACTGTTGAGAGGGGCTAGCGTACTCTTTTTGAAACGGGTAGATGTATACTGATCAAAAGTCAGCTCCCTAAATGTCTATGGAACTGCGCTGTCATAAAAGCAGCCATAGTGCAAAATAGATGCTTCAGTAAGAGCACAGGGACAACTCCTTACCAAATGCTAACAGGTAAAATGTCAGTTTTATCAAAAATGCAGAAATTTGGATCTTTATGTTACACATACAAACAGATTAAGGGAATGTTTGATTCAAAATGTGACCATGGATTTTTTTGTTGGCTATGATACGAACATGGTCTATCATCCTGAAACTGAGAAGGTCCAGAAGCTGGCTAAATTTGTGGGTAAAACAAGTGTGGAAAGGTAAACACATGAGGTAGAACCAAATGATCATTATGATGGCGTAAAACAGCGTCACACAGGAAATAGACAAGAACAATGAGGTTCAATAGCAAGAAGCAAAAACTCACTGAATGTCACATCTCATGAGCTCAACCAAAAAGAGTCAAGTGCAGCCAGTGATGGATCTGACAGTGGAAGGTATTGTTGAGGAAAATAAATATCTTAGTTGTATTCATATGGGAGTGCTGAGGAATGCATTGAGTTTCGAATGTCTCCCCCTTTGAGGCTAAAGATAACATACATGGGTTTTATGGCAGGGGGGAAGGTCATTTTGGCTTGACCCTTTGCAGAGTAGAAGTCTCTTTGTTTAATGAACACATAGGCAGGCAAAGCGGATAGCCCACAGACCCCCTCCCTCCCTAACTCAGCGGAGGAGGGCAGTCAGTGTAAAAAGGATGTCTTTGCAAACTTAGATCAGACAAAAGCTGCAATACCTGGGAGAAGGACGTAGGTTACTATGGTATGTAACTCTTGTCTCCTTGGAATTCCAATGAATTAAATATGCATATTACAATGTTTACCTCTGATCAATGCTTTTCTCATTTACTGTCAAATCTTAAACCGGGGTAAAAATGGGCCTTCAGAGCTAAGCAGGATTAGGCCTGTACTATCAAAACAGTATCCTACTAGGGAGAGGCGAAAACCTAGTCATCTAAAAGACTATGTGACTTATAACGAAAGTGACGAGATCCACACTACCATAGATTACTGTTACAAGGCTGTATGTGGTATCCCACGCACATTAGATAGATAGATTATGGTGAAACCTTCTCCCCAACAGCCAATTTAACAAGCGTAAGAATACTGTTGCAAAAGGCAGCACAGGAAGATCTGATACTCCATCAAATGGATGTGAAAACAGCTTATTTACACACTCCCATTGATTGTGAAATCTACACTGATCAATCAGAAGGTTATGAAGAAGGGAAAGATTTAGTATGCAAGCTAGAAAAATTGTTGTATGGGTTGAAACAATCTGTCCAAAACTGGAATAAGGTTCTACATGATTATCTAACTGAAACGGTTTCATGAAACTCCAGCAGACCACTGCATTTACACCAAGGAGACAGGGTACAAGAAAACGATCATGATCATCTGGGTTGATGACTTGATAATTGCAGCAAGTAATGAAAAAGTAATGAAGTAAAAACAGTTCTTTAGTTTCTTGGAAAACTAAGAAACAGCCCACTGTAGCACTTTCTACTTGTGAGGCAGAATATAGGACTCTAGTCGCTACAATGCAAGAGTGCTTATACTTAAAGCAGTTACTGGAAGGCATTGATGTTTACAAATACACACAGACAGTAGTGTATGAAGGGAACAAGGGAGCAATCGCTTTGGCCAAAAATCCTGTGAGCAGACAAAGGTGTAAACATATCATTATTAAATCCATTGTAGATATGAAGATTCACTGTATATAACTGAATGCACCTTCCCTACTCTGCACCTTCTTGTATGAGCCGATGTGACGAGTGAATTTCTCCATTGTGAGATCAATAAAGACTATCTTATCTTATCTTATCTTAAATATCATTTTGTAAGATCCATCGTAAATTAAGGTAAAGTGTATCTGCTGTATTGCACTTCTGAAGAAATGGTTGCTGACATGTCATATTTCATCTCTTTTTGTTCTCTGTCATATTTTTTTGTTCATAGTAGGTACACCTGGTCTGGCGTTCTGTTAGCTGTGACATCATCCAGGGAAGACAGATCATTCGCTATTAACATATAACGTTGAAAGGATTCCTGGATCAATGTATGCTTCTATGCTTTTTTTGTCTCTTTTTTGTGTCTCTACTCTGTCTTCTCTAACCCCCAGTTGGTCAAGGCAGATGATCGCTAACACTGAGCCTGGTTCTGCTGGAGGTTTTTCCTTCCCGTTAAAGGGGAGTCTTCCTCTCCACTGTCGCTTCATGCTTGCTCAGTATGAGAAATTGCTGCAAAGCCATGGACAATGCAGACGACTGTCCACTGTGGCTCTACGTTCTTTTATGAGGAGTGAATGCTGCTTGTCAAGACTTGATGCAATCTACTGGGTTTTCTTAGATAGGAAACTTTTTGACCAATCTGTATGATTTGATTGAATTTGACTTTGTAAAGTGCCTTGAGATGACATGTATAATGAATTGGCGCTATATAAATACTGAATGACCAAACCTTTTTCTAAGCAAAAACTGAGAACGTTTGTAGACATTATGTTTGGTGTTTAAAAGAGTGGAAGAGATCCATTACTGTATTTTGGTTAATAGTGCAATCTTTGTTCAAATTTGGTTCGTACAACCTGAGTATTTCTGTTGAAATTTGTGCAACCTGAGTACAAGTGGGGGTGCTGGAGTTAATTTGTGTACTCGTGTTATAGCCTAAGAATGCCCAAGTCCAGTGTGATATCTCATCTTTCCACTATGAGGCGCAAGTTAAAAAAAGTCAGGGATGCATGTTGCATCATCACATTCATATTTAGAGAACGTGCCTAAAAAAAGCTTCTTCCCACTTTTTTTTCCCTTTTCTGTTTTGCTGAAATATGTCCAAGATGTTCACTGTCAGCTGGTACTAAAATAAATATGCCACAGAGGCTAAATAGTACGGAAACATATTACATTCGTCAAATAAAAAATGATTTAGACAGTTTATCTCATGATTACGAGAATAGATGTCATGGTTATGAGATAAGATGTCATAATTACGAGATCGGGATCTCATATGAGAAAAGGACAGTCATTGCTGACCTACATGAATCATGAACAATGAGTGTGCTATCAGATTTAATATGCTTTTATTTTCTTTAAAGTATGCGACACTGGGAAATACTGAGTTTCCTCAATGTGGATGGCATTGGTATTAGTTTATCAACATTGCACAGGCACCTTGAGTCCTTAGGATTTTTGTAGGAGAAAAGCCCACTCTGACTTGTTGGAAGTCACGCTGTTCCTGCAGGAGCAATTAAACCAGCACGGGATGCTTCATGGCGATAAATTATTGCATCTGAAATAAATCCAAGCTGGTTTACTAACGCAGTCAGTAAGTTTTAGATCTTTCAATTCATCTCATAACAAATGGGAGCACAACCAAAAGTGTTGTGTTTATATTTTTGTTGAGTGTATAAAGAAATATAAAAGTTAGCAGAGCTAGCTTTAAATTAGCTGCCAAACTGTTTTACCACAATATATACTGTTACATATTTTGTAATCACTTGTAAATTTTTCTTCACAATCCAGTAAATGAACATTAACTTATTTTATGTTAATGTGCCACTTTTTAGCACAACCCGCAAGACATATTTAACTAAGATGAGATTTGAGTATGCATTACGCTACACTTAATTTACAAATATATTTGATATTTTAAAACTAACTTAATACTACAGTATATTGTCTGGCAAAAAGATAAACAGAAGGAAAATAATTTGAAAAAAAGTCCTGGATTAATTGTGTCAGAAATTGTACAGCCATTAAATTATTTTTATATGTTTTGTAAAGCCCTTTTAGTAACAACTCCAAATCTTCTCTTCCCATTCCAAAAAAGTATATTTCTCTTGCAGACTCCAAAGGCTATTAGGCCTTATACAGCTTCAGGCATTTAGTCCAGATTTAATGATGCAATATTTCCTAAATGCAACACAAGTAGAGCCATATATACCATGTTTATAGGTCACCGTTTTCTATACTCTATGCTCATTAGTCCAATTTGTTCTTAACACTTGTTAAGAACTATTTATTATGAATTCCCTTTTACCCCTCCTGTGGACATCATCTGATATTCTTTTCGTTCTCCAGTCCCTGTCAAGGCCAGAACATATTGACCCAACTGAACAATCTCTTCCCAATGTTTACCTTATGGTCTGATTTGCTTTATCATATCTTTTTGTCTCTTTTCAGGTTAAACTGTTCCTCTGAGGTTTGCCTCAGCTTAGTGTAACTAGATAACAACAAATGACTATGGAACAGATGACGGCGCGAAGATCCGAACCGTTCTTTCATGAGACGGTAAGAGGATTTTCTTTTAAAATGCAATCTTCAAAACGCTTGCAAGCTTTAAATTTAAACCCCATTTTAAAAATACTGCAAGAAATTTCAAAATAAGAGAAAAATCTGCAAAACTGTAACCTGCCAGGTAGTAATAAATAAAAGCCTGTAGAAATAATGAATTATATTCAGTCCTTAAAGCAAATAAAACAGGATTCGCAAATACAGAACAGTGACTGAAGTTTTAAGTTTAAAGTAAATTAAAATTTAATAAAAAAATTTAGCTGAAATACGAGCACTCCTGTTGGGAGGAGGGGGCTGATGATTTTCACTTGGAAACAGAAGACATCTTGTCAGGGGTGGACAAGGGGCTGTCCAGTATTCAGTGCTGAATGAAAGCCGCAGGTGTTCTTAAAGCATCTGACTGCTATCTAGACTTAGGTCGATTTTAAAAGGAGAATTCTCTCTCATTATTTTCTAACGACCAATAAGTGTGAAGCCTTTCATTTGGTTGGTCGACCTCGCGGAGGACCATTAAGATAAATACAAATTTTAAAAAAAGGGTCTGGAAGCAGAGAAGACCGTTAATGAGTTAAAGGCAAAGTTTCCAGGGCCAATCTCTTCCCAGGGGGGAAAGTTTGATTTCATGCTGAAAAGAATGGGCCCAAAAGCATGACATGCATAAATGATTGGATTAAACATGCAGATTTCCCACAAAGGGGTTCATTTAATATTGTAGTACTGCTACTAAATAATAAAAATAAAATAATAAAAAAAAAGAAAAGTTGAAGAAAAAAATGGAAATGGAACTAAAAGAGGCACAGCGTTGTGCGGGGGAAGCGTTTTTCTTACGGATCAACTAGTTACACTTCCGTCAAGTATAAATGTATTATGGACTGCTAATATCGATGTATAACTTTAAAAAGGAATAAGGGTCCGAGTGTCTGCGAGATGTGTCCTTATGGAGCTGAAGCGTAAGACTGCGTGTAACAGTCGGGGTCCGTAAACACCACACACCCTACCTTTTCAAGCTAGGCACTTAACATATTGAAAAATATATCTTTCGGAGTCTAAACGTTTAAAAAAAAAAAAAGAAGAAAGACCACAGATCTGTGTAAAATAGTGTGAAAAAAATGGGCCTGCGTGTGTTTGTTTGTCTGAATGTCATCGTTTGTATGTGGCTAAATGTTCGTCTGTGTGAAGTAATTCAGTTTTGAATTATAAATATGGTTTCAAAAATGGTTATTTGTGTTGGGAGGCTGCAGCTACAAACAAAAATATTTTAACTAAAAGTTAAAGAAGGAAAAGAGAGAGACTTCAATAACATAAAGGTTTTTTTTCTCTCACATTAAATGTCCAGCCCAAATTAAATTGATACACGGAGAGATTAACATGGCTTGAATGAAAGCTTTGTTAGAAAATTGGAACTGACAATAAGCTGTACATGAAAGCTCATTGGGTTTACTGTACTACAAAATTAGGCAGAGATTCTATCACTTGTTTTTAGCCCTACATATGTGGGAGAATATTTAACTATTAAACATTAAGAAAGAAGACTCGGGGAGACATCGCTCCTCTGCCTGTGCCAAATGAGAACTCATTTATTCCATATTCATCTTCGCACGTACAAACGGGTGTGAAGCGTGAGTTCTAACATTCATATCTTGCTCTGGCCTTTTAAGGCCTACAGATGTGTGTGCGTTGTAACAACAGTCTGTGTGTCTCCATTGGTGTGTGTGTTGCAAGCTAATGACGTCCGAGTCTTGGCAGCTGGACTTACAATTCTGGTAAATGTTTATCTCAAAGAGTACAAAACAGAGCGATTAATTCCGCTACTTGACAGATCTTGGAACGCTAAAGTTAAACAATGATATCCAGATGTTTCCTTCTTGCTGAGAGCCAGGTCAGAATGACCTTAACTTCCATACATCCTCCCTTGGCACGTTACAACGTGACACATCTAAGAGACCTCTACATTGAAAATCTGACTCCACACTGATCAAGTCTAGCTATAATAATAACAAACATGTAAAAAAAATTTAATTGCTTACACAACCAATGGATAACATACTAATGTAATCAGGGTGTCTACACAAGTGCTGATTTAAAATGACATATAATAAGTGTAGATTACAATCAATAACATTTCCAATAACAGAGAGAGAGAGAGAGAGAGAGAGAGAGAGACTGAGAGTGAGAGAAATCATGCAAAACAGTCATTGCTTTCACATTAGCATCAATTGCAATCAATATGGAAGTGAAAAAACCCTGATATTTGGCACTTATTTATGTGTTTTCCTCAGGGAAAAAGTCTTCCATGGACCTCTGTTCTCCGAGCATCCGCCTTTATCCCGGTCACCTGACCGAAGGCATTAATTGGAAATCAGCCATGCTACTCGGAATGACATCTAGCACTTGTCATATAAAAAGAGTACATAAGCATAATACAATAACATAACATCATACAATGTAACATATACAAGCAACAACAACATATCAAAGACATAGATTAGGTATGTGAAAATTATCTTGCTAATAATACTGATACGAAGTGTTTAAAAAAACGGATGTTAGAATATAATATGACAATCTAAACTAACCTAACCGGCCGCCTGTGCTACTTTATCTATTAAAGCTTCATCGTATTGTATTTTATTTATTCTTTTATTGAGTAACTTAAACAAGGTTAATAGGGTTAGTCATCTTCAGTTCGTGTGCTTGGTTCGAATGAGTCCATGGACACATAGCAAAAACAAAAAGAGTCCGTCCCGTACTCAGGGCTCCTTTCCATCTGGCATGACTCTGTAGCACATGCATGAGTCCATAGACGTGTCCAGGCGGCCGGGGATCAGCCCTTCGGATGGCTGCTGTCTGATGTCATCCATCTGTACATCGTTCCCACAATCCACCTTTTCAAAACAGGCACAACACAACACACAAACAAAAAGATTACAATCAGCGTTATCACCAAAATTAGTCCTGTATTGGCATCTAAAGCGCCCCATTCCCCTAAAATTTCTTCCAGACTTTTCCACGACCAGTTGTTTCTTCCAGCATTCTCTTTTACTTCTTCTCTAAGTTTCATAAGTTTAGCCATTACTACCCTAAACGAACCTTTAGGAGCTGTGTTCATGGGAATATATGTACAGCATTGATTACCAAACATGTGACAAACACCTCCCTTACTTGCTAAAAGCCAATCTAAGGCTTGTCTGTTTTGTATTACCATTCTACTTGTTTCATGCAATTGCTCTCCTAGTGCCATGAATCCCTCTACCGTGAAATTTATCATCCTTTGCTGATTATAGTAAATGTAATTTATCCATTCAACATTTTTATTAATAGTAATTTGAGGTAAAATAGACTCAAATCCTGCTTTAACTTCATGTTGTGCTTTAAATTCATCTGAAATTCCTCTTGGTTGCCCAATAAGATTTAAATAAACTTCTTCATTTAATCCATAATCACCTAGACTCCGACGAGACCTGGTTTTACCTATTTCAATTTAAGCTAGTTCTTTTACCCCTTCATACACTAAAGTTATCGGCACTTTCATTCGTACTAATGCACAGAGCCCTACCCACTTAAGTGGTAAGGTGTTCATTAGCATGTCGTCACCACACATCCAGTAACTGTCTGCCACTGGATACGTTTGATCTCCTAAAAAGAAAAGTTTGGGAATAGTCATAGTTATATTTTTACAGTCCTCTTCTATAAAATTTGGGTTTTCAAACCAAACGGGTTTTGTAGCAAACACTGGTGTTACATTTGCATGCTTAAACCAAGATAACACCCAAGTTACATTACATTTTACAGTGGTATTTCCTACATTAATTCCCTCATTGTCCTCAAAACCTCCACTGACGAAACATTCGTAGTCTGCATCATAATCTATTTCATAATCAGTATGTGGAACATTATCTGTAGTACTAATGTTAAATTCTGCACACAATGATTCTAATTTATACCCTTTCCATTTTTCTAAGTATTGATGAGAGTTTCTTGAACCATATAAGAGTCTACAACTCAAACCACACATAGGTAATTTAAAAAATGACACTGCGTCTTCTCTTAAAGTGAACTCACCATTCCTACATTTTTCACGTTGTACAAATGCACATTCTTTTGACGTGTATTTTTCTGGAATTACCATAGGTACTGCTCCCGGAGCAACAGTACAGATTAAGCAATCATTTTTAGTTAATTCTCTAGCCGTGTACCATGAAAAACTATACCATGTATTGCGTATGGCTCTTTGCCATAAAGGATCACCCCTTGGTCTGGTTCCATGCCATTTAATATCCTGTAATTTATTTATTGCTCTTGGTGTAGCTACTTTTGGATGGCGTTTTTCATAAAATTGATCTAAGCCTTCAGAGAAATCCTCACATCCCTCCTTTTTAGAGCATCCATACTGCTTTGGATCTGTGGATTCTAATATTAGCTTGTTGTCCTGGTTTGATGTTACCTCAGTCGGAGAAGGTACTGTCGTAATTAATCTTATTAGTGAGGGTTTAGTAGTTTTTAAAACTTCCTTCGTGGATTTAATTGTATTTGAAACTACTGTTCGCGGATTTGTTTTAGTTGTGACGGTTGTTGTAGGTACAGTTATGCTATCTTCAGGTCGAATCACCGTAGGTTTTGCGTTTTCTACATTGCTCTCAACCTCTGTAGGTTGCACTTCCTTTTTACTTGTATTTACCTTTGTAGCTTTACCACTATTGGTCGAAATTTGTATTGTGCTGGTTAAGATTTTAGATGCTGATGTGACTGTTAATGTCTTCACCGTCAAAGTTGTCGGTTTATTTAGTCCTGTTTTGGTGACTGCAGTAGGTAAGGTCACATGTCCACTAGGGACGGTTATTTTCTTCGCTTCTACAGTAGTTCTAGTAGCCATAGTGGTTGGGGGAAAACAATTTACTTCTTCTGGTAAAGCCTCTTTTTTCGGTAAGTTCCATAACATTGTTGAATCTACTTTTCCACTCGAGGTGATGTCTTCGAATTTCAACTCGTATGTTTTTTCAATCCGGAAGGCTATTACATCTAACCTGACAACAGCCAGCTGCATGTCGCTCCGCCTAGCTCCACTCACATACATCTGGGACTCCGCCATAGGAATTGCATTTACAGAAGGCTGGGCCTTATCAAAAATTCTTGCATATGATTGGATAAGCCACTTGTCTGTCATCTTTATTGACGTGCTATTTCAACCACTCACACCGAAGCTAACCCGTGACGCTAATGATAGCGACGCAGGAAAAAAAATAAAAAAATAATAATAATGTGTTTGCGGCTCTAGTGGCACGCGTTTTATTGACAGTGAGCTGACAGCAACAGGGGGGAAGACAGGCGGCAAAGCGCCGCGGGTCGGAGTCGATTCCGGGCCGACCGTGTTGAGGACTAAAGGCCTCCTAACATAGTTAGCGCTAACCGCTAACCGCTCCGGGGCGCGTCCGCGTCTGCACGTCCGCTGGGCCCGGAAAACAAAACTTGCCAAATCCGGTCGGGAGAAGGGCGAAAACATCGTTTCCACCAACAAAAGCCTTCAGAGGCGTTCTCTGATGTTCTTTTAATGAAACAATATTAGGTAGATTGGACAACACGGAAGAAATAGCAGCATTAATGCTAACGCTTGCTTCCTCGACGAGCCGCCATTGCTATCAAAACAGTCTCACGTCATGGTCGCGTCTCCACTACGTCACATATATGAAACTACAGCCCTGCGTCCTGATTGGCCAGACCATAAAATTGGTTGGAGAAATCATTGTCTATCGGCGGTGTCCCAGATGTATGTGAGTGTAGCTAGGCGGAACGAGACATACATCTGGCTGTTGTCAGGTAATATTACATCTGCTTCAATAATCCATCCGCAATCTGCATTCCAAACAGTCATTTTACAATTAATGTTTTCCTGATTTTGACTTGATAATTGATGGCTTACATTAGCATGTGAATTACACATCCTTCGTCTGTCACCTTTTTGCAGTAATCTAGAGATAATCACGTTTCTTTCAACCAAGTCATATTTATCACTATCTGGCTCAACATGTATCCTAATTCGGTCATTAAACATTTGAACTGTAGCAGCTATCTCCTTGTTTCCTGTTTGTTCTAAATCACCATTTCCTGATATTACATTTGGGTTCTCTAAATTCTTCATTGTTAAGTCATATTTGTAATTGTCCTCGGGATCCCTATGGGATTCTAATTTTACTTCTAACTCAAAACCATCATCCTTTATGTACAGAATAATTGAGCATTCCATACTCTGTATACTCATTTTTTACACTTTTTCCACACAGTTTTTGATCATTGTAATAAATGTTCACCTCAAACTCTGTATCTAATTTTGTACGAAATTCTGTATTGGTTACCGTTGCTTTCCATTTGAATTCATCATGGGTCTCTCTTTTCTTACGCATCCTTTTTGTTTTTACTCTTAATTGTTCTCTAAGACTTAGATGAGTCATTAACTTTAGTTCAGCTGGCAAAAACACTGGTGTGTACTTGTTCAAACCCATTAACGGTGTGTTGTACTTATCTTGTTCTACAAAGGTGGATTTCCCTTTATAGACTGAAGTCCCACATTTCATGGTTAGATGTCGATCGTCTCGACCCACATTACTCGTTGCTCTCTCTCGTGGTTGAGCTGACGTTGGCTGATGCAGTGGTGCTGGCTGCAGGCTGTGAGAGTTCATCTCCGGCCTCGCTGTTGTTAGGTCCACCACTTCTGCCAACATCCACAGGTGAAATGTCATTAATACTAGTCTCATTGCTGCAAATCGTCTGTTCACACTTTTTTCCAATGTCTGGCTTCACAATGTCTGGTTTCGCACTGTCTGGCTTCACAGTGTCTCTGGCGTGTACTTTAGTACAATGAGTCAAATGATACCACGTATCACTCCCCTATACCTGGACGGCGGTTGCGGTTGCTCGTTTGACCTCAAAGGGTCCATCCCATCTCGAGCCTTCCATTTTCATCTGAACACCTTCACGTACACCAGGTCTCCGGTTCGACAGGTCTCTTCACCACCGACTCTGGACAGGAACTTCTGGCTTTTTCCTGCAGATAGATAGCTCTATGGATAGCAGTTAGTTAATCCATATATGCTTTCAATTCTGTTTGTAGCTGTTCAAGCGCCGGGCCTTTGAATGGAAGCCTCTATTCAGGCACTGGCATTGTTCTGCCTGTTAGCATTTCATGCGGGGTTAAATGTGTGCTTCATTAGCGCAAGCGTCAAAGCATCAACCAGTTTAGTTTAGTAGAAGCACAGATTTTATTCAGCTTAGCTTTCAAAGTTCCATTGATCCTCTCTACAATACCCTGACTCTGCGGATGGTAGACTGCTCCAAAACGTTTATTAATTCCTAGCTTTGACAAAAGACCTTTCAACACCTTTTGGATAAATGCTGAACCATTGTCTGAACTGATTTCTGATGGGATGCCAAATCTCGGAATCACCTCTCTTGTCAGAAACTTAATCACTGTATCAGCTCCCAATGTTTTTGATGGGACTGCTTCAACCCATCGGCTGAATCGATCGATCACAACCAACATGTATCTTTTCCCTTGCACTGGCTTTATCATGTCAACATAATCTATCACAAGATGTTTAAAGGGTCCCTCAGGGACCGGAATGTGTCCAATCGGTGATTTTATGCCTTTTTGAACATTGTTTTCTGCACATATTTCACATTGGCTCAAGATTTCATCCACCATTGCTTGCATGTAAGGTGACCAATAACCTTGCCTTTTCAACTTCTCCATCACTTTACCTCTACTACAGTGATCCAAACCATGAGCTTCTGAGGTCAACATTGTCAGCAATGCTACTGGTGCAACTAAATGTCCACTTTGTGATCTCCACAAACCACTTTCACTCATTGTCGCACCTCTCTGCGCCCAGAGAGCGTGCTCAGTCGCACCTGCCTCCTGCTGCATCAGAATGATGTCTTCTGGTGTCACCATTGGTTCCAAGGTGACCACTGGTGCCAAGATAGCCATCCGGCACTTAGATGCTAGTTTTGCTGCCTCATCTGCGGCATTGTTCCCCATAATGATTACATCATTACCTTTACGATGGGCATTGCATTTAATTATTTCCAATTTTGATGGCAGCATCATTGATGTGATCAATTCTTTTAGCTATTCTTGATGTAGTACTGGACTGCTGTCTGCTCTTTGTTTCCAAACAGCAGCAAACAGATAACACACCCCATGGGCATAAGCCGAGTCTGTGTATATGTTTGCTACTTTTCCTTTCGCTAGTTTTCATGCTTCTGTCAATGCTTTTAGTTCTGCTTTTTGTGCTGAGCACGGTTGCTAACATTTTTCTGCTTTGACTGTTACAAAATTGTCTCCTACTTGTTCTACCACGGCATAACCTGCGTGGTTTCCAAGATGATCTCTGAAACATGACCCGTCAACAAAATAAGTGACTTCTGCGTTCATTATCGGAGTTGACTCTAAATTGGGTCTTAGTCTTGTGTATTTCATTGTTTCTGCAAGACACTCGTGTGGTTCTCCTTCACAGTCTAGAGGTACCATTTCAGCAGGTTTGTTTGTTGTGCACTTTAGCACAGTTACGTCTGGATATGTTAAGAGTGGCATGTACTGTAAGCATCTTGCCTGAGTCATCACAAACTTCCCTTGATTTATCAGTTCTGTGATTTTGTGGCGGGTCCGTATTGTTACCGGGTAACCCATTGTTATGGTTGACGCTTTTTCATAAGCGTAGTAGACTGCTGCTAGACCTTGATAACATGGTGGCCAGCCTTGGGCCACATTGTCTAGTTTAGTGCTGTAATAAGCAATGGCTTGTTTTCTTCGTCCTACACAGGTTTCTTGCATTAGTACAGCTGAGGCGTACATGTTTTTCCTGTTGGCTACATACAGGTAAAATTCTTTGTCGTAGTCTGGTAATGCCAAAGTTGGTGCCACTTGCAATTCCTGTTTTAGTGTTTCAAAAGCTAATTTAGCTTCAGTTGTCCATTTTAACACTGCTTTCAACGACTGGTTTCCTGTTTCTTTTATGAGTTCTCTAAGCGGTGCTGTTTTTTCCACATAGTTTTCACTCCAGTCTGAATTGAAACCTGTCATTCCCAAAAATGTCATCATTTTGCCGACTGTCCGTGGATTTGGAGCTTTGCTGACACCTTCCAGTTGAGATGGTGAAATGCCAACTGTTCCTTGTGATATTTGTCTTCCTAGGTAATCTACCTGTGGTTGACAATACTGTAGTTTTTGTTTTGAGACCTTGTGTCCTCCTGTTATAAGAATTATTATTCTGAAGTCACTATGGCCTCACACCACTCGGACAGAGGAGGCCTGGAGACACGATGTCTGTGTATGTAATCCACTGTTGCTGAGTGCAAGGCTGAATGCTGCGTAGATACTGTGCAGCATGGTGATTGTCTAGGATAGACTGCCTTTGTTTTGTCTCAAGCCAAGGCCACGGTGCAGTATTAGGGGAAGCCGAAAATGCAAGACAGGCAGAGACAGGGCAGATGCAGACTGCAGCGGGACCGTGGGGTGCGATTTACTTTCCATCTATGTGATCTCTGCTCTGTTTCTCAATAAAAGTGCTGGAACGTCATCACCGCCGTCTCTTCATTTAGTAAAGATGGGAATTTAGTTATCTTTGCTTAGAATTCCTATAACATTTGGCGTAAACGAACAAGATCTCCGACCGACGGGCCGGGGAGTCCGGAGACAGGAGCAGCTTTGGCCCGGAGAGGTTATCCGGCCTCTGGTACCCCGAATGGATTTTCAAGGGACGTGGAGGAGCTCCTGGTCTCGGAGCATCTCTGGGCGTCGGCGCGAAGATCCGAACCTTTCTTTCATGAGACAGTAAGGGGATTATTTTCCAGCTCTTTTAAAAACAAATGCAATTGCTTAAAAATGCTTGCAAGCTTTTAAAATTTAAACCCCATTTAAAGAGTACCTCAAGAAATTTTAAAACTGTAAACCTAAAAAGGTAGTAATAAGTAAAAGCGCGTAGAAATAATTTATTATATTTAATCCTTAAGGCATATAAAGCAGGATTCGCAATACAGAACGGTGACTAAGGTTAAAATTCAAAATTTAATTAAAATACTTTTTCAGCTGAAATAAGGACTCTCCCGCTGGAAGGGAGGGGCAGAACGATTTTCACCTGGAGAACGGTGACCGGGCTGAGCAGTTTGCAGCTGGTCAAGTAAAGTCCTCTTGTCTTGGTTTGCACAAGAGGCTGTCCACTAGTGTAGTGGGTGAAAGCGGCAGGGATGCTTAAGTCCTTGACTGTTGCGGAGATGTTCGCAGCTTTGATAAGTGGGGACCCCGACCATTATACCAAAAAGGCGACCATCAGATGTGAGGCCTTTCATTTTAGTTGGTCGATCGTGCTAAGGACAAGTAGAAATAATAATAAAAATAATAAAAAAGGGGAAAATTTTGGAAGCAGAGTAGTCCGTATAATGGGTCAAAGGCAGAGTTCCCAGGGTCAAGCCTTGCCCCAGGGTGAGATGTTCGATTTCATGCTGGAAAAGTAGGGGCCCAGAAGCATGACATGCATAAAAGATTTGAAATGATTTGATTAAACATGCAGATTTCCCAATTAGGGGTTAATGTTTTTTTATTGCAGTACTGCTACTACATAATAAAAATAAAATTAAGAATTAATAAAAAGAAAAGCGAAAATTTAAGAAAATGAATAGAAAAAAGAAACGGAAACGGAACTAAAAGGCGTTGCACCGGGGAAGCGTTTACGTGGGGACCAACTAGGCACTTCCGATGTGGATAAAATTGTTCGGAACTGCTAATAGCGACGTATAACTTTCAAAAATGGATAAGCGTCCAAGTGTCTGCGAGACAAAGAGTTGTATTCTTACGGGGCTGAAACGTAAAACCGTGTGTGAACGAAACATTCGGTGGTCGTAACCAGCGCATGCTCTCCACCTTTTAAACTAAGCGAGAACTTAACACGTTGAAAACATTCGGCGTTGCCATAGACATTTAAAAATATGAAAAACAGATCTGTGTAAGATAGTGAAAGAAACAGGCCTGCGTGTGTTTGTCTGTCTGAATGTCATCGTTTGTATGTAACTGTATGTATGTTTCTATGTAACTAAACGTTCGTATGTGTGAAGTAATGTTCATGGTTTCAGAATGTTCATTTGTTTTGGGAGAACTGCAGCTCCGTAATTCAAATGACATTTTTAAGCATGGACAATGTTAACTAAAAACTAAAGAAAGGAAAAGAGAGACTTCAATAACATAAAGGTTTTTTTTCCACTTTAAAGGCACACTATGCAACATTTTTCAGTTAATTAATGTGTTCCATACCGTTTTGGATGATTAAATGAGTCATTTCAGGTTGAACTAAGGTTTTCTTGGCCGCCCTGGTGGTCTGTGGGGGAAATACCGCACTTGCAACTGCAGGAGCCCTCGGCCCGCGCCCACAGGCTCAGAATCTCGTGCAAGATCGCGAGAGTCGGTCTTGCTTTACGGCGAGAACATCTTTGTTGCTAGCGCAGTGCCGATATCTGTGCAGTTATCATGGCGGAACCAGCGATAAAACAGCGAAAGCCCATGTCAGAGCAGGCAAGAAAGAGGAAAAGAGCTCTGGACAGAAAGACGAGTCGTACACGGGTGAACATCGGGCAAGCTTTTTCCCAATGGCGAGAGCTAAAAGAAAAAGAAGGCTGCAAGGCTGACGCGGACCTCGCTTGCAAAAAAAAAACAACTAACTCGATATGCGCGCAAAGCTTGTCTCCCCCGCTCGCTCGCTCCACCGGTCACTCGCTCCGCCGGTCGCGCAAAGCTTGTCTCTTTCCCCCGCCCGCCCGCTCCGCCGGTCGCTCGCTCCGCCGGTCGCGCAAAGCTTGTCTCTTTCCCCCGCCCGCCCCGCCGGTCGCTCGCTCCGCCGGTCGCGCAAAGCTTGTCTCTTTCCCCCGCCCGCCCGCTCCGCCGGTCGCGCAAAGCTTGTCTCTTTCCCCCGCCCGCCCGCCCGCTCCGCCGGTCGCTCGCTCCGCCGGTCGCGCAAAGCTTGTCTCTTTCCCCCGCCCGCCCGCTCCGCCGGTCGCTCGCTCCGCCGGTCGCGCAAAGCTTGTCTCTTTCCCCCGCACGCCCGCTCGCTCCGCCGGTCGCTCGCTCCGCCGGTCGCGCAAAGCTTGTCTCTTTCCCCCGCCCGCTCGCTCCGCCGGTCGCTCGCTCCGCCGGTCGCTCGCTCCGCCAGTCGCTCGTTCCGCCGGTCGCGCAAAGCTTGTCTCTACACCCACCCCCCGCTCCGCCGGTCGTCCGGTAAGCAAATTCCTAGGGGAAACACTGCATTGGAATGGTTTCTCTCTCTCTGTGTGCATGTTCATACTTTCACTGTGTTATTCATTGTTTGTACTGCCGTTTTTTCGACTTTTGTATTCGTTGCGTTCGCTTGTCTGCTAAGCTCAAAACAACCGCGCCTGGCTTGACTGAGAAACCAGGAGAACAGCTGAGCATATTTACGACAGTGCACTTTTACTTTCGCCCTCTGGGGGGCGCCTCGCTGGAAAATCAATCCCAGTTGCATAGTATACCTTTAAATATCCGACCAAAAATTAAATTGATACACTGAGAGATTAACATGGCTTGAACGGAAATATTTCAGCTTTGTTAGAAATTGGAACTGGTAATAAGCTTTACATAAAGCTTGTTGAGTTTACTGTTTTACAAAATTAGGCAGAGATCCTATCATTTGTTTTTTGGCCCTGAAGTAATATATCTTATTGCTGGTAATAATTATAATGATTCATCACAAACCAGTTCATTTGAAAGAAGTTTAGATATACATGATCTTTGATTTAAATAGATGTAAAAACTGTGCTTTGGCTTTGTACAAACCTGTATGGAACTAAATATGGTTGCTTTTCTAAGGGTTTTCTATTCATTTATTTTATTTCTTTTTTACTTAGAATTTGAATCAGCTAAAAGGAATTTTGAAAAGCGTCAGAATATCAGAAGGCCACATTAAACGCGTCATCAGTTATAAAATCATCTGATGTTGTCCAGTTTCGCTGAGCTAAGGCGAACCTCAGAGGGACAGTTTAACCTGAAACAGGACAAAAGGTATGATAAACAAATCTGACCATGATGTAAACATCTGAATGTTTATGGCGAGGCTGGGTTCAGTATGTTCTGGCCTGGGGCACGAAAACTATGTCAGAGGGAAAATAAAATGAAGCCAGCTTCTGAAGGGTTAAATTCTAATTCTAATCTCGGTTTGTTTTGGGCAGTCTTCTCAAGGTGCTTACGGAAAACTCTTATCATTTATAGAGAAACACTAGAAGCTCAGAAAACTAAAAGAGAAAATCATTGCTTTAAAGTTTCACCCTTGACCAATTTAGATTGAAAAGTTATATATGAATAAAAGTATTACTAACAGCAAATACACATGGTCAAAGGACCATAAAGAAATCAAAAGTTGTAATAAGTTGATAATGTATGACATATTGGAAAATAATTTTTTTTATTTTTTTTTGTCTTTTTTGTTTTTTTTATTTTAGAGATGTTTTGAACAGAGTTTCAAAGGAAAGGTGAAGAATAGATACTGTCCCAGGATCTGCAAGAAAAAACAACAACATCACGTTAAAGTGACACTAAGGGGACCAGGGATTTAACTGCATGCTATTACCGCTCTTGTTTTCTCTGAGTTATTGCTTTCAGATTAAAGGAGACGCCACCTTTCTGCCAACAGAAGACTCTGAGAAGACCGGTCTAGCAGTACGGTAAGGAGTAATCATATTTGGACACTAAATTATGCTAAATTTTAACCAAGTGATGCCAGGAGATCTTCCAGCGGGGAAAGGTGATGTCTTAAAAATGTTTGATGCTTTCTGCTATTAACAGCTCTATCTTTCTGCTTCCTTTTCTGTGCAAACAAACCTGGTCGATATGATAGGAATGTGCTAACATAGAGATTTAGTCTCATTTTAGACATTCTCAGATGCGAGTGAATACCAAAACAGTGGCGCAGTGACATGGGGGCTGATCCTTGGGACAAGGAGAAAAGGTGATATCATTGACTTCAGCCTGATCCAGTTTTGAGTTTTATTTTGTCAGAGGCAAAGTTTGATTTATTTTTTTATCCTTTTATTTCTTTATGTTTGTCATTTTAGAGGGAACACTGTACTCAAATGTTTGTGACTGCTTTGCTGTAATTTCTTTTCAACCTATGGAGCGTTTCTTTGGCAAAAAATGCTGGCAGAATTCATTCTGTTTCCAGGTGTGAGGACTGGAGGATGGGCTCTTGAACGGAAGGAGAATGTTGTGCTGCTGAACTCAGACATTGGACTGAAAATGGACGATAGCAACGACTATGACTGAGGCATCGGACAACCTTCGACAAAAAAACACAGATGAGTTCTGCAGACACGACTTCATGCATTTCCCTTCAGAATTTTTGTACACAATTAAAACAAAACACACATTATGAAACACATTAAGATTATGTAAAGGTGGAAAACTTTTAAAGAAGCAACTTGATGGAATCATAGAGCAACCTAATAAATTAAGTGGGTATTATGTAAACAGTTAAGTAAAAAAATTAATTAATTGGTTTTCACTATATAAGTAGAGTAATCTAAACTTTTAAATTACATTTCATTTGATGAACATCTTAGAGTAAGCTACGTTCTGCCACTCCGGCAGGCATCAATAAAACACAAGGAAAAAGTTACTGGCTAAAATGGATAAGGTTGCAATAAAATTAGCATAATGACACATTCTACTAACTAACATGGGTAAATTTGGGATTAAAGCATCGGTGTACATTTGTTACAATATTTATGGAGATTTGATATCTCTCAACTTGGACACAAATAACTCAATAGTTCTTTTTAACCAGTTGTTAAAACATCCTGAGGGGAAAAACACATAAAACTGAGTTTAGCTAACTATTGACCTAGAGGGCTTTTAGATCAGGATAATTTAATGGTTATCCTCTGTCAGATTTTTGGCTTTGAACTAAAACCCCACTTCCCACATCCCTCCTATTTTGGGTTAAAGCTCATACTAGCTGGGGTTCTAAAGACCTCTGAATCTATCGAGTATTACCCTGTTTAGAATTCCTGTGAGACCTTTTCAGCTAGATAAGTAGGATACGACTGATCTACTAACCATCCTCCGTCCTAGGGCCACACCCTTCTTCTGTGGACAGGTCAAAATATTTATTTCATACCTGACCAATCCAGGAGTACCAGTGTGGGATATCAGAGGGCAGGCCGGGCCTTCAGTCACCAGAAAACGTCATCCTCTCTAAAGGATGATAAAAACTGATGTGACCCCAGGTGAAATCACACTCTCGGCCAATCTGAGCGAGAAGTACCTGTATTGAAACTAGGAGTTACCATTACCAGCTAATATTAAAGGATCTTTAGAACCAATCAGATCCTGGTTCTTCCTATATTTGAAAGTGATGGATGATTGTCCATGGGAATGGAGAATGGAGAACCAAGTGGGGTTTGACAGGGTTGGGGAAGAGTAGATGGATTCGACCTTGGTTACTGAACAGGTTTAGCTTACCTAGTGTAATGTAAATTTAAAATAATGTGCGCATAGGGAACTAAAACAGGCCTTACTTAATTAGATGAACCCTAAATTGTAGATAAAAGCTAAACCTTTGATCTTGTGTGATAAAACTCTATGAAGCATTCATGTTGATCTGTACTAAAAGTTCCAGCACTGCCCGGTTCCAACACGGGAACCTTTTGGGTCCCACTTTACGAGTTTACAGAAATGGGTCCTCTGTGTTTTGTTCACATTTTCATATGATGGATCATCTTGTTTTGTTTTGATGCCGACAACGCCATCATAAAAAAAAGAGAGGAATGTTATAAGAATTATTATTCTGAAGTCACTATGGCCTCACACCAATCGGACAGAGGAGGCTTGGAGACACGATGTCTGTGTATGTAATCCACTGTTGCTGAGTGCAAGGCTGAATGCTGCGTAGATACTGTGCAGCATGGTGATTGTCTAGGATAGACTGCCTTTGTTTTGTCTCAAGCCAAGGACACGTTGCATTATTAGGGGAAGCCAAAAATGCAAGATAGGCAGAGACAGGGCAGACGCAGACTGCAGCGGGACCGTGGGGTGCGATTTACTTTCCATCTATGTGATCTCTGCTCTGTTTCTCAATAAAAGTGCTGTAACGTCATCACCGCCGTCTCTTCATTTAGTAAAGATGGGAATTCAGTTATATTTGCTTAGAATTCCTATAACACCTCCCTCTGCTAATCTTTGTAGAACTTTAATTGAGTCCTGATGACAGTAATTTAGTGTGTTTCCGCAGATTAATAAATCATCCACATATTGTAACACAGTACCAGTTAAATCGAGTCCTTCCAAATAATCTTTTAGCACTTGATTAAATATGTGCGGGCTGAGTTTAAACCCTTGAGGCAATTGGGTATAACTGGGTTTTTTACCTCAGTAGGTAAATGCAAATAAATGTTGTGACTCATCCGCTAGCGGAATGCTGAAAAATGCTGAACAGAGATCAATCACAGTGAAAAAACGTGCTTCAGTTGGTATTGAATTTAAAAGAGTGTTTGGATTTAGCACGTCCGATTCTGCATCTACTATTATCTTGTTTATTTCCCTTAAGTCATGAAAAAGACGGTATTTGTTTTTGTCTGCTTTCAGAACTGGAAAAATTGGAGTGTTGCATTGACTTTCTACTTCCACCAGCACACCTGCTTGCATCAATCCATCAATGGTTTTCTGAATGCCTTGTTCTGCTTCTGGTTTTAATGGGTATTGCTGGCGAAAAGGAAACCGTGCATTTGGTTTTATTTGAACTGACTGGCTCTGCAGATTTTACTAAGCCTACATCTGTGTCATGTTTAGACCATAAGTGCTCAGAGACATGTTTTAGCATGTCCTGCATTAATGGTTGATCTTCAGAGGAACCATCTTCCTCAGACTGATCTTTAAGATCAACAGGCACTGTCACAACTTGTGGTTTTGCTGTCATTGTTGCTTCACATAGGATCTTGATCATTGTTCCATCACATGATTGTGAAATTAATGGGTTATCTGTTTCTTCCCATGTTGTTTCAGTTGCAAGTTTCATCATTGGTCCCAGATCCTTTGCATGAAATCCTTTATTTACAAACAATGTTATGTGTGGTACTGAGTCTGGAACATTGTACCACTCTGAAATTAAATCATTTTGTTTCACATTTAAAGCTACACCTTGGTTTCCAATAACAATGCACTGTGTATCAAGATTAACAGTTCTGTTTTTTGTAGAACTGTCCCATTTTTCTTCAAACTCCATGCTCTTTGAAATGTCATAGAACATGGTGCAGTGGTAATCTAGAAAAGGTTTTCTGGCTTCTGGAATTTGAGCTTTAATGTACCTGCCCCAGTTAGTGACTACCTCTTCAACTGGGCCTGAAATGTCTCCTAGCCAATAACGTTAACATTAGCTTCATGTGTTTGCATGTACACTTGAAGATCCAGACCTGTTTTATCAACATACAAACCCTGTGGAGAACACCAAATTTTTAATTTCATCCCGCATAATGCATCTCTTCCCAACAGGTTAATTGGTGTTTGGTCAGAGACAAGAATTGGTATTTGTATTTCATCATCTTCAGTTGCCAGCCGTACAGGAGCTGTCATTTGTATTAGCTGTTTTATTCCCGAGAACCCTACTGTTGAAATGAATTTATCAGACATGGGGAGGTGCTTTGCATAATTTGGATTTACACACGTGTAAGCTGCTCCTGTATCGACCAGCATCGGTGTTTCTTTTTCTTCAATTAGAATTTTTAACATAGGTTCTTTTTCAGCACCGTCGCTTACGATCGGGCATTGGTTCTTCCCTGTAAGGTTCTCTGGGCCCCCCTAGTACACAAAATTTGGTGGGTTTGCAGGACGTCTAGTCGGACCTGGACGGAACCGGCCACGCGATTGCCTTCGGTAGGTGTTGTTGCCTCTTGGGCAATGCTCGGCACGATGTCCAAGTTCATTGCATGTCCAACATGCTCCCATTATTCCAGGTGCACCAGGCCTGCCTCTGTTAGTCCAGGCGGGACCTTTTTGTTGTCACCCGCGAGGCCCGTATGGCTGTGAGTTAAATGATTGAGGATAGACATTCACCACCGGTTGTTGCAGCTGTGTGGGTTGAGGAGCTGGAAAACTCCTTTGTGCCTTATTTGTCACATCAGGTACAGGTTCTGAAAACCCTTGGGGTGGTGGTGCTACATGTTCAGTCGCTTTAATTATTGTGGCTTGAGTCTTGGCTTTATTTTTTCCTGACAGTTCTCCAAGCTGCATTTGTGCCAGTTTTCTCTGAACGTTTTTATCTTGTTCTGCAATATTCACCTCCTCTCTTCTGTGTTTTTCAACTGCATGTATCACATGCTCACGAAACTCTCTGTAAGGCATCGACGTCAGAGCCACCACATCTTCGAGCCTGCTTCTCACTGGACCCGGCATTGCTTCAACGATGGAGTTCCGGAACAGAGTTGTCAGCACAGGGCTCTTATCAATTTCCTCTTCCGTTTCTTGCTTCCATCTTTTCATCTGGCTTGCGATGTAAGTGGCTGGGTTCTCAGTGGCATCAATGGGATTCGCCTTCAAGGCTTTGGGGTCAATTTTCATTGGAAATTCCTTTCAGAGGGCTTCCCACATTGCTGTGCGAAATAAATTGAATCTGATTCCATCCACTCTCTGTTGGAGCATCCACGCAAAACGTTCCTTCAAGACGTTTTCCATGGTATGTGTTCCCATGCACTGTGCAAAGACAGCCTTTAGATCCCCAATAGCCAACATTTTCCCCACATTTAACTCTTCAAACACCTTTATCCACTTGCTGGCACCCTCGTTAATGTCTGGCAATTTTGCGACCATTCCGACCAAGTCCTGATTAGCCCATGGTAAATAGTTTGCTACATTCCCTTTTACTAATATTGGTAATTGTTTATTATCTGTGAATCTCCCCGGTGAATGTATGTTAGGCCTGAATCTCAAATTAAAATCACTTCTCCTTCTAGTAGTGGCTTGTGTTCCTGCTCCAGGGTCTTTTACTGTCTCTGCTATAAGTGGATTTTCCACTACGAGCTCGCTGGGATTTCCTGGTACAATATTTTGTCTCATGGCTTCCTCTTCAATTTCCTGTTCCAACTCTTCAATTATGGTGCGGTCAATTTCTCTTTGCAAATCTTACCCTTCGTGATCTAGGTTTACCCAAAATGAATCACCCTTTTGCTTCCCAACGTAGTCGGCATAACAGTCAACTCCACCCATAGGTTTCAAAGTCAACGACCTTCTGTCATCATCAGATGTTATCTTTTTTGTTGTACTACAATGCTTCGGTGCTAAATTATCTGCATACACAGGGGAATCTGGGTTTATTAGGCCTTCATTATTCTGATGGTTTGCAACTGAAACAGCTGGAGATCCTGACTTATGCACAGACGAATACATGTTTACTAGGGCGGGATCTTTTTGGTAAGGCGACCCTCCTGCGTTTGTAACACTGATATGCAAAGCTTTAGTCATAATCTCCTTATGTTCTGTAGAACCCTCTTCATTCCCATCTCTTGCATCTATGATCGGAGAATCCTTGTTCTTGTACTAGAAATCTCCCATAATGTTGACTGTCCCAGATAAGGATGGATAGATCCCTGCAGTTTTTGAATTTTCTGCTTTATCATTTACAGACTGCTGTTTCATATCCATATATTTTTGCTTTAAAGTGCGTCTATAAGCCTCTCCTTCTGTTTTAAAGAGGTTTAAAATCTTCAATTCGAGGTCACGTTTCTCTTTTCTCTTTTTAGTGTTATTGTTTGCTTTGTAATCCAGAACTCTGACTTCCATTTGCTCACAAAGAGACGTGTCAAAGCTGCCTGTTTCAGGCCAGGGCGAACTTAACTTTTCTGTCCTTTTACTCCATTTCTTAGAAATCTTTTGAATTTTTGAAGCAACTTCAGGGTTCTTTAAACCTATGATAATGATCGGAATGTTTGCCATTTTATTCTGTATTAGTTTCGTTAAGCCAAGTTAATAAAAACAAAAATTAAAAGGTTCTGCGGGGTTAACTTCTCTCGCAGAAAAAAAGGAAAACTCTGCAGTCTGAACTGCCTTCTCTCAAAACTTCGTGTGTGTCTGTGAGGGCAGGGAGCAGGCATGCTCTGAGGAGAGGGAAAGGGAAGGGGCCTCTTTGGCTCGGGACAGCTGTGTGTGTGTGGTTCTTCTTGCCTGAGGAGAACTCTGTGTATGGGTCCTGCTCTGCATGACAAGAACTGCGTGTGTGTGTGTGTGTGTGTGTGTGTGTGTGTGTGTGTGTGTGTGTGTGTGTGTGTGTGTGTGTGTGTGTGTGTGTGTGTGTGTGTGTGTGTGTGTGTGTGTGTGTGATTTCCTTCGTGTGTAAGATTTCCCTTCGGGCGGGGCTGAGCACACTGACGGGCTAAAAATAACTCAGCCTGCAGTGTTTTGTCTCCCACTGACAGGCAAAAAAGAAAAAAAGGCAGACAATTCTGTAAAGCCTGCAGCTTTTTCGTACTAGCGAAATCACTTTGCACAATTATTATCCAACTTTCAAGCACAAAGTTTAAGTATCTGCACCCACATCTTTTCAACACAGCAGTTTCAATAAGTATGCACACCTTGGTCCACCAAGATTTCCTTACAAAAATAAACGTTTCCAAGCACTTTTTACCTCATCAGTCTAGACAGCTTTACCTCTGACAACGGAACTTTGAGGACAAAAAAAAACAGAGCAAAAGCAACAACATCCAGTTTCATACATGCGCTTTAGTCAGACATAGAGCTCTTATCATTTATACACACACGTAGACGTCTGTCATACAACAACAACAATCACTCATTCTGAATCATCACTTCTCAACATTCCCACATTCTCACGTTTTTCCTTTCACTCTCACAGGAAACTTATTGTTTTGTTTTTTCTATTGGTCCAAATGCTCAATGTTCCTGAATTTATATTGTGCGCACAGAAAATTTAAATCAGGTTTTTATTGGACCTGTAGCAAAAAAAAGTTAAAAATAAACGTTTATACTTCACGTGCTCAAAGCAAGGCCTTATCGTTTCAAATTTGATAGGAGGCTCTTATCACCTCGTTTGCCTAAACCTTGAGTACTCAACCAAATGGACTGCAGTTTAACTCTTTAAGGCCACATTTCAAAGGGCTTCCACACAGAATGATCCCAGAAGTGCCTTTTTTTCTCTTCAAGCGCTTACATTAACAGGGCCTCGCCCTAAAAGGACTCTGACCAGCCGAACATGTATAAAATCAATCTCTCACATTGATTTTTATTCTAAAAAGTTATATATTTAGTAGAATCTCAGCAAAACCACGAAGGTTAGATCCATTCTATATACGTCGTCCGATCAAAGCGGTTGGGAGTACAAATCTCTTCCTTTTAAGTTGTCGCGTGTGCTCAATTTTGGAGGAATACCATATCATTCCAAATCTTTTGGTGTTTAGGACAACCTTTTTTCTGCGAAGAAAAATACCGATAGATGGCAAGACAAAGGAGCGACCCCTCCCATAGGTCAAACAATCAAACCAAATCAAACCTCACAGGCGGCAGCTTTGTCATTAACAAGCAGAGAAAGAGACAGAGAGAAGTATAAAAAAACATTTACACTCACCTCTGCCTTTCTCGGTCCGCGTTTGCCCCGGCTCGGAGTGGCCAGCTCTCGCCCCGAGGAAACCTAGGCCGCCTGGGATTTCTCCCCTTCTTTAAAAATCACGTCGGGGGTCACCAATTATGTGGGAGAATATTAAACCTTAAGAAAGAAGACTCGGGGAGACATCGCTCCTCTGCCTGTGCCAAATGAGAACTCATTTATTCCATATTCATCTTCGCACATACAAATGGGTGTGAAGCGTAAGTTCTAACATTTATGTCTTGCGCTGGCCTTTTAAGGCCTACAGATGTGTGTGCGTTGTAACAACAGTCTGTGTGTCTCCATTGGTGTGTGTGTTGCAAGCTAATGATGTCCGAGTCTTGGCAGCTGGACTTACAATTCTGGTAAATGTTTATCTCAAAGAGTACAAAACAGAGTGATTAATTCCGCTACTTGACAGATCTTGGAACGCTAAAGTTAAACAATGATATCCAGATGTTTCCTTCTTGCTGAGAGCCAGGTCAGAATGACCTTAACTTCCATACATATTAAAATTACTGAGATTATATTGCTTGTAACAATAATGATTCATCAAAAACCAGTCCATTTTAAAGAAGGCTTTAGATATACATGGTCTTTGATTTTAACAGATGTAAAAAAATAAACTGCGCTTTGGCTTTGATCAAAACTGTATGGAATTGAATATGAATTGCTTTTCTAAGGGAGATTTTGACTTAGAATTTTAATGCAGCTAAAGAGGAATTTTGAAGAGCGTCTAAATATAAGAAGGCCACACTAAACATGTTATCTGTTACAAAACATTTGATGTTCTCCAGTTACACTAAGCTGAGGCAAACCTCAGAAGCACCGTTTAACCTGAAAAAAGGACAAAAGATATGATAAAACCAATCTGACCATGATGTAAACATCTGAATGTGATTATGAGGCTGGGTCAGTGTGTTCTGGCTTGAAGACCATTAAGAGAATTATTTTGCACCAAAATATTAATTTACGTGATGGAATCATAGAGCAACCTAATAAATTAAGTGGGCATTACATCAACACTTTGAATGAATTAATGAATTTTTCATTATATAAGCAGAGTAACCTGGACGTTTACACTATCTGCTGATGCAAAGGAGAAATTGCGAACACTGCATATACTGGACATCTTAAAGTAAGCAGAGGCGCAAATAAGACGCAAATAATTAGGATGCCGCTAAGGTCTGCCACTCTAGAAGACATAAATAGAGCTCAAAGAAAAGGGTTACAGGCTCAAATTGATAAAACGGCGAAATTAGCATAATTACTCCTTTTATTATCTAATATGGGTAAATTGGATATTAAAGCACCAGTGAACAATTGTTTTGGAATTACACGCAGTTACCTACAAGATTTATGGAGATTTAATATCTCTCCGCTTGAACACAAATAACTCAATAATTCTACTTTTAACCAGAAGTTAAAACATCCTGAGGGGAAAAATGCATAGTATTGAGTTTAGTTAACTATTAGCCTAGAGGTCCTTTAGGCCAGGATAATTTAATGATTATCCTCTTACACACATAAAAGAAATAAGGCCAATTAGATTAGTTGGACATTTTGGATCTGGTCAGGATAGCTTGGTGGCTGTGATGATAGAAGGATAACAGCTTGAAGGTGATATCATTGAATGAGGAACATCAAAGCTGCAATGGCACCCAACGTTGGAACTCCTGCTGTGCAAAGAACATCCTGACGGGGACATGAGGTGATATCCTGTGCTTACAACGATGCTTTATGATTCAGCCTATGAGAAGGCATGAATATAGTTGCTCCAGGAGGATGATGTGTAAAGACGTTTCACACACAGGGGGTGTGGAGACACCCAGGACAAGCTGCTGTTATGAACTTATCACAGGTGGTGAAAGTGTTTCGATGGCCGAGACACTTGGAATCAGGTTGGACACAGGAGACGACAAGGTGGTGCCACAGGGATTACCTGAAACCTAACACTGACTGTAAAGGGTTTTTGTTTTTTTGGGGGTCGCAAAATACAAAGGAGCATCAGAGAAAACCTACTGAGTCCTGACCAAGTCCTGGCTCAAAACAGAAAGATCCAATTACAGAGGTCTCGACAAATATGAACACAGAGACGCGTTCATCCAAGAACTTCTTTAATCCACAGCTTAAAATGCAGCTACTAAGGCTAAACAGAGAATTAAAAGAGGGACAAAATTAATGCTGTTGATTTAACCACTTGTGGTCAATATTTAAAGGATCTATACAAGTTCTTTAATATTCGTGATAGACAGTGATTTATAATGATATAAATATGCAAATTGTAGGGTTGGAGAAAACTTTAAATATACAGACCTGATTAATCCGCTGGGACAAGATGTAGTGCAAACAAAAAATGAGGATTTATGGATCACTGGGTGATATAATTTCACAAACGCTGCAGCCTAAATTTGTAGGAATTGTAGGAAATGCTGTAGTAATAATAATGAATAAATGAAAATGTAAGAACATCACTCTGAGTGCGGTGTGCTTAATTTTTCTTCCATCTGGAGGTTTTGAAATTGAACACATGAACAGATCAAACTTCCGGCTGCGCTCTAGGGCAGCGGCTAGGCGTGCAGCTCCGACCACTGGTGGACATTTTTCATAAAAAATGCCACCAAATTCGCTAGAAATTACTCATCTACCCAGCCGATTGGTACATGACCTCCAGTGCCTGCTGGAGTTACGGCCATGTAGTGTTTTTGGACTCGTAACCACTACTACGCTCGATTGTTTATGCGGCTCCGGAGTCCTCCGGGAACGAGTCCCAGAGGCCTACGGCGCCGCGGACTCGCCGAGCAGCTCACGCCGAAGGAGGGCCAAGCAGAAGCGGTGTAGCCGGCCGAAGAAACGCGGCTGTCGCGGGGGTTTAGCAGCTAGGCTAAAGGCTAACTCCTTCAGATCGCCGCTCCCATCCATCCTGCTGTTCAACGTCCGCTCACTAGACAACAAAATGGACCATCTACAACTCGAATTCTCTGTAAAGAGGGAGTTAAGAGAATGCTGCGCTCTGATCCTGACGGAGACATGGCTTAACTCATCAATCCCGGACCACGCCGTTAGCCTGGTGGGGCTCACTACTTTCAGCGCCGACAGAAACAAACAACTCAGCGGTAAGACCCGAGGAGGCGGACTCTGCGTTTATACCAATAACACCTGGTGTAAAAATGCTAGAATAGTCACAAGCTTTTGCTCTCCGGACATCGAGATCCTAATTGTTAGCTGCAGACCGTTTTATCTGCCTAGAGAGTTTACTGTTGTTATCATCACAGCGGTTTATGTTCCTCCGAGTGCTAATACAAAAGAGGCTATGAGTGTTCTCAATCGGACTATCTCTGAGCTGCAATCTGTACACAAAGAGGGTGTTTTCATCATTGCTGGGGATTTTAACCAGGCAAATATGAAAACTGTTCTCCCTCAGTTCTACCAACACGTGGATTTTGCAACTCGGGGAGAGAACACTCTAGACCTAGTTTACACAAATATTAAAGGCGCATTCAAGGCAGCCCCCCGCCCCCACCTCGGCTCTTCAGATCACCTTTCTGATGCTATTCCCTGCATACAGGCCCCTGCTGATCAGAGCTAAACCTACAGTGAGGCAGGTGAGGGTGTGGACTGAGGGAGCAATGGAGGCGCTCCGGGACTGTTTTGAGTGCTCCGACTGGAACATGTTCAAAGCTGCAGAAACATGACAACAAGATCAACATTGATGAGTACGCCATGACTGTGTCAGCCTACATCAACAAATGCATTGAGGACGTCAGCACCACTAAGACCATCATCACCCAAGCCAACCAACGACCCTGGATTACTGAGGAGGTCCATCAAGCGCTAAAAGCACGGAACTCAGCCTTCAAGTCTGGTGACAAGGAGGCACTGAGGACAGCGAGAGCCAACTTGAACCGTGCCATCAGGTTAGCAAAGCGGAACCACACTAAGAAAATCCAGGAGCTTTTCCATGACACCAGCAACACCAGGAGCATGTGGAAAGGCATACGGGCGATCACTGAATACATGCCCTCATCCCCAGTGGGTGAAGTTGATGCTGACTTCTTCAATGGACTAAATAAATTCTTTGGGAGGTTTGAGGCACTGAACAACACTCCAGCAGTGAAGGCTGTTCCCCAACAGGAAGAGGAGGTGCTCTGCCTTGACACCGCCGACGTGTGGAAGACTTTGAGGAGAGTCAACCCGCGGAAGGCCCCAGGTCCCGACAAATACCTGGGCGGGTGCTCAAGGAGTGTGCAGGTCAGCTGGCTGGTGTCCTCACAGACATTTTTAACACCTCGCTGGACCAAGCCACAGTGCCTGCATGCTTTAAGTCGGCCTCCATCATTCCGGTGCCGAAGAAACCTCAAGTCACCTGTTTCAACGACTACCGGCTTGTTGCACCGACTCCCATCATGATGAAGTGCTTTGAAAGGCTGGTGAAACAACACATTGTCTCCAGTCTTCCCCCAACACTCGACCCGTTCCAGTTTGCCTAGCGGCGGAACCGCTCCACTGAGGACGCCATCTCCTCTGCTCTTCACCTGAGCCTGGCACACCTGGAGGAGAACACCACCCACGTGCGGATGCTGTTCCTGGACTTCAGTTCAGCGTTTAACACCATCATCCCACAGCACCTGGTAGGAAAACTAGAACATCTGGGCTTCAGCACACCTCTTCGCAACTGGCTGCTGGACTTCCTCACCAACAGACCTCAGTCGGTCCGGGTCGGACAGAACACCTCTGATGTCATCACCCTCAGCACAGGCTCCCCTCAGGGCTGCGTCCTGAACCCCCTGCTGTTCACCCTGATGACACACAACTGCGTCCCCAGGTTCACCACAAATCACATCGTGAAGTTTGCCGACGACACAACGGTGGTGGGCCTGATCAGAGACGACAACGACCAGGACTACAGAGAGGAGGTGGAGCAGCTGGTGGGCTGGTGCAGAGAAAACAGCCTGATCCTGAACGTGGAGAAGACAAAGGAGATCATCGTCGACTTCAGGAAGAACCGGCCTCACCACACTCCACTGCTCATCAACAGCTCAGCTGTGGAGGTGATCAGCAGCACCAAGTTCCTGGGGGTGCACATCACGGACAACCTCACCTGGTCTGTGAAAACCACATCACTGGTGAAGAGGGCACAAAAACGACTGTACTTCCTGCGGAGGATGAGGAGAGGCCACCTGCCCCCGCCCATCCTCACGACCTTCTACAGAAGCACCATAGAGAGCATTCTGACCAGCTGTCTCTCTGTGTGGTGTGGAGACTGTAATGCCTCTGACAGGAAGAACGTGAGGAGAGTGGTGAGGACATCCATCATTGCGGTGCCGAAGAAACCTCAAGTCACCTGTTTCAACAACTACCGGCTTGTTGCACTGACTCCCATCATGATGAAGTGCTTTGAAAGGCTGGTGAAACAACACATCGTCTCCAGTCTTCCCCCAACACTCGACCCGTTCTAGTTTGCCTACCGGCGGAACCGCTCCACTGAGGACGCCATCTCCTCTGCTCTTCACCTGAGCCTGGCACACCTGGAGGAGAAGAACACCCACGTGCGGATGCTGTTCCTGGACTTCAGTTCAGCGTTGAACACCATCATCCCACAGCACCTGGTAGGAAAACTAGAACATCTGCGCTTCAGCACATCTCTTCGCAACTCTTCTGTGAACACCACGTCACTGGTGAAGAGGGCACAAAAACGACTGTACTTCCTGCGGAGGATGAGGAGAGCCCACCTGCCCCCGCCCATCCTCACAACCTTCTACAGAAGCACCATAGAGAGCATTCTGACAGGAAGAACGTGAGGAGAGTGGTGAGGACAGCAGAAGGGATCATCGGGGCTCCTCTTCCCTCCATTTAGGACATTTCGTCCCAGCGCTGTGTCCCGAGCCCGAAACATCATAAAAGACCCCTCACACCTCCACCATGGACTGTTCTCCCTGCTACCTTCTGCGAAGAGGTTCCGCAGCGTCCGCTGCAGGTCCACCAGGTTCTGCAAAAGCTTTTTTCCTGTTGTCATCAAACTGTTGAACTGCTGAACTCTAAACTGGACCCTGCACCACATTTGCACATTTGCATCATCACTGCATCTCTATCTAGCATTACAAATGCTGCCGAAGGTATAGTTTCTAAATGCATTTTTGCACAAATGCCTTTTGCACCATCATTTCTGCACATACAAATGGTTTTAAAAATTCTCCTGTACACCGTGATCGCACACTGTTCTCTCCTCCTGCATTGTTTACATTTCAATTGTTTACTTTTTAATCACTGCTGCAATTTTCCTGCATTGTTTACATTTCAATTGTTTACTTTTTAATCACTGCTGCAATGTATACTGTAATTTACAAGCTGTATGCAACAAAATTTCGTTCTGATGCACTCTGTACATACAAAATGACAAATAAAGATGTCTAAGTCTAAGTCTAAGTCAAACAGGGGAATATAGAATACAACCAGGCTTGGGTGGATAAACTGTCTGTTAAAACCAACAGATATTATTAAAATAGGCAATTAAAGGGGTTATAATTGCTCTTCGCTTTAGGCGAAAGGAGTATTAAAATAGAAGTCCTTTGGTTTGATGCACGTCAAGCTGAAACTGATTCACAGAACTACGTACTGTCTCCTCCCTAGGCTATGCCTACTTCCTGAATATCAACCAATTACGACTTGGTGTGCCTGTGGGCATGCAAAGACTTCCTTTTTCTCAGCTGAGCTTTTCAAAATAAGACAAAAGATATGTAGGAATGCTTCTGGTTAAAATGCTATGAAATTCTGGAAATGTAGTGGTAGTAGTGGAGCATCTTTTAAAACCTAGGGGTTTACTGTTTGGGTATTAAGAACACATATAAAGTCTGATTCAGCAAGGAGTTTGACGAAGGGTTTTATACAATTCTTTGTTGAGACTGACTGTGTGTTACAGGAGATACAGTGAAACCTTGACTCTGTGGTGAGTATAAAATGGCCATGAAGCGAATAAGATGATTAAATTATGCAGCAGAGAACTTTCAACTAGGGTTGGGAATTGAAAAGATTTTCACGATTCCGATTCCCTTATCAATTCTGTGAAACGATTCGATTCCTTATCGATTCTCTTTTCGATTCCAATTTGGGGAAAAAAGGAGAACAAACAGTTCGATGATGAGGATCAACTTTGTTTACTTAACTATCACATGACCTTACAAACTAACAAGGTCAAGATGTCCACAGCAAATGTGCAACTGGAGTAAAATTTATCTTTGTTTAAATAAAAAAGGAATATAAGAACAAATTTAAATACAGTAGATGAGTTGTTTAGAATACAACAAAATGTAAGTTTGTTGTGACAGTTGCTTATTAATCTCTCTTTAGATAACCTCAGTCATCTAAATCTAACGGAGAAGCCATCCGTTTAATGAAAAAGCATTACTGTACAATTTTGGGAAATAAACTCATCTCCCCCTGATTTAAATAAACGAGCGTCACCGTTCTCTCGGTCCCTGAACTGCGGAGCAACTTCGTAGCATGTTTCGTTACATGCATTGCAATAGCTACAATTGTGTAAGAATTCCAGCTACCAGTAGTTCTAATTAAACATGCTACCAATGAAAGGCTGGATTAACGAGAAAGGCACAGTCCCTTAATAACCCCAAAGAGAGGTAGGAAACTGGTTTATTTCCAGAAATGGCACATGATTTACTAGAAACCACTTTAAGCACAGCCAGTGATGTAAAACTAGCTACTTACCACCAGAGTTGCCTTCCATGCTGGTCGTAACTTTAGCTTCTGTCCGGTAAGAATCAAAAACACGGCATTCGTTAAATTGTATGCCATGTTGTGTGCGCAGGTGTTTCTGCCTGTTGGATGTATTTCCTCCCGTGGATGTAAATGCCACTTTGCAATGATTGCAAAGCGCCTCGTTGCCATCTTTCTCTTCCTTAAAATGAAGCTAAACTTTCCCGTTTACCCGATGGGGCGGCATTTTTTTTGTTTTGCTTTAAGCCTGGCCACATCGTGCGCAAGTTACGCACACGTGCTTACTGAACGCCGTGTGCATAACTTGCGTATAAAACGTGACGTAACTTGCGTAAAAAAACGTCGTGCTAACGTGTTGTGCTGCTCAGAGCTGCGGCAAGACGGAATCGAAAAGAGAATCGTTTAGCGAGCTGCCAAACGATGCCACGGAATTGGAAAACACGGAACCGGTTCTGAACAGGAACCGGTTTTCGATTCCCATCCCTACTTTCAACTGTCAGACAATGAAAGTTAAGACACACATTGGATAAATTCTGTTAAGAATTACTGGAAAACTACTGAGAGCAGAATAATAATAATAATTGTGAACGGAAATCTATATGTGAAGTGTTTGAAGAAGGTTTTGAATAAATGCCACATGAATGGGAGTTTGATAAGAACACTAATAGCACTTTTGTTTCTGTTTCTAAACAGAAACCAAAGCCTCGTGTCTGCCAACCATCTTCACAGAGCTTTTTATTTGGAGTAAAATGCTCATTGCCCAAGCCAGAACTGAACACTCATTACCATCCAGCTCAATCGTCCAGCCTGCAAGCGGAAAACAAGGAGAGGACTGAGAAAACTGGGGATGAAGAAGCCAGAGAACTCTGATTTTTTTATTCTGAAGCGAAGGAGAGTTGCCTGAGAACCCGAAGCCGTCCACTTAAGCATGAATAGATTCATGTCTGCCATGTGTACTGAATGGCCTGAAGGCTTTCTTTACTTTGCGTTGTTGACGTACTGAGTCTTTTCATATTGTGTTACTGTTTTTTCAACTCTGTTTCTCTGTTGCTCTGTTTCACTGACTTACATGTTTGATTTTCTGTTATGACATCTACACTGTGATGTTTTATTATGTTGATCAATATGATAAAGAACGAAAACTGTCTGCTTCAGACACACACCAAGACCTATGGTTTATGCAATCTTTTTGCTTTGATATAAGGAGAACCAGGATCTGATTGACACCACAGATCCTTAAAATACTTGGTAATGATCATTTTCAAATTCAATACGGGGTCGTCTTGCTCAGATTGGCCGAGAGCAGGATTTCCCTGAGGGTCTCATCAGTTTTTACCATCTCTTAGAGGGGATGGCGTTTTCTGGTGGGGAAAGGCCCTGGCCGCCCTGTGATGCCCCCTACTGGTACTCCTGGATTTGTAAGGTGTGGAAGTGATGGATGTTTGTCCATGGAATGGAGAGTGGAGGGCCAAGTAGGAGGTTTTCCGGGGTGGGGGTAGTGTAGACAGATTTGACCTTGGTTACTGAACAGCTTACTTAGTCTAATGTAAAATTTATATAATGTGTGCATAGGAACATAAAACAGGCCTGACTCAATTAGTTGAAATCTAAATTGTAGATAAATGCTAAACCTTTGATCTTGTGTGTTAAAACTCTATGAAGAATTCCTGTTAATCATTACTAAAGATTCCAGCACGGGGGAACCTTTTAGGGTCCAACTATAAGATTATAACTGATATGCTTCCTTTGTGTTTCCCTGATGTTCATGTGATGAGTAGTCTTGTGTTCCTTTTTGTGTGTGATCACATAGATAAAACATTATCTCTGTGATCAAAGGGGTGGAACATTATGGGAATATTATTCTGAAGTCACTATGGCCTGACGCCAACTCAGACATGTGAGCATTGGAGACACAAAGACACACACAAGGCACTACAAGGCCAAATGCTCTGGTATTACTATGCAGATAATGAATATCTGGGATATGACATGGTACAGCCGTGGGGTATTTAGGGGAAGCCGGGGAGGGAACAGGGCAGAAATAGGCAGACGCAGACTGTAGTAGGACCGTGGTTTGCGATTACTTTCCATCTATGTGAGCTCTGTTTCTCAATAAAAGTGCTGGAACTTCATCGCTCCACCATTTCCTTATTCAATAAATCTAGGAAGTCAGTTATTGTTTAGAATTCCTTTCACACCTATTCATTTAAGTTACTCCCATCGTAAAAAAAGAGAACATGGTTGCGAATCCCTGTACTTTATGTGTAAAACTCAAGCTTTAAAGCAGGCAAGGCAAATTTATTTATAAAGCACTTATCAGTAACAAGATGATTCAAAGTGCTGTGGCAATTCAAATGCATTTTGTATGTCACGACAGCAACATTCACTGTGCAAAAAAACATTTAAGGAAAACATCTGCAGTTATATGCATTTTTATAATCTTTGTTCAGGGAATGTAGACCATCTTTAATTTAAATGCCTCAGGAGCTTAATTTTGTAGTACAGTAAACCAAACAATCCTTTATGTACAGCTCATCCTCATTTCCGATTATTTCTAACAAACATGAAATAATTTTCATTCAAGCCATGTTGATCTCTCCGTGTATCAATTTAATTTTGGCCGGACATTTAATGTGAAATGCCAGACCCTATGTTATCAATCTCTTTTTCCTTCCTTCAAGTTTTAGCTAAAACGATTATGCATGTTTGCGATCTCTCAAATGCATTTGCGTTGCAGTCCTCTCAGCACAAATAAACATTTTTAATAGAATTACTTCACACAGACGAACAGAGATTTAGTCACATACAAACGAGATATTCAGACAAATATACACACACAGACCTGTTTTTTCCACATTATCATTTTTCAGATGGTAGCTTTTCTACTGTATGAAGATGAAAAAATATGTTTCCGTCTTCATATAGTAGTGGGACTCGAAAGCGGCTCTCCTAGATTACTGTACTTTTTAGAAGTTTGTTCTGGACTTCTGGGACTGTTAAACCCTAAGTAATCACCCGCAAACTCCGACCTGTTTGAAAATCATCCTGAAACATTTTTCTGCTCACACAGGATCTGACATCACAGCTCCTGGAGATTTAATAAAAAAAGGAAATCTCATCTAATTTTCTTTCTTCACAGCTGCTACTGTGATGTCATCTCCTTTGCGGACTAAAAAATTCAAAACGCCACTCAGACCAGGTTTCGGGACCATTTGTCAAATAATTGACCTGCTGCGGTCACTTCAGGTTCTTTTTCTGAATAATGTGGTGTTTCTATTGTAGACATCTGTAGTAATAAAAAGACTCTTGAAACCGAAACTTTATTTTACCATATTTAATCTAAAAGGCAGAGGGATGTTTACAGCTTCAGTACTGGGCTCACATATAAACAACGCGACGGGCAGATTTACGGACGTCAGAGAAAGCCATGTTCATTCCTCACACAGACATTAAGTAGTACCCCTTGTGTACACCCATTCAGGGGCATGCCCAGTATGATATCAGTGTTCCGTTCATCACATTGGTGGAGAGGATGGAGAGGATGCTATAATGCAGACGAGTCCTAGCTGACACGTTTCCCCTAATCAGTCATTCTGTCCGATCTAAGTATGTTAGACTCTGTGCCTCCAGAGTCCGTCTTTCTGTAATCTCTGGTAACCGATACTGCAGTCCAGTTTCTGTAATCTCATAATCTCTAACACACTGCTCACTAAAACTAAAAGGTTAGCCCACACAGTCATTCTTAAGGAAATAGTATATTCATTCCTGCCATGAATTACCTTGTCTTCTTCCATTTAAGTAATTTTCTCCTCAGCAACACCTCGCCTTCTGAAAAACGGCCACAGATCACTGCAGTCAAGCCAGCCGCCACTTCGAAAACAGCAGTCAAGCTAGTCCTCACGCGGTTTTGTAGGTTACGTGAATACTAAGCATTATGGTAGTAATGCCGGAGACCATTATCAAAATAAAAGCACTATGATTCATGTGTATTGACCTTTTATTTTTTTTACACATATAGACTTCTTTTAGTTGATATAATTTGTACTGATTTATGTAATTTTTTTTTATTATTCAAGTCAGCTGGTGAATATGGAAATATACATTTGGTCGCTCTAATTAGCCTCAATAACCACTAAAAAATTTTTTCCAGGTGACTACTTTCACTGTTGACATGAAAATCTCCAGATGATGCTCATCAAAGTCCATCTACACGATGTGAAATTTCAACATAAATCCCACCAAAATCTCTACATTAAGTGACTTTGACCTAAGTTGCTGGCAATGTTGCTATTAGACCGTACATTTTCAGTGCATTATGTCACTTCAGGATGACAGTAGAACACTTCCAGGTGCTGCTCAACAAATTTCGACAACATCTGATGTGGAATTCAAAAATGAAAGATCCTCAAAATCTCTATAGGACAATAGTTGAAATGGTGATTCAAGTAGTGGCCTTCTTTTAACAGCAAACTCTCCACATATATGGAATAAATGAGTGACAACTTCTCTTCAAGTATAAGAATGTATTAACGGAATTAAAATGAACATCCAGAGAACACCTCTTTAGAGTGCTTATCTGAATTAAGACTATATTTCAATCAACAAATCCTCTCTACTAGGCTAGTGAAACTTCAACTACTAAGCAAAAAGAAACTAAGGAACCATGTACACACAAAAAAATAGTTGAAAACCATTATCAGAATGATTCAGTGAATATTTGGTTCACTGCAGATCTCAGAGAACCAAAGTTCATCTTAAAGAATATGTAATGAGGTTAAATTATCTTAACAAATTTAGAACAACCTTTGGTCTGTGTTCAACCCATTCACATTGCAACTCTGAGTTAGATAAAACATTATTTGAGGAATTAACATTTTAAAGAAGGATTTGCTAAGTAAAAATCAATAACCTTTAGGACACTTAATTTCTATTAATCTAATAATTTCTCCAGGAAAAAATTAAGACTCAAATTGGTAATTTATGAAGCTAGAGGGTGCTGTAGCGCACAAACGACCGGTAAAGTCATGTGTCGGAGCGCATCCTGGCCTAATTTTTACATTACCTTGTTGAGTTAATCCTAAAGTAACAAAAACACCATTAAATCGACATTAATGTTCCCTATTAATACTGTACTAACGCTCGTAGCACTGTTGAACGATAGCAGAGTGAAATGAGAACCAGCATCAAATTCAAACACCGTAGTTATGTTTACTTGTTGGTAGCTGTATGTTATGCGGAAAGCTAATAGGACTAATCCTAGCAGACATTCAGAGCTAAGCCGTATTTTGATTGGAATGAGTGGACCGGACAACACACACATTAATGTCCCATTAGTGTATAAAAACCTTTATGGAAATAAAGTTTGTCATAACTGTAAAGCACACCCAAAACACATCAGCAAAGCTTTGTTTCAAGAACGCTAGTGGGACCTGAGCTCAGTCTTTTACCTCGGTTAAACCTTAAAACAGTATAGTAAGACACGTTACAAACAAGCCATTTGCCTTCCCCTACCTAACTTTACCAAACCTCTGCCTTTGTCTGGTTGTGGTGATGGGGCATCTATTTGCAGTGAATCACTCCATCGTAAAGCTGGTTGTCTGAGCAGAGGGCGAAGAAGTGACTGTGGGGTACTCGGCAGGCTTTCCTAGCATGGCTGTGGAGGGGGTGTCGCAATGTTTTTAGGCATCATTCAGCCACGGGAAACTGTCTCCGTTCAGCTTTCCTGCAAAGATTAAGAAAAATTACAAAAGCTGGTTTCGGTAGTGGTTAATTCCTTACTCGAGTGTCTGATTATGCAGCAGATAGACTGCAGACTTAGTTTCGCTCCAGCCTGCATATGTGGCAGGCCTCTGAACTCCATTCGGAGCTCATGGACAGAGAGAGATTGTTCCCCACTAGTTCATCTGATGACAAGTGGTTGAAAAGGAAGATAAGCCTAGGCTGCTAGTCTTTATGTAGTGGGCTCCCCTGCTCTGATAACAGTACCCTGATACCTGTAAAAGCCTCACATTTCAGGCAGCTGTCAACTTACAGTCTGATCTTATATTCTCTCTTGGATCAAAGCACAACAGTGTTTTGGATATCTGTACGTTGCAACTTCTGATTGCCTTAGAGAACAACTTGCCTCCGTATCAGTGTACCAAATGTAGAGCCCACGTTCGTGCTGGCTCCACTCCTTTAACCAACGCCTTCTTTCTGTTATGTTTTTTCTCTGTTAAAATTAGTCCACAAACTATCGCCGTTGTTCTTCCTCGTCATCCATGTTTATTTTCTCTAAACTCATGTTTAATCTTGAGAGGTTTTGCAAGATTTCCAATCTGATATCTAAATGATCCTGACAGAAATCTGTTTGTGTGTGTGTGTGTGTTTGTGTTGTGCTTGCTGTGATTAGACAGCACACACTGTACGAGCAACCCTGTTATATCTACTGTCAGCCTGAAGTGACAGTATCCACAAACCTTTCCATGCACTTTCAAAACACGGGGATTGTTCTCTATTTATTGGGGGCGACCTCAACTTTGGTCTAAATGAGGAAATAGACATTGAGTCCCTGTTGAATACAACAGGGACTCAGTGCGGTTGGCAATCATTAAATGTAGTCAAACAATACATGAGCCATATGGTCTTTACAATGCATGGTGATCTCTTCATTCTAACAGTAAGAAATATACTTTATTTTAAAATGTCCATCATTCCTATTCTCGTTTGGACTATTTCTTAATCAGCAGCTCGCTGCTGTGACATTTCAGATGCTGTAATACATCTTATTGCTGTCAGTAATCATGCTCCTGTTTCTTTAACCCTAATAAATAAAATAAATAATGATTTACCAGGGACATCAGCATCTATCCTCTGGGAGGCAGGGAAAGCAGTGATGAGTGGTAAAATAATTTCATTCTCATCTTATAAAGACGATAGAAAACCAAAAGATTCAGGAATTAGAGGAAAGAATTAAGTTACTAGTAACCTCCCAGGAAGAGGAAAAGCGGGGTAAAATCCGTAAAGTCAAATTAGAATTAAACGAATATATTCAAAAGCAAAATAAATGTTTAATTCAAATACTTCGAATAGAAAACTTTGAACATGGCAAAAGGTCCGGAAGCTTCTTAGCCAATCAGCTAAAAATAAACAAAGAAAAAACAACTATATTTGCAATCACATATTTAACTGGTAAATAGATTATTCCTGTAGTCAAAATATTGAATCCAATATATTGTCTTTAGATGCAGAAAAAGCAGCTGATAGAGTTAATTGGAATTTTTTTGCTACTCTACATAAATTTGGTTTTGGAGCTTTTTTTATAAATTGGTTAAAAATTGTATACAATTTCCCAACAGCATGTGTCAGGACAAATAACTTAACATCTTCCTTTTGTTGCCAGAGGGGCACTAGGCAAGGATGCCCGCTTTCCCCATCACTGTTTGCTATTGTTTAATGAACCACTATCAGCAACAATTAGAAAAACTAATGTTTTTTAAAGGTATAAAATGCATGAAAATAGAGCATAAAATTAGTCTTTATACAGATGATGTATTACTCTATCTCCAGCACATAAACACATCTCTCTCTCAAGTAATTAGATTACTTGAGGTTTTATCTTGAATTAATTACTTATCCCCAACCCACTCATTCGACTGGTATACATCTCTGAACTCCTCATCTCTAAATTTCTGACAGAAAATATGTGATATCAAGATTTCTGATTTGCTGCTGGTCTTCAAGATGGCGGCTTAAGGGACAGTCGGAACGAGGGGCGCTGGCGTTTTTTTTTACTTATTTCTCCAGTTTATACCCTGCAAAAAACGACAAGACGGTCTCTCTTCGTCGGCTAAACTTGCAATGAGCATCAGTGATTATTTTTTAAGACCGTCTGAGAACATGCCACGAAGAAAAAACATTATGACGGAGACGACAGGGGAATCGAGCGGAGAAGCTAACGAGGCTACTGGAGGTTTGGCTAGCGATAAGATCCGTGACTCTGAGAGGATGGACCCAGCTCTTCAGGAGGTGATTCGAGCGGTAACCGAAAACCTTACGAAAGTTTTCGAAGACAAATTAAGGAACCAACTTGATCCGATATCGAGATTTATGCATGACTACCGGGAGCAGCTTCAAGAACACGAGAAGCGCATCACGGAGGCAGAGTCCCGCATATCCACCCTGGAAGACGAAACAGCCCCTGTCGTCAACAAGCTGAAGTCGAGACAGGTGAAAGAGCTCACGGATCATATTGATGACATGGAAAATAGGGGCAGGAGACGAAACATACGCATTATTGGACTCCGAGAAGCTGCGGAATACGCGGAAGGGAATGATCCCGCTCTATTCTTTGAGAAGTGGCTCCCAAAATTGCTGAACATCAGAACGGAAACTGGGAAGCTAAAAGTGGACAGAGCTCACCGCACCGGAGGTCCGGTCCCCGCCGCTGGCCAAAGGCCACGTCCAGTCCTGGTCAGGCTGCACAACTACCGCGACAAGGAGAGGATCATGCGCGCGTCTATGGAACAGGGCAAGAATGGGCAACCCCTGGAGCACAACGGTGCCTCTGTGATGATTTTTCAGGATTTCTCAGCAGCTGTCGCACAGAAGCGTAAAAGCTTTGATGGCATCAAGAAGCGTCTGAAAACCGTGGGTGCCAACTACAGGCTCCTCTACCCCGCCAAGCTTAAAGTCACTCATCATGGTACTACAAAGTTGTATCAGAACCCAGCTGAAGTCGAGCGATTCCTGGATATGCTTAAATAAGCCCTGCTGTCAGCGCCCTGGGACACATAGGTACTTTGTTTTACTGTTCTATACACCTATGTGAATTCAAATTACTGTGATAAATAATATTCTTATACAGAGACATTGTTCTTGTCATTATACACTACTTTTTGTAAAATGGGTAAATAATGGTTCTTAATATCCAGGCGCCGGCCCCCCCTTTCCTCTTTTTTTTTTTTTTTAGTTGTTGCTATTGAATTAGCTGAACAGGTGACTGTTTGTTGTCAGAAGACCTACACACTTGCACTCCACCGTTTGGAGGAGAAATAGTGTATCTGTTATGCCAATGTTGGCCGATGTTTGTTGGCAATTAGTTTTACGGTTTGTTGCATGTTATTCCAGCTCTTTTTGAAGTATAGAGGAGGAGGGAGAGAGAGGGAGAAAGGTGCTCGACCTCATTATATCAAAGAAACTATGTCAGAGTCCACACACCTTATTTTTATAGCTAAATGCTATTATGTCAGCACTTAACATTTGTACATGGAATGTTAATGGCATTCACACACCTCTTAAACGGAGAAAGGTCTTAACATATCTTGAAAGGACACAGGTTCAAATAGCTTTTCTACAAGAAACCCATTTGGATGCTAAAGAACATGCAAAATTGCAACAGGGTGTTTTTAATCAAGCCTTCTTTTCCTCCTTTACATCTAGTAGCATAGGTGTTAACATTCTGATCCGGAAGGATGTACCATTTAAACTTATAGATTGCATAAACGATACCGGTGGGAGATATATTATTGTGAAGGGTATTCTGACTGGGGAGGAGATCGCCTTTATGAACGTCTATTTTCCCCCGGGTCAACCAGGTAAATTTCTGATATCTGCTTTCACAAAACTGGTGGATTTGAACATGAAGAATACAATTGTGGGTGGGGATTTTAACTGTCATCTCTCCCCCTTGATTGATAAATACCCAACTGGCAAATGTCGTATTTCATCTCAAGCCCAATTGGTCTTGACTTTGTGCGAGGAGTTGGCATATTTTGATGTGTGGAGAACGCAACACTTAACAGATAAGGAATTCACATTCTTCTCCAAAATACATTCTTGTTATACAAGAATTGATTACTTCTTTGTTCCCAGGCAGCTCCTACCATCAGTCATTTCTAGCTCAATCGGCAACATAATAATATCAGACCATGCGCCTGTATACATTAAATGTAACATTGGAACTGTGGCCAGTCGTTCAAGACGATGGCACTTTGACTCCTCTGTTCTGCATGATGAAAAGTTTAAAACTTATTTCGCGGAGGAATTCAAGCATTTTCTCGCAGCTAGCGCAGCATCCACCGACGATCCATCATTACTATGGGAGACCTCCAAAGCTTATTGCAGAGGCCTCATTACTACTTTTACAAATGGTAAAAGACGCAGGCAAGCAGAACAAAGATTAATTTTGGAAACGAAATTGAAGAAGGCTGAGCAAGTTTATCAAGTTAGACCCTCCACGGAGAAACTCAAAGAAATCCAGACTCTCCGCTCAGTGCTGAACTGCCTGCTAACAAGTGAAGCAGAGAAAAAAATAAGATTTGCAAAACAAAAACTATATGAACACGGTGACAAGCCTGGGAAATACTTGTCATACCTGATCAAAAAGAAATCAGACTCTCAAAATATAGCATTCATTAACGACAAGAATGGCAAACAGCTCTTTGACTCAAATGATATCAACAACGCCTTCAAAATTTTTTACGAGAATCTCTACAAATCTCAGATCTCTACTGACACTACAGAGCTAATGAACACCTTTTTTTCCAACTTTAACCTTCCCTGTCTGACAGAAATCCAAAAATCAACATTAGACAGTCCTATAACTATTAAGGAAGTCACAGAAGCCACTAAAAGTCTGCAGTCTGGAAAAACAGCAGGGCCTGACTTTCTTATTGTAGAATTTTACAAGGAGTTCATCACCCTACGAACCCCTGCTGCACATGTTTAACGACTCCTTTCGAAAAGGTCACTTGCCCATGTCATTGAGGGAAGCCAATATATCTCTAATCCTTAAAAAAAAAAAATCACCAGAGGATTGCACCTCGTACAGGCCAATTTTCTTATTAAATGTAGACTTAAAGATCCTCTCAAAAATATTAGCAAAACGTTTGGAGATCTTACTCTCAACACTTATTAATGAAGATCAAACTGGCTTCATTAAGGGACGTTGCTCCTTTAATAACATGCGCAGGTTGCTCAACACGATCCAGTTCTTTAATCAAAGGGCAATGCCTGGCCTAGTTGTTTCCCTAGACGCCGAAAAGGCATTTGATCGCGTTGAGTGGTCATATCTTTTCTACACTATGAGAAAGTTCGGCTTGGGGGAAAATTTTGTCAATTGGATCAGGATACTTTACAGTGAGCCTTACTCAGCTGTTATTACTAATGGTTTCCGATCACCAAATTTCCAGGTGCGAAGGGGGACACGCCAAGGCTGCCCCCTGTCGCCCCTGCTTTTCGCTCTGGCTATGGAGCCTTTGGCAGAGGCGGTGAGGACCCACAGGGGGATAGGCGGTCTGACCATTGGGGAGAGACAACACAAGATCACTTTATATGCTGACGACGTGCTCATATTTCTATCTCAGCCTGAGGACTCTATCCCACATCTCATAGAGACCGTTAAAAGGTTTGGGGAATTTTCAGGCTATAAAATCAATTTCAACAAATCAGAGGTCATGCCACTAGGCACATTAAAACATCAACCATCTATACCTGCTCCGTTTCCCTTCACTTGGTCTCCAGAGGGATTTTCATACCTGGGAATAAGAATTACCCCTTCATTTGACAAAACGTATAAGGCCAATTTCACCCCCCTATTTGAACGGATTCGGTTGGACCTTGAAAGATGGAAAGCACTGCCTCTCTTGTGGTTGGGCCGCGTGTCTCTTCTAAAAATGAATGTCTTGCCCAGACTTTTATATCCCATACAAATGATTCCAGTTCTTTTTCTCCGTAAAACAATTAAGGCCCTAAATGGATGGCTAAGTTCTTTCATATGGGCAGGAAGGAAACCACGCTTAAAAATCTCTACACTGTGCCTCCCTTCCGCGAGTGGAGGCCTTGATCTCCCAGACATACGAAAGTATCAGATCAGCGCTCACATGCGAGCTGCTGCTGATTGGACAGGGGGGTCTGCTTCTTTGTGGCTTGATATAGAAAGCTCTATGTCCAGGCTCCCTTTAAAAAACTTATTTTTTGGGGGAAAAAACAATACTATAAAAAAGTACTGCAGTAACCCCATTACTATCAACACTGTGAGGGCATGGCAAATGGCCCAAAAACTTGAGGACAGGTTCCAAATTATATCACCTCTTTCGCCTATCTGTGATAACCCTATGTTTCTACCAGGCGTCATGGACTCTGGCTTCAAAATATGGTCAATAAAGAGAATTCGAACGCTGTCTGACTTTATGGAAGGTACCACATTATTATCATTCTCCCAACTAATGGATAAATATGATATTGGGAGGCAGGATTTCTTTCGCTATTTACAAATTAGAGATTTCATACAGAAAAATACCACACTCGAGGTAGACCAAACAATTTCAGTTTGTGAAAAACAGCTTTTTTCCTCCAGGGTAAAAACTTCAATTAAAACCTTCTACAATTTGCTGAAAGAGCACCCCTTACCAAATACATTTAATTTAAAAGAAGTCTGGGAAAAGGAACTGCAGTGGGCAATAAATCAGGAGGGATGGGATGAGGCCTGGAAGAATGCAAATTCTTTAAGTATTTGCAATCGGGTTAAGGCCATACAATTTAAAATTCTACACCGTGCGCACATCTCCCCTTCTCAGCGAAGTAAGTTCAATGCAAACTTCTCGCCATTTTGTCTTAAATGTAGAGTGGATATAGGTAGTCTTACACATTGTTATTGGTCCTGCAGAGAAATTCAACATTTTTGGCAAATAATAAAATGTGAATTAGATAAGGTTTTCTCTGTTTGCACACATTTCAACCCATTGTATTTACTACTTGGTTTAACCGATGCCGGTATTACTGGTAAATATCAGCGTCAACTCTACAGAATGCTCACTTTCTGTGCAAGAAAATGTGTGGTACTGAATTGGATCTCTGACAAAGCTCCAAGTAAATCACAATGGCTAAATACAGTACTGGACTATATATCTCTGGACTATTTAACGAGTAAACTGCACGATAAAGAAAATAACTTTTATAAAGTTTGGGAACCCTTTATTTCCTATGTAGGATTTGAAACTTCGGTCCTTCTTAGGAGAGAATTTTTAATTTGAAGAGGACTGAATTGTGAACATCTGATATGTTTTGGCATAGACCATTTGTCTTCCATTGCTGCCTTTTTTCTCTTTTTTTTTCTTTTGCCTCTCTCCCTCTTCTTCTCTTTCTGGTAGGCATGTAGATATGTGTATGTGTACGCTCGTATATAGGTATGTAATTTAGGAGCTGGATTGTTCTCGTGTTCTTGTTTTGCATTGTAATTGTTTGTCTGTCAAAACGAAAAATAACCAATAAATATAATTATAAAAAAAAAAAAAAAAAAAAAAAAAGATTTCGGATTTGCCGTTTATTAGCTCAAATATAAAACGGCATGCAACATCAGCTCTTCTCTGACAGCATGGTGAGAGTTTCTCAAAATGTCATCACTTATCCCATGCAGCCATACACCCATCTGGAATAATCCTGACATCCTACAAAAAATAATATGATAAACTTTCCGTTCTGTAAGAATAAAGGTATTTAATACGTGGAACATATATTTGAAAGAACTGAGTTTATCACATTTGATAGATTAAATACACAATATGGTATTAATAAAAATTAATTCTTAGAATATCAACAAATTAAATCTATAATTAAAAATAGATTTATGCTTATTAAAGGTAGTTTACAGATTCCAATAAATATATGAGAGTTCCTGGCTCTAAACCCCCAAAAACTACTGTCTAAATTATACAGTCTGAACTAGATTATTCAATATCTCTTCTTTTTATGAAATGGGAAGAGGATTTATCAGTCAGCTTTGAACAAAACATCTGCAGTCCGATATGTTTCAGAACTTTCAAAATGACAAGAAACCCAGATTTACAACTAATACAATACAAAATCCTTCATAGAGTACACTATACAGGTCAAAGATTATTTAGGATGGGTATATGTTCACAGTGCGCAGGCAATAGTCCTGACAATTATATTCATGCACTATGGTTATGTACACGTGTTCAGAGGTTCTGGGTCCAGATATGTAAGGACTTGTCAAATTGCCTAAGTTGTAAAATTTCACCTTTCCTCTCAGTTTGCTTGCTGGGTAACTTGAATGATGGCACTATGGCGAAAAAAAACCCTTTGCATGGCTTTCACTGCCCTTTGAATCACAAAGAAACCTGTCCTCATGAATTGGAAAAGCAAAACAATTCTCAGTATCAATCAGTATAGAGATCTTTTGTTGGATTATATTAGTCTTGAGACATCATCTGCATCCGCATCAGATCGATCTCTCTTGGGTCCGTTGATCGGCTGCATCACTTAGTGGGGGTGGGGGGCTGTGGGATGTGTCCTGTAGGGCGTGGTGGCTGATTCAAGGGGTGCCTGGGTCTTGGGAATATGGTGTGTGTCCGGAGTAAATGGTAAATGGTAAATGGACTGAACTTATATAGCGCTTTTCCAGTCATGCTTACCACCCAAAGCGCTGTACACTATAGCAACATTCACCCAGTCACTCTCACTAACGCGCACACATTTATACACCGAGACGCAGCTCGGTAGGCAACTTGGGGTTAAGTGCCTTGCCCAGGGGCACATCGACATGTGGCAAGGGGAAGCTGGAATCTAACCCACAACCTTCTGATTGCAAGACGACTACTCAACCCATCAAGCCACAGTCGTACAGTCGTAGGGTATCTGGTGGGTCCAGCCCCGCTGTCTGTGGCCAACACCTGGCTGCCCTGAGGCTCTGGGGGGCCTCAATGTTACTCATCAAAATTGGAGGCGGGTCCCCCTGGACCCCCATCTCAACAGTCTCTGGAGCGAAGGATCGAGGCGGGTCCCCCTGGACCCCCTCTCGGGACTTGGGAGCGAAGGCTGGAGGCGGATCCCCCTGGACCACTTCATGGGACTCGGGAGCGAAGACTGGAGGCTGCCTGGACCCCCATCTCGACAGCCTCGGGAGGGTAGGAGAAAGGCGGGTCCTCCTGGACCCCCTCCTCACGGGACTCGGGTGCTTTGGAGGAAGGCAGGTCCCCCTGGACCCACTCCTCACAGGACTCTGGTGCGTTGGAGCAAGGCAATCCTCCTGGAGCCCCTCCTCACGGGACTTGGGAGTGGTGGCGAGCTGGAGCAGGAACCGAGGCATTAGCCAGGCCCCTGGTGACGGAAGCCACCTTCGGCGGAGTCTTCTGCGGCCAGGGCCGGCGAAGCAGGACTCTCACCGGCTGGCGGTGGCGGAGCAGGACTCTCAGTGGCCAGCGAGGCAGCAGCAGGGCCTTCGGCGGCCGGCGAAGCAGGTCATCTCTACGGCGTGTGCCGCACCCACACAGGCTTGGGCTGTGGCGTGCGATGGACCCTCGCAGGCTGCAGGACTCTCGGCTGTGGAAACAGTGGTGGACCAACAGGGGAGAATGTCGTCCCTGTCCCCATAGAAAAAGTCCCACAGCTGCAACTCATGGACCCAGGGCGCTCTGGCAGGGCTCTCCCGAGCAGCAGCGAAGACACCTGGACGACTCACCAGGGAGACAGAGGTGACGTCAGCCCCAATCGGTGCAGACGCTGCAGTGGCGTCTGGCCGGGCCTCAGAGAGCGCTGGTGGCGGTGATCTTATGCCGGCGAGCCCGGCGTCTGCACTGGGAGGAGCCGGGCACCGAAAGGGAGGCTGCTGCTGGCGATGAGGCGGGAGCAGCAGCGGCAGGAGCACCAGACGAGGTGGGCAAACAGGTGGTTTAAGCGCGGCGATGACATCCAAACACTTCCGGAGTTGATTCCTGAAGAGCTCCGCCGCGTCACGCAGGACGATCTTTTCGCGAAAACTCTGTGTGGGCGACGGGTTCATTCTGGCCGCATCGTACTGTCAGGTACTGGGATTGGTGAACCTGAATTCAGCCACACACAGAGTTTCGTTTTGAGCAGTTTATTGAAGGAGATGGATGGTGGAGAAGGAGACCAATGAACTATACCAGACTAGAGCAGATTAATGATGATGGCTGGACCTGGCTGGAGCTGGCTGGAGCTGGCAGGAGCTGGCTGGAGCTGGCAGACGCGGCGGAGCTGGAGCCGGCGGACATGAAGGAGCCTAGGCAGGAGGACGTGAAGGAGCAGATGCAGGCGGGCGTGAGGCGAAGGAGATGCCGAGGCAAACGGCGAGGGACGAAGGCAGACAGGACGAAGGACGAGGGAAGAAGGCTGGTGCATGCAGGGTAGCAGCAAGAAGGAGAGTGTCGAGAGGTGTCTAGAGCAGTTGGGAGAAGACGATCCGGCGGGGAAGAGCAGACTGAGGTGGGTTTATGTAGTGATGTTAACAGGTGGATTGAGTCCGGCTTGATTAGCGGCGGCAGGTGGCAGTGATCAGAGGTGAAGAGAGAATTGGGCTGGATGGGAGGTGGAAAGTGCTGGAAAATTGTCCAAAGCAAAGCAGGCCAAAAACTGAACCCTGGCAAAGTCAGTGTTTGGATGGATAACATTTACCTCCACATAAAACTATAAAACAATACATTTTAAATTCCTATGGTGGCCATCTTGACTGGGGTTTACTGCCAAATTTTTATCAGTTATTGATTTGATAAAATTACAATTTTTTGTAACATAGCTTGACCAGTTCTGTATTGTTCGATAACCAAATTTGACAATGAAAAGATTGTATGTACACACCAAAAGCCAAGTTGGCCCCTAATGTGTATATTACACATTGTGTATATTACACATTAGGGGGACACATATAGATGGTTCCATGAGCAGTGCCCAGGTTTAGATGAAGATGTTCTGAAAGCTCTGAGGGAATCCAACTGTAACTGTCCATTGGGTTGTTGAAAACAAAGTTCTGTGTCAACAAACAATGTAAATGTTCTTAACAATTTGAAAATTTTATGGTTACCTTTTTCTATTTAAATTTTTTTCTGGACCTTGTTTTATTTTGTGTGTGTGTGTAGGGGTAATTAGTATGTACATAGTGTAAAATTGTAAACCTCAGCAATTTGGATAAAGAGAATTGTAAAATCTTATGTTGAGTTGCTTTTTTCAATTGTCACTGTCACTAATAACAGTTTGCTGTAAGAAAATGTTGGTCAGTCTTAAAAAGATGTAACATTTCCACAAACTATGTTTTGTACTAACCCCAAACAGCCAGAACTGTAAAACTCTAAGGGAACAATAGTGGAGTACTATCAGTGCACTACAAATTTAAAATTTAATAACAAACAAATTTAATAATTGCTGCCACAAAAGGTAACTTCCCCAAAAGAATTTAATATATTTATAGAACATAAGAAAAAATAACAGTAAATGTTTGTATATTACAGATTATTACGGTAGGGTCAGTGACGGATAAGGATTGGTAAGATGAGCAAATCAAAAATATGTTTAAACCTTTAAAACAAAACATTCCTAAAGGTTTGTTAAAGTGTATACTTTGTATTTCTGTTGTATTCATATTATTTAATATGACGTTTATACTATTTTGTAACAAAAAAATAGAACTAACAGCCTGTTAAATTGTCAAATGGTGTAACCACAAAAAATGACAAATATCTAATATTTCACACCTCCTAGAGGTGATGAAATTATTAGTTTATTTTATAATATCCTATGAGAATATGTTTTATTATATTTATTTCTAAATTTAAATTATATGGGTTTTTCATTGTACTGAGCAAGACCATATGCTGATAAACATCTCGTTTTTTTGTCTATTCTTTGACCATTTGAGTAAAAATGGTTTAAACACCCATTAATGCAGTGTAGTAGAGTATTAAATCTTTATCCATAATAACTTTTTTGTACAATATTAGTCTTTTAGACAAAATACTGGTTACACCAATTGACATAAATCGGTTACACCAACTGACCATATAACGTCTACAGCAATAGGACAAGAAATTGACACAGAAAATAGGCATCAAGGTAAACTGAACTGGATATTTTAATATATATTCATGTAATTCATCATATTCCAAATCAATAAACATTTTATAACATCAATGAAGAAACAGGATTACAGTAACTTGTGTTCCATTTTGATTTCAGCTCATTGTTTTCAAAGAGAGTGCGATATAGTGTGTGTATGAGAGAATAAGAGTGAGTGAAGAGTGGGTATAATCATTTCTTAACAACCATGAACAGGATTGACCTGTGTTGTGATTTCAGTTAAGTTTTCATACAATTTCCTTTTGTAAAATAACAGCCATTGTTTTGAAAGACAGAGTGAGTGAGTTTGATTGAAAGAGAGAGAGAGTGTGTATGAGAGAGAGAGAGTGAGTGTGTGAGAGAGAGAGAGTGTGAGTGAGAGTGTGTGTGTGTGTGATTGAGAGAGAGAGAGAGAGAGAGAGAGAGAGAGAGAGAGAGAGAGAGAGAGAGAGAGAGAGAGATTGTGAGTGAGGGAGTATCATATTTTCATTTCTTTCATCACTAAACTGTTTTGATTACATTTTTAATAACCGAAAACCATCAGTGTGAGTTCATGCCATCTGATGGGATCTGAACAAATTATTTCACATGAACATAACAATATAAATGAAACAGCGTCTCAGAAACCTAAGACTTGAAATATTCCTGACCAGATAAGTTGAGACTGTGGAAAAAACATTAACCTTTCAGGCTGTGTGCTTGGAATTGTTTCCAGGCATCTTCTGGGAGTTTGGAATGACGCGAGTTCACACGTTCTGGCTCAGAAATGATGTGAAGAACATCAGACTCAAAATAGAACAGGATGTCAGGTGGATGAGGCCAGGTAAAGGCATTCTTCTTGGCTAGCTGTTGCATGCAGCTTACCTCTACTTCATCCCCAACCACCTGAATGATCTGCCCCACAAATGGTTTGTCTTCATATCTGACAAGAGCAAACTTTCCCTGCTTACTTTCCTGATCTTCCACGCTGTCAGTTGTTGAGGTGGTGGCTGGTGGGTCCCGGAAATCGACTACAGATGGCCCATGACAGGTGCAGATATTGGGTCTTTTGCAAAAGCATGAAATGTCCCTGTACTGGATCACAGCTGGCTCTGCACAGGTCACCTGGTGAATCTTTAGTGTACCTTTCACAGTTGGAATGAAAGCCGGGACTTTCTCATCATACCTTTCAATTTCTTCTTCTGAGATCCAGTAGCAACGGACACTGCATTCATCCTTCAGGAAGTTGAAGACATCCTCTGCGGTCTGCAAATCCTTTCCCCTCAGGACTGCTGCATCAGCAAGCCGCTTTACGGCTCCACCAACACCATCGGGGGCGTCCTTTCCATGGGCCTTTTCACTAAAATTCCACGAAACATTCTTGAATCCATAAAGAAAAGGCACTGTACTTAATAAGTACAAAATTTTTCCTGTTCCTATACTGGTTAACAGGCCCATCACTTATTATATGAAGTGAAGAAGGTGGTGATTTGCACTTCAGGATGGCATCCTTCAGTACAGGCTCCAGGTGTGCCCACACAGCACGCTCAATCATGGCGGAGTGAGGCAGAGATGGTGGCATAGGAATATGATGTCAGTGCTGTGTATACCACAAAGGTATGGATTGTGGCCTGATTGCGGCTGCCACACAAATGAAAAGCCTTTAATTTGCAGCTGTAGTTTTCTGAGAAATCTACATGGATGCAGATTTCATCATCTTGTAGGGTTTCTTTTGTTTCTCTGAGAGCTTTTACTTGATGGATCCAGTTGAATTGGTGTTTGGCCAGAGAGTCAAGCTTCTTGTTGAGAAGACCAAGAAGGTCAGCAGTCTTCCCGCTCTGTGTCACCTTGGCAAAGTGGTTGTAGGTTTTTCCCTCCTCTGTTTTAGTGATCCTCGACCACTGCTGCCAAGTTAGAATGTCTTCATCGAGAGGGCCCTCAAATTCCACCTCATTGTAGCAGCATTTCACACACATACGATACATACATTGTTTGCTGGATGTATCACATGCAATACCAGTCAGCAGATCTGAAATACTGTTTGTCGGTAGAATGCCTTTCTGGTACAATCTTTCAACAATGAGCTTGAAATTTTCATGATCAATGCATGCACATGAATTTCTGTCCGAATCTTTGGCTGGAGTAATGTAAAACGGACAGTATCTCACAAACTGTCTGTATGACAGTCTGTGGTGTCTCAAGACAGTTCCATTATAGCTGGCATGGATGTCTTTAAGGGAGTGAAGTAGTACTCTCCTTTGTTGTTTTATTTTGTTTTTTGTCACAGTGTCCTTTTTGCCAGACAACATGCGGCTATTCTCCTCTCTGCAAAGAAAGCTGACCACTTGCTCCTTTTTCTCCTCTGACCTTTTCTTTCTGTCCCTCTGTTTGTTCCTCTCTCTGACTTCCATGTGTTTTCTCCCCTTTCTTTTGGTTGTCCAGTTTCCTTTGTAGCCTTTGTCTTAAGTTCTCTCTTAAGTCGGCGAAGTTCAGACCTGAGCTTCTCCCTGTCCTTCAGCGTTGCACTTTGTTGTCTGCTTCTTTTCTGTACTGCCTTTAAAGGGGTTGAGTATGCCTGTGGAACCTCTACATTTGGCTGCACATAATCATGATCATGATCATGAAGATTAACTATGGGTTCCGGAGGGCCAACATGCTGGTCATCTCCTGATGTGTTCATCGATGGGGGAGTAAGGTTTAGAACATCAATAAGTACCCTTTTTTTCTCCCTATACTGTCTCTGGTACTGTTTCCACCTTTTTCTCATCTTCCCCTGATTCTGTCTGGAGAGCTCTGCTACTGGGGTGTTCACAATCTTTCCCTCTCCTTTCCTCCTTTGATAACTATATACAATGTAAAAATAAAACAATTAGGATATTATACCTAGAATAATAAATCATCCTCACTCCTCTCATTTCCACAGACTATCTACATCTCAGACTTTATTCTAGCATTCTTCACATGAAAAATGTGTGTGTGTGTGTGTGTGTGTGTGTGTCTGTGTGCCTGTGTCCGCATGTGTGTGCGTGCTGTTGTGTGTGCACTACCTTTAACCAGTTGTGTGTGCACTACCAAATAATTTGCCCTTGCAGCAGGATCTGCGTTCACTCGCGCTCTATGGCGAAACACTTTTTCCTTGCTTGTAAGTGGCATCTGTTGGGGGACAAGAAGTACACTTTATCTATAATAAATGTATTTATATTAGTTATTTATAATTTAAACATACTATTTACATACATCATAATAAAATATTAAAAATGTATTATGGAAGTTTAAATTAAAAATAAAAAACTTTGATGTTTCAAAAAATCACTTAAATTACAATCTAATTAAACCCTATAAAGCTACTGTTCATGCTAAACAGTTTTTAATCTATTTAAATTATAAAAATAATATAACTGGCACCAAATATGACATACTCTTGGCCCTGAATCTAATCAAATTGGTCTCAAACAGAAATGAGTCAAATGGTGTAACCGGTTACACCATTTGACATTTCTATCTAAAATCAAAATTTGCAGGCATTGTTATGGACAACTATGTACACACTTGACCTTTATGTGAATATTCAAACACAGATTTTACATTAAATTAAATATTTTATGATCATTATGATTTATCAATGTTTTAATGAGGTCATACCATTTGACATGCAACCTTAGCTTGCCTGACCATGGCCTAAAAACACTTAATTATGTTACATTTTTAAGAGAGCTACTAACCTTGACACACGGCAGACAGGGTCTTCAAGGGTCCTTCTCTGTGACATCATTTCCTGTCACATGATCCTCTGACATAATACTGAAAAAATGGCTCCTTAAATGGTGGTTACCATAGACATATATAAAGAGTAGACCCCGCATCGACCGCTCTCGCCTATAGGCGCGGACGAGATTTAGGGGCACCATTTAGGGGCACCATCTTGGGGCCCCTGACCCTTTGGCCCACCACATCTGTCTGTGATGACCTCAGCGCGCACTCCTGTAATTCCGGAGGTTGACTTCGGTCCCGAAAAGCTCCTTTCAGTCATATGTAATCATATCCTGTAATGAAATTAACTGAACACTCCCACAAGAAACACACTTCACATCTTCCATTGTTCCATCTCCATCCTATTTTAGAAATGTAATAGTTAATGAGACATTTTATCGCAATTTCACTTTACCCGTCCTTACGCTGTCCTGTAAGAAAATGCAACGACCACACAAATACGTTAATCTCTGGTGAAGATCCCCCTGTCTGTAAAATCAAAAATTAGTTAATGCAGTTGTGAAATCAAAGTATAGTAACGAGACGCATGTGGGGCTCGTTCGTGTTGGACCAACCTTTTGTCTAAGTTTCCTTGAGACAGTAAGTCTGCTGCCTAACCTTTGACCGTTAAATTTAATCTCTTCTCTTAGCTTGGTTCCTGGGGTTAACTGGAACAATCGTAAAACCTTGTGACATGCACTTATCTGCACACAAGACTGTCATATGGCCTCGGGGCATCCTGTTTCTGACACATGCTCACTGAAGTGTGAAACCAACCTTTGTTCTACATACATCCTCATCTGTTCAGGTCACTGGGTTAAAGTTAACATCTATATTACTTTAAGCTACAGTGTTATCATATAAATGTTTATGTCATATCCCTCTTCTTGGAACAAAATTAATTTTGTTACAAAACATTAACAAAGAATAGTATTAGTCATCACAGGGAATCAATTAACTGCAAATAGTTATCTGAATTGAAGTATGAAAAACACTACCCTATATCCTGGATTCAGATCAAAACTTAATGCAATTTCATAATCCCACAGATCTACAAGAAGTCCTCCAAAAGTTGTGTAAGATCAGTGTACCCATTGAAATGATGATTGTAAACTAATATGCTCACAGCAAGTTGATGGTATGAGAATGCTGAATGTTCCAAGGTACTTACATACTGATAAAATATTGGGTTTTACCTGAATAAAACACCTGGTAACGGCGAATTCTGGTGAAAATCTGATATGTTTTAGCAGGCAACAGTTATATTGTACAATAGAAAAATCTCAATACTTATGAGCTATTTAAGAAATAACCTAACAGATCCGTTTAACCTATGTTGTTTAAAAACAGAATGCCCCAAGCAGGACACATCTGTGCTTACCGAGAGGCCCATGTAATAAACCTGTCCCCTAAGGACGTTGCAACCCCCCTTGTGGAAATTTATGACATGCAGTTGTTAACCAGAACTCACAGAAACCTAAGTATAAGTGGAGCACGTGAAAGTATTCCCACCCCTGTGGATTGTCTGCCCATAGAAGATATGGTAACATACACCAGCTGCTGTTAATTATGAGCAATACGGTCCTGGACATAATAGAATTAAAACTCATGTTTAAAAGGAACATATCAGTTATATAGTAAAAAATTTTAAGAGACAGTAGTATATTTTTCAAAACCGCAAACCTGTACTGCTGGTATCTGCTCAATTGGCTGCCTTAAGAAGTTATTACCTGCACCAATCCATTTGCCTAGAAGCTCAAGAGTTAGAGACACAGAAAAAATATTAGAAATCACATCCCATTAAATTTGGTCAGAAGTATATTGGTAGAAATAACAGTCTGAATTACCTTAACAAAAAGTCTGTTATCAGTCTGTGGTCCTTGAGATGGACTCGGACTGACATGTTCAGCAGATCAGGCAGAAAAGAGATTGGAGTATAGGCGTCGCACTCACAGCTTCCATGTGTGGAACTCCACATTTCATCCCCCACGTGTTGCAGTGATTCGCTGTTGACGCACCTCAGTGACAAAGTTCTGGTCCACGACTCAGAAACTGGATGAGGCATGCAACTCCAGTGTATGCAGACAGTAATTTTCCCTTGACAGCTTAGGATCTGTGATGTTCATAGGCGTTGGCCATTGTTCCAGGGTGAGGAAACATTGTTCATGGGTGCGTTATCCCTTAGATGAGGCACTGACCTTCTTGAAGGTGAGGTGGTATTGGGACTTCATGCCAGGAATTAGTGATGTGAAACAGTCCCTGGCTCAGTGTCCAGCGTAAGCAACTGTCCCAGATGTGATGGCTGCCCCACGACACACATATCGGCTGTAAATGCTCAGTTTTATTCTTCCAACCCCAAATCGGCACCGATCTGCGTCTCATCTCATCCGTGTCCATACTCCAGAACGAACAGACCTGTAACAAAATGAAGATAGAAAAAGAAAAACAGGGGGGGGAAGGGAACTCCCCCACCTTAAATTAAAATAGAGACAGTTCTCGATGGAATCAGCTGCTTACTCTCATTCCTTCCTATGTTGTTTTCCAATAACTGTAATTTTACATACTTTTAGTAATTAACTAACTCAAGCGTTGTGTATCACCCTTCCTTTGAGTCACAGGCAAATGGTGTATCAAATATTGTCTCAGCGAGCGTATCAAGATTTAAATTCATCAGCTGAGATATTGAAGAGGACACGTTTTTTTTTTTTTTTTTTTTTAAACACTATTACTCTAAATAATTCCCCTAAATCGGACTGATTTATTCAGGATCCACACCTGTGTGTTTGATCCATCCTACTGATTTTTTCAGAAGATATCGAGAGTCCCAGGCAAACTCAGGAACCTTCTGCTAAAGTATATAAAGAAAATGCTGTATAACTACATCTATCAAGGAACAAAGTATAAAAAACACCAAAGGTACATTTTAAAACAGCTCTAAATCAGTTATGTGCCTTTGTTTAGTAAATTTTTAAGTCAAATTCTGCCGGCCACGAACAATCACCAGCAACTGATGTTGAAAAGTTTATTCACCAGAATTTGCACATCACCAAATGAACAAATAGAAGATTCCTCTGTTCTTAAATTACTGTGTGACAAGGACATCTGCAGTTTGTGGGACCATTAAAATGTGATTACATATAATGAATAATTTGGGGACCGTCCTGTGATGATCCCGTAATATTTTCTGTATCCACTAGGTTTTGGCGCTCTGCAATATCAGTATCTATAATAAAATGATACACGCCATTAACATTTGTCATAGATTCCTCAATTTTAGCTGCTTTATTTGAGGCTTCGAAACTGACTCATGACTAAATGCAGGGTTAACAAAATCGATCAAATCAACCGCAATATCAGTTTGCACACACTATTAAGGTACAGTTTAACCCAACTTTTAACTCTGTTTAGTTCTGCTTAATGTGCTTTTCCCAGGCCTGCAAATGAGAAAAAGCTGATAGGATTTACTACTCTCTATTAAACAGCTAGATTGAAGTCTGACGGATTATATTTATTTATTTATCTATTATAACTAGGGCTATCAAACAATGAAAACCTTTTAATCACAATTTAATCGCAAATTATATTTTATATCTGAAAGGATATACATTCATTAGGCATTTTAAAATGCTATTTTGCAATAGATAACGCTAGTTACAATTACACCCTAACAGAAGGTGTTAGAAAAATATAAATGTCATCATTTTATTTTATCAAGCTACAGGCATTAGGTTTGTTTTAAGAGTTTGCTTTCAGGAAGGTACCATTGTTTTTAACCTTAGATAAAATGGTTTCCCCAGACAAAGAATGTCTCCTTTCTCTAACTGCGCATAAAGCTGGTGATTTGGTCATCACCCACAATGAAACTTGCTCCCTTCTGTGTTTACCCCCATGTTGTAAACTCAAGCCTGTGATTAAATCCTCCTGACCTCATGTGATGTGTGACAATAAAGACAAGGGGACAGAGGCAAAACCCCATGTCCGTGTTGGTTTTCCCTCCAGGACAAAGAGGCCATTCATCACAACCCTAACAGAAGGCATCTTCCCTTTTTTGTGTTTTCCCAATTTATAATGCCTCAAACAGATGTTAAATGTTCTCCCAAATTTTCAACAATTTTTCCAAATGTCCAACCACTTTCTAACTTTTAGGCTACAGTTTAAAATAAAAATTTACTCCAAAACTCACCAAACTGCAGGCCGTGGTCTCTCTCCAATGCAACCCAATCAGCTTGCTGCTAATACCTCAAATGCTTTACTGCATTGAAACTTGTCCTGCACTTCAACAAACATCATTAATGCATCCACCTTTTTTTTTTCAATGATTTCCAAATTCCCCTTTAGTTTTTATTTTCACCCATATTTTTACTTATCACTTTTACTTAACAAAATTAAACTGCTCCTTAGTCACTGCTCTTATCTTTAGGCCCACGCACGCAGAGAAATTCACACACACACACATACACACACACACATACACACCCCCACTCTCCGCTGAGTTGCAGGGCCCAACCAATCTCTCCTTCTCTCAAAACCATGGATCCCATATTACCGAGACATTCAAAACATCAGACAAGACATAACAAATATAACATTTAAGACAGACAGCCTGGCGCATCACGGAAGGTCCTCTTTACCCTTTCCGTAGTCGACGAAAGCAACTATTCATTTTAATACCACCTCGGTCTAATCGTCGTGCAATCAGAATCCCCGTTCTGATGCTAGAGAACAATGTAAATGTTCCCTTGGGGCCCCTTTTTTTAATCTCTTATCTTCTATAACAGCTCACTCTTAAGGTCTTGCTGCTCTTAGCCTCAACTTAAAGATATTACGTATTCTTGGCCGTTCCTATCGCTACGTTTCTGTGGAGAGTCCCCTTTCTCTGAGGTAACGTTCCACCCCAGTCTTAAAATTCACCAGACTCGTCAGTCATGGGGAGGAGCGACCAACTTCCTGAGACTATTTTTTATTCTTTAGCTTTTTAACCTTTTTATTGTCTTTTTATTTTATTTTTCAACAGCCTCACCACTTGGCTTCTTGGCTTTTATCTCTTTTATCGTTTCTACCTTATTTTACGTTTTTTTGACGTATACATACAAATAAATCCCATTCAATCATTTCTCGGTTTCAACATAAATTCCATTCAAACCTAGTTGTACTGTTCAGCCTCTGATATTTTGAGAAGAAAGCTTCTCATTTACAGCAACACTTGATTTAGCCTACATCTAATCTTTAGCCAATAGGAGAATCAAAATCTCCTTACTTTTTTTCGGGTCGACCCTGTTTTGCTGTAAGTGATTACTTCTTCGTGCCCAAATTCAAAAGGTTCCTCCACTTTAATGTCAAATCCGGGTCACGGCTAACCAAATTGTGTTATATGTATTATTATTGGCCTAACCCTGCTTCGCTACTAAAGGCCCATTTTTACCCCGGTTTAAGATTTGACAATAAATGAGGAAAACATTGATCAGAGGTAGAACGGTTTAAATACATATTTAATTCATAGAAATTAAATATGGAGACAGAGTACATACCATTACAAGATGTTGTTCTCACCGCGGTGGATAAATCTGTCTGTCTGAAGTAAGTTTTACCAAGACATTCCTTTTATCAATTTTAAACTCCTCCTGCATGGCTCAGGGGGAGGATGACTGATCTCCTCTCCTTCTGACCAACCCCCTCAGGGCAATAAAACTCCATGTTTATCTTACGCTGGAGCAGGAAGGGACAGGCCCCACTCTGCTTTCTTCAGTAACCCCAACTAAGATATATTTTTAATTCTCAACACATGTTAGCAGCTTGCTCTACCATTAACAGCCAGTTGTTTGTTTGTCCTGAGACTCCTGTTGTGACCTGAAACCATTCATTGGTAGTAAGGGGGCTTTTTATTATTAAGGGTACCATCTCTGAATCTGTTTGGGGTCCCCGTGTGAGTGTTCCTTTTTACTGCTGTAGGGGTGGTAAGGAGCACTTGAAGGGGTCCTTCCCACTTGGGTGAAGTTTCTGTTTCATGGCTACTGTGTCAAGGTTCATCTCAACTCATTTAACACACTCTTTAACAGTCTCAACAAAGAATTGTATTAAAACCTTTCAAAAACTTCTTGCTGAACCAGCCTTAAAATACTTCACATTTTTCTAAAAAACCTCAAACAGAAAACCCTTAAGTTTGTAAAAGAAAGCTCCACTATGTATATTTCCAGAATATTGTTGTGATGTTACTCAGAAGCATTCCCATGTATCTTTTGTCTTATTTTGAAAAAGCTCAGCTTGAGAAAAAGGAAGTGTGTGCATACCCCAAGCGCACACAGTCGTAATTGGTTGCTATTCAGGAAGTGGGTGTAGCCCAGGGTGGAGACAGGAAGTAGTTCTGTGAATCAGTTTCAGCTTGACATGCATCAAACCAAAGGATTAGTTGAATATGCCTTTCACCCAAAGCGAAGAGCAATTCTAACCCCATTATTCTCTTTTTTTTTTTTTGATCATTTCTGCTTGTTTTAACAGACAGCTTTTGTAAGCAACCCTGGTTTTGTTTTATGTCCCCTATTTGAATCTTGTTTGAAAAAAAATAAAAAATAAAAAAATAAATAAAACTTTAAACTGTGGTATGCTGCGAACAGTAATTCATTGGTCTTCTTTTAAAAATATCTCCCCCTGATCATTTAACTGCTCCATACTGCTCTAGATAGACTTTTTATGAGTCTTTAGACCTTTTTCAGTCATCTAACATTAGTTTAATTGATAATACTCCCCAATACAATCTTAACCTCATCTAATTCAACCTTTTAACAAGTATCTTGTTCTCGGTTCTCATGTGTTTAGTTTACCCTTAAAAAACTTTAAGCAGACATTACTCTGAGTGATTTCTTACATTTTCATTTATCCCTTATTATTATTGTTGCATTTTCTGCATTCTTACAAATTTAGGATCTGTGTTCGTTAAATTATAATCACCCAGTGATCTATGAATCCTTATTTTATGTTTGCACCGTGACATTTTTCTAATATAATCTGTTAATTCAGTTTCTTCTTTCAGTTCTCATTCATTCTTAAAATATGGCAGCCTGTATTGCTTGCCAAACAATGTCTCATAGGTCTCATAGCTTTGAGGGTGATATCAACAATAATTCTTTAAGTCTATGTGAAAGCATTGTCCTATCTTTTTGATCACTTGGTTTACAAAATGAGTGCCATTGTTACTGTAGATTTTTTTTTTCTTTTTCTTTTTCTTTTCATATACCATATCTAGGTATAATGTCTTTGCACAAAGCTTTAGCTACTGTTACTGCTTTTCCATTTAGAAAAGCATCTATTATCACTAGACAATACAACAACAGCATAACCTGTCTGTGTTTTAACATAGTTGTCTTTTCTTGATGAGCCATCTATGAAAAGCGTTTTTCCCTCGGTTAAGGGTTGATCTTTTAGATCTGGTCTGGATTTAGTCAACTGTTCAGCTATTTGTTGACAGTCATGTTTGTTGCGGGCCGCGATAAGGCACAGGCCACACTATCTAGTTTAGATGAAAGTAAGCATTTGGCTTCATTTTTGCACCGTGCTGCTGTACTAAAACCGAGGTCATGTAACAGCCTTTGCAGTCTACCATTAGAATAAACTGTTTATTGTAATCCGGCAACGCTAGAGCGGTGCTGGAAACTAAGGCCTGTTTTAGATCACAAAAGGCTTTTTCTGCTTCTGCCGTCCGGTTTAATTGTGTTGACATTTTCAATTCTTGTTTATACATTAGTTTTTGTAGAGGCCCTGCTATTTCCAGGTTCTTCTTTCTGCAGTAGTTTGTGAGGCCTAAAAGGGACATCATTTGTGCTTTGTTACAGGTTTGTTACAGGTTTTGGTACTTGTAGTACAGCTGTCTTCCTTTCCTCTAAAACAGGGTTTCCCAAAGTGTGGTGCGCGCACCCCTGGGGGTGCGCGAGCTGCCACTAGGGGGTGCGCGAGGCGAAAACTGTAATGGCGTCTGACCGTGTTTTCCCCCCCCCACACAATAAAGAAGTGTAAAAAAGCATTTCTTTTGTAAAGCTCAAAAAACTGTTAATTTAATCAATAAATAAAAATGTATTGTAATGATCCTTATTAGACTTTATTGATAAATACTGTTGCACACTTACTGTTCCTTTAAATCAGATTACTTCGGGGTCATAGCGGAAGAAATGTGTGGCTTCCGGGGAGAGGAGTCGGCGGAGTGAAAGCTGTCCCGTCCTGTTCGTCCTAAAATAAAGTGCAGCAAAGCCTCGTCTGGTGCTTGGGTGTCATAACGGAACGATACATTATTAACACGAAAATGTTAATAAACTGTATTTATTTAGAAGAAATCATCTTTTACGCTTCATTTTAAGATGAAAAATCAGCATTGTGATGTATATGCGCATATGACTTGTGGTCTGTGCTTCAATAGTTCTCGCAAATATGCTCAATAGGCTGAAATCAGGGGAACAGGTGAAAGATCTAAGGTGAAAGTTAGTCATTAAAGAGAAGAGGAAGACAGGAAGAGAGAAATTGGAGGCAACAGGAGAAAATCGCAACGGATCCGGGAGAAGAAAACGAGCGCATCAGAAAATGTCTCTTCCTCTCTCCTGGCTTTACGTCGTTTACGTCAGCAGAGGAAACATTTAATTCGGGCCGAAAGTTTTATTTACGAGATTAAATTGAGTGTCTTGGTCTCTATGGATCGCGCTGCGCCTACAAACAGCGCTGCTGCTCAAGGTGCCGCGACTATGAACCGGTGACAAGCTCTGACGCGCATGACACGCACACCGCTGTCGTTACCGCTGCTCCTGGAAAAAAAAAACGCTGCTCCTGGGGGGATTTTTTGATTATGCTCACGCATAGATGTGTAATACTTCTCATGGCGATTCAGACAGGCGCAGACTGCGCCGTGCAGTTCATTTTAAAGAGGCGGTTTTAGCGCATATTCAGACAGAAACGGGCTGGGGGAGCCGAGGTGTGTTGCCGTGGGCGTGTTTACCTGCTGAAGGTAAACGCTGTGAAACAATCAGAAAGATTTCTCTGATTAATAACATCTTTATGGAGCGCTAGAGTTATTGTTATTCTGTGCTGCTCCACCAGTTCTCTCTCTCTCGCTCGCTCGCTCGTCATCGGACAAAAATCAAACTGCTTCGTGTTTGTATTTTGCGGTGTGAAATTGTGCGTCATACTCAGATTTAGAAGCGTTGTTACGACGTTTGAGTTGTAACTGCAACCGTTTATATATATATATATATATATATATATATATATATATATATATATAAATCTTGGGGGTGCGTCAACCCGGCTGGGACATGGAAGGGGGTGCGCGGCTAAAAAAGTTTGGGAACCCCTGCTCTAAGATGGTTCTGCCTTGTGCATTCAGGTTATGACCTAAATACTTCACCGTTGTTCTACATAGTTGAAGTTTGTTTTTGCTGATTTTATGGCCTTGGCTGGCTAGATGATCTAATAGGGCTTTTGTATCTGTTTCACAAGTCTGCTTATCTGGAGATGCTAAAAGCACGTCATCCATGTATAGCAGAATTTGACTCCCTCCAGGAGGGTTATATTTTTCCATACTTGCGGACATTACTTGTGAATAGGTAGTTGGACTTTCACAGTAACCTTGGGGTAGCTTGGTGTAAGTATATCTTTGACCTTTAAAGGTAAATGTAAACCAGAACTGACTCGTTTTGTCCACTGGCGAAGAAAAGAATGCATTTATGATGTCTACAACAGTGTAGTATGTTGAATCTGGTCTTAAAGTATTGAGAAGAGTGTAAGGATCTGATACGCATGGTGCTCTTTGCACTACTGCGTTGTTAACTGCCTGTAGGTCCTGGACCATCCTCCATCCAACTGATGGGCCTTTTTCTTCACTGGAAAAATTGGAGTGTTGCATGGTGAGTCATCACATTTAACAATTACTCCTGCTGTAGGGCAGGGCCTGCTCCCCTGGTAGGAACTTATTTTACTCTATTTTGTCTTCTTTCACTCAGGTTTTTGTTCCAATGAAAACCTAGCTCTATTTTGTTTTACTCTATTTTTGTTTCCTTTTTCAATCAGGTTTTTGTTTCAATGAAAAACCTACTTACGGAATTTATAGGACTCCGTCGTCCTCCTTTGTGCCTTAATCCCTCGGATCACCGTCAACCTTCAGAATCCTAGGGGACAGGATGAAACCCAGTCCCGTTAAAGGGTCTGAAGGACTCTTCAGTCCTGCTGTGGCCACAGTCTTTCTGGATTTCACCCGCGTCCACCAGTATCTTCAGGTATGTTGGTCTCCGGCTCGAAGGACCAAGTTAATGTCAGGTCTAAACACCTAGAACATCATACAAACAGGGAAAGAAAGACACAAAGGCAATTAGTTTGGTTTCGTTCTCGAGGAGAGTAGGAAGAAGACCGCACAGTTACAATCTCCTGCCCACTCTGTCGGTCTCAACGTTCTCCTCGATTTTATTAAGAAAGGGGTGTGTCCCTAGTTACAATGACTGAGGCTGTGCTGAGGGGTGGGGAACAGATAGTTTACAGCCTCAGTTGTCAACAAAGATACACAGCTGAGTAATCACGTTCAGTCAGCACATAATCTTGTAGCTGAGTCTTCTTGTTTCAGGAAGGCACAAACAGAGTCTCTTCCGTTTCATCACAGGGGACATGATTAATCTATCATGTGAGTAATATGATTATATCAGAATCTTACATTACTACATCATAACAAGATAAATCGATTAATGAAGTATAAACATTAATCTCAACAGTTAACCAGGTGCAGAATCAATTTAAGTCAACTATACTCGCTGATAATTGAACTAATTTTCACGTTGTTTTTTTCTGAAAACTTTAAAGCTTTAGAGCCGCTGCTCCTCCACGTCGAGAGGAGCCAGTTGAGGTGGCTCGGGCATCTGGTCAGGATGCCTCCTGGACGCCTCCCTGGAGAGGTGTTCCGGGCACGTCCCACCGGGAGGAGGCCCAGGGGAAGACCCAGGACACGCTGGAGGGACTATGTCTCCCGGCTGGCCTGGGAACGCCTTGGGATTCCTCCTGAGGAGCTGGCCCAAGTGGCTGGGGACAGGGACGTCTGGGCCTCCCTACTGAAGCTGCTACCCCCGCGACCCGACCCCGGATAAGCGGAAGAAGACGGACGGACGGACTTTAAAGCTATTGCTATTATAACAAATGGTTCAGTGCATTTAAATCTTCTTAGTGTGGTTAAAAGTAATTTAATATTATGAATAAATATATGTATGCTGCAAAACACAGCCACTCATACACTTTAATAATTTTTTTTTTGTTATTACTATATACAAAAATACAGTTACAATATACACATACATACATATATATACATACATATACATATATATATATATATATATATATATATATATATATATGTATATGTGTATGTATATATATGTGTGTGTGTAAAGGGCAGAGGACTGGGGAAGCACGCCTGTACAGTTTGGAGTACATCTAGATGGAGAAACATCACAAAGATGATCTATAATGAATTTAATGAAGGAAGAGGAGATTCTGTTAAAAGATCTACCACCTTCCCTCTGGTCCCAGGGTCCCACTGACGTAGGACTGGTTAAAGGAGCAGTACCAGTGCAAATAACACCCAAATCTGACTACAGACCCTGTGTCAGACAATATCCTTTAAAGCCTGATGCACAACATATTACACTGTTGTCGACATCAGCAATGCATTCTTTTCTGTGCCAGTGGACAAATCAACAAAAACAAACTTCAACTATGCAAAACAGTGAGGGAAATATTTAGGTCATAACCTGAGTGCACAAGGCAGAACCGTCCTAGAGGAAAGGAAGACAGCTATAACAAAACCTGTAACGAAAGCGCAAATGATGTCCTTTTTTAGGCCTCACAAACTACTGAACCCAAATTACTCGGAAAAAGCAGGGCCTCTACAAAAACTAATGAATGATCAAGAATTGAAAATGTCAACACAATTAAACTGGACGGCAGAAGCAGAAAAAGCCTTTTGTGATCTAAAACAGGCCTTAGTTTCCAGCACCGCTCTAGCGTTGCCGGATTACAATAAATCGTTTATTTAAATAGTAGACTGCAAAGGCCATTACATGACCTCTGTTTTAGTACAGCAGCACGGTGCAAAAATGAAGCCAATTGCTTACTTTTCATCTAAACTAGACAGTGTGGCCTGCATCTTATCAGCATGTGTACCTGCAGTAATCGTGGCCGGCAGCAAACATGACTGTCAATAAACAGCTGAACAGTTGACTAAATCCAGACCAGATCTAAAAATCAACCCTTAACTGAGGGACAAACTCTTTTCATAGATGGCTCATCAAGAAAAGACAACTATGTTAAAACACAGACAGGTTATGCTGTTGTTACAGCAACAAAAGTCTTAAAAGCAGAAAAACTGCAATCAAATACTCTGCAAAAGCTGCAGAACTGGTAGCCCTCACAGAGGCTTCAAATTAACGAAAGGAAAACGAACCACTATTTATACAGTCAGTATGCATTTTCAACAGTTCACACTGTGAACTGAGGCAAGTTTCCATCTCCCAGCTACCCATTTCAAATAATTCACATGGACTTCATTGAATTAAACCAGAGTGATGGGAAAAGGTATTGTCCAGTGATAGATACTTTCCTAAATGGAAAAGCAGTAACAGTAGCTAAAGCTTTGTGCAAAGACATTATACCTAGATATGGTATATGAAAAGAAAGAAAAAAAATCTACAGTGACAATGGCACTCATTTTGTAAACCAAGTGATCAAAAAGATAGGACAATGCTTTCACATAGACTTAAAGAATCATTGTTCATATCACCCTCAAAGCTATGATACCTATGAAACATTGTTTGGCAGGCAGTACAGGCTGCCATATTTTAAGAATGAATGGGAACTGAAACAAGAAACTGACTTAGCAGATTATATGAGAAAAATGTTGGAAATGCTTCTTCATTATCAAAATAGACAGTGATTGATGAAAGAGGCAAATTCTACAATGGAAATTTGTTAATCTGTCAGGACAAGACACGGTGCAAACATAAAATAAAGATTCATAGATCACTGGGTGATTATAATTTAATGAACACAGATCCTAAATTTATAAGAACGCAGAAAATGCAACAATAATAATTAGGGATAAATGAAAATGTAAGAAATCACTCAGAGTAATGTCTGCTTAAAGTTTTTTAAGGGTAAACTAAACACATGAGAACCGAGAACAAGATACTTGTTAAAAGATTGAATTAGATGAGGTTAAGATTGTATTGGGGAGTATTATCAATTAAACTAATGTTAGATGACTGAAAAAGGTTTAAAGACTCATAAAAAGTCTATCTAGAGCTGTTTGGAGCAGTTAAATGATCAGGGGGAGATGTTTTTAAAAGAAAAACAATGAATTACTGTTCACAGCATACTACAGTTTCAATTTTTTTTAACAACCAGGGTTGCTTACAAAAGCTGTCTGTTAAAACAAGCAGAAATGATCAAAAAAATAAGAGAATAATGGGGTTAGAATTGCTCTTCGCTTTGGGTGAAAGGCATAGGCCGTTTCTCAATTCACGAGAACGCGAGTGCGGACTCGCGTTCTCGTCAAGTCCGGTCTTGGCGAGAACACAGGAAGATCGGACTTGACAAGAACACGAGCACGCAGCACGTATGGTGTATTGGAACAGAAGCGTACTTGTGACGTCATGAGATGCACAGTTCTTTAGCATTTCTTTAACATTCAAAACTATTTATATACTACACCACAATAAATCTTATTGAAAAAAATTTTAAAACAACATTTTTAATTTATAAAAAGCCTAAAAATTATCTTGCCGCGGTGCATTCTGGAAAAGCGGTCAGTCTGAAGAACGCACAAGTCTGTTCTGATGCATGCTCGATCCCACAGGCGGGAACAACATCCGGGGATGTGGTGCGTTCTCGCTCTGGCGTTCTCGGCAATCGGAACAGTACTCGGGCTGAGGCTGATGACGTGTCACGAGCACACGAGACCGCTCAAGTACGCATATTGAGTAACGGCCATATTCAACTGGAAGTCCTTTGGTTTGATGCATGTCAAGCTGAAACTGATTCACAGAACTACTTCCTGTCTCCGCCCTGGGCTACACCGACTTCCTGAATAGCAACCAATTACGACTTTGTGTGCGCTTGGGGTTTGCGCACACTTCCTTTTTCTCAAGCTGAGCTTTTCAAAATAAGACAAAAGATACATGGGAATGCTTCTGATTAACATCACAACAATATTCTGGAAATATACATAGTGGAGCTCTGTTTGGGTTTTTTAGAAAAATGTGAAGTATTTTAAGGCTGGTTAAGCAAGAAGTTTTTGAAAAGTTTTAATACAATTCTTTGTTGAGACGGTTAAAGAGTGTGTTAAATGAGTTGAGATGAACCTTGACACAGTAGCCATGAAACAGAAACTTCACCCAAGTGGGAAGGACCCCTTCAAGTGCTCCTTACCACCCCTACAGCAGTAATAATAGCAGAAAGGTCCACCTGGATCCATTTATCTCATTGTAAAAAGGTCATTCAAGCTGAAAGCTCTGATAGGGGAAGTCCTTACCAGTCTGATAATAGGGTGGACCCAGGCATTTAGAGTCGGGGAGACCCGAAAGTCAGTGAAGAAAAAGAGCATTACGGAACCAAGTAGAGGAATTCGGCTTGAATGACGCATTAAGCTGTATTACACTAAAGAGGCAAAATGAATACCCTTTTACTGCTGACTGTGTGCGTTTTCTTCAATCTGGTAGAAACCACAATAGACTTTTTATGACAAATCACCCGAATTATCAACAACCTTCCCGAACCCATGTTTAAAAACAGAACATAGAAGAACAGGAGATCTGTATTTCTGTTATAACAGTACAAGATTTCAGGCAGTTCTGGTACAAGACATCAGCAAAATAAAGATAGGAGGCTACAGCGGAGATTCCTGGAAAGGGTACGATTGGTACTTGGACAGCACCGGCCTAAAACAGTCAGGACATTATTGGGGAAATGTTTTTGCAACCACTGGTCGATGGCCAGAAAGATCATATGGCCACTCCAATAAAGCTAAAATATGGAAAAGAAGAATGACAATGCATCTAGCAGGAAAAGATTTAATTCTTACATTCAATACAACTAGTGAACCACTGCCAGAAAAACCTGAATCCTCTGGTCAATACATAGATCCTCCTTGTCATGTATTAATGCTTTGTATTTGGAGAGAACACGAACAGGACCCTTGTGTTCGTTTAGGATTTTGTCCTAATTTAACTGCCTTCAAGGTGAACAAAATGAATAACAAAATCTCGGCAGAAGGAACACTCACAAACACTCATAAACAGCCCCCTTACTACCAATGAATGGTTTCAGGTCACAACAGGAGTCTCAGGACAAACAAACAACTGGCTGTTAATGGTAGAGCAAGCTGCTAACATGGCTGGACAAAGCTGTGTAGTGTGGATGGGTCCCAGGCCGCTACTCCAAGTTGTTCCAGCAGTAATGGATGCTGAATGTTTACTGGAGGTAATGAACAAAACTTTTCCAACTACCAACTGTTCACAGCACAAGAACAAAAACTCTTGTTCTTGAATCAGCATTGAATCAGCATCTTGCTGGTGGTGTACTATCTACATTACATTCATTACAATGTGCAACGACTAGGAAATTGGACACAGAGTGGTTTTGAAGCAGTACATGGACAACTGGCTGCGACTTCACTCATGGCTTTTCAAATTAGAATTGCTATAGATATGTTACTGGCAGAAAAAGGAGGAGTCTGTGCAATTTTTGGTGAGCAATGTTGTACTTTTACTCCAAACAACACAGCCTCAGACGGCAGTCTCACTGTCGCCCTCGAAGGCCTACGGTCACTGAATGGTAAAATGATGGAGCATTCCGGCGTGGACACGTCCATGTGGGACTCGTGGTTGGATGTTTTTGGAGAATACCGCACCCTTATTTCATCAGTGCTTGTGTCCACAGCTGTGTTTGCCGCCATCTTGACCCTTTGCGGCTGCTGCTGCATTCCATGTCTTCGAGGGTTAACACAGCAGTTAATAACAACTGCAATAGCTCCTCCGCAGGAACAGTATCCTCTTTTGGCTCCCAGTGACGATGCAGATGACCAGGAAGAAGAAGACAATTGTAACATAGAAACTTTATTTGCCGACCAGGTGTAAACTCACAACCCCTCCGAGTGTACGTGGTAATGTTGCTGTTACTCCATGATCTAGCAACCGAAAATCGTCGATGAAGTGGCTGTTTAGTGAAAATTGTAATGGTATCTTTCATCTGACATTATACACCATAAACAGGGGGAAATGTTGGGATTAAGGTTTATACTTCATTAATCGATTTATCTTATGATGTAGTAATGTAAGCTTCTGATATAATCATATTACTCACATGATAGCTTAATCATGTCCCTGTGAAGAAACAGAAGACACTCTGTTTCTTCCCTTCCTGAAACAAGAAGACTCAGCTACAAGATTATGTGCTGACTGAACGTGATTACTCAGCTGTGTATCTTTGTTGACAACTGAGGCTGTCTAAGAACTTTCAAATTGACTAGAAACACCAACTTACAACTAATACAATACACAATCCTTCACAGAGTACACTACACAGGACAAAGATTATTCAAGATGGGTTTGGCACAATCTAATATCTGTCCACACTGCATAGGCAATCATCCTGATAATTATATTCATGCGTTATGGTTATGCACACCAGTCCAGAGGACACAGATATGTAAGGACTTATCAAAGTGCCTGAGCTGTAAAATTACACCTTCCCCATCAGTTTGCTTGCTCGGTAACTTTGAGGAAAGCCCTCTGGAAAAATAAATAGTTTACATGGTTTTCACTGCATTATGTATCGCGAAGGAAACAATCCTCATGAATTGGAAAAGTAAAGAAATTCTCAGTAACAATCAGTATAGATATCTTTTGTTGGAATGATATTACTCTTGAGATAGCATCTGCATCCACATCTGATTGATCTCTTTGGGCTCCTCTGATCAACACCATCACTTAGTGGAATAGGGGGCGGTGGGTTGCTTCCTGCAGGGCACAGTGGCTGGATGGAGGGGTTCCTGGGGCTCTGGGGGCACTCGGAGTGGGGCGCCTGGTGGGTCTGACTCCAGGGTCTGTTGCCCCCATCTGGGAAGGGCTTGGGAGGCCTACGGGCGGCCTACAGCGGCCGCTTGCGGCGCTCTTGGGGAGCTGCGTGGTGACGGACGTGGGTTACTGACCTGGTAGCTGTGCTGCCGCTGGGTGGGGCCGGGGTGGGTCTGGGGGCCTGGGGTCCCTGGGGTCCCTGGGGCGCGCCGACCTCAGGCCTCGGGGGTTCCGGTTCAGGGGGGTGTGCCGCTTGGGGTGTGGGCCGGTGCGCGCCTGGGTCTCCGCCCCTGCACGGGGCCTCTGGTGGGCTGGGGGGCCTCTGGTGGGCTGGGGGGCCTCTGGGCCTGTTGGCTGGTAGGGGGGCATGGACATTAACATCTCAGGGCAGATGCTCTTCCCCTTCATTGGATCGGCACTCTGCTAGTGGGGGGAGGGGAAGGAGGGGGAGTAGGGACTTACCCAGCCTGGATGTCTACTGTCAAATGTATGGTGAGTTGTTTGAATGTTAGTGTTGGGGAGGGATTAAATCTAGGGGTGGGGGGAATGGACGTTCTGGTGGGCTTGTGTCCGGCCCCCTGTCCCGGTCCTGGTCTGAGTCGTCTCCCGGTGCGGGTTTCGCTTGGGGGGTGGGGTTTGGGATGGCTCGTGCGGGCTGGCTGGCCAGGGTCCCCCCCTCTTATTTATTTATTTATTCATTTATTTTATTTTTTTTGGGGGGGGGGTAAAGCCAGTAGGCTTGGTGGGTGGGCTGGGGGGGTGGAGGTGTTGGTCCTGGTGGGTGGTTGGCTGGCGGGCCCTGCGGCCTCTCCCTGGCCCTGGGCTACGGTGGTGCCGCTGGCGGGGCCCCCTTCTCTGGGTGGGGCTTTCGGGAGCGGGGGTGCCTATTGGAGTCAGTAGGGGAGCTGGCTCCCTGGGACGGCTCCCCATTCCTTTGCTCCCCATCCCCGGACTCCTCCCTCTGCCTGCTCCATCACGCCACCACACATGTAGGTCCGTGGGGAGGGGGCGTTACTGGAGGTTGCCACTTTCTGGTGACGTCCCTCTCCCCAATTTTATCGTGCATTTTAGACACTTTCACTCCAAACATTTTCACATTCATGTAGCCCATGGTATGGGGGGGTGGGGGGGAAGACGTTTGGGGGGGGGGGGGCTTATGTTGTGTGAGCCTCGCCTCGGACGGCTCCCTTCACCTCCTCTCGCACTTAGACATTGAGGGTTCTGGGCAGTTGCTTAGAGGGGGTGCGCTGGCACCAGCTTCCTTCCGGAGGAGGGGTGGGCTGTGTCGTGCACCCTCTTCGGCACTCCCAGTTTTTAAACACACTTGAGAACAACATGCAACAACACAACATCTGAGCGGGCGTAGGGAGGATCGGAGTCTTTTGCACCCCCCTGTTCCCTGATGGCGGCAAGGAGTCTGGGGCCTGGAGGAGGTGCGGGCCACCGGGTCCGGGGTCTTGGCGGGGGGCTGCTGTGGGTAGTCAGCGGCTTGCCAGGTCTGGGGCTGACGACTCTGCTCCCCCCAGGAGGGTGGGGGGCAGGGGGGGCTAGGGTAAGGTGGGGGAGGGAGGGGGTTTATGAGGTACTTAGGGGGTGAGGGGGGTTCTGGCTGGGTGGCCCGTACGGGTCATGTTGGCTCCCCCTCTTTGGGGGGCATGGTCCGGGGGGCGTCTGGTCCGGGGGCGGGGCCGGGGGTCGGGCAAAGGCAGTCGTACAGTTGAATTGTGGTGACCCCCCCCCCTCTTGTGAGTGTTGGATGCGAGTGTTATGTGGGAATGTGTGTAGAGCATCTTTTTTTTGTTGTAAATCTGTGCATGGTGAGTAGGGCACTAGGGAGGGATGGTGTGAAAGAGTTTTTTTTTTTTTTCTTCCAGGTATGGGTCCGGTCCTCTCCCAAGAACATCTCAAGTCTCCGCTAGGTGCGGAGCCCATCCCCCCCACGTCCTGTCCTCCTCCGCTGCGCTGGCAGGCGCCTTGGCCCTCTGGCGCACTGGTGGGCCTCGGGTTTGGGGCGGGCTCCCGGGTTTGGGGCGGGCTCCCGGGTGGGTGCCGGCCCATTCCCGGTGGCTGCTTCGCGGGGCCTCTGGCCCTCAGGGCCCATGGCCGGGACCACTTCAGCGGGGCTGGCTGCCGGCAGAGCCCACGGGCTCGTCCCCGCGGCTCTTGGGGGCGTCGGCATTGCGGTGGCTGGGGGATTTCCTCGGGGTCGTCTCTCCTCTTTCCTTGGGGGGGGGGTTTGCAGATATCCTGTGTCGGCCCCTCCTGGGCGCCCTGCTTTGGGGGCCCCTTTGGGAGTCCGGGGCTATGGGTCCCCTGACCCCTGCCTCTGTGCTCGGGGAAGGTGGGCCTTTGGTTCTCCACAACCACTATCGAGCTATTTCCTTCTGGATAATTTTCACCTAAACTAGTGCACTCTCACAAACTCCCACAGGTGCAGGGTTCCAGATATTAAGTGTTCAGTTATATACAGAAAGCCTGTAATTTATTTATTTATGTTCTTTTACTTTCTTTCTTCAGGTTTCACTTTACACTTGTTAGCTTAAATATTAGTACACATGATTTAGCAATGGCATCTAGGTGTTACTCGATTGTATCTGTTGCTTTATGTCTGTTGGTTGTGCTGTTCTTTTTCATCTCTCTTTCCAGGTGATGGAGCAGACGAAGAATGTTTTATCATTCTCTCCCTTTTATCTCTTCTTTCTTTCACCTCTTCTCTTTCTTTTTTTCTCTTCTTGTTCTTCCTCTACTCTCCCATTGTAGTGTCCATATAATTTGAAATTCTCCCTGCAGGAATCATAATAAAGCTATTAACATGCATAAATCAAGGGGAGCACTATGGCGAAAGCTGTTGGCTCCACTTGTGAAAACAAAATCTGTTGAGCTCTATGAGCTATGAGCTCTCACGCATTGAGACATCAAGTCCTATTGCCACATTGCTAGACAGGACACTTGGAAAAAAAAAAAAAGACAACCGATGCTGTAAACTATCTGTTCCCCACCCCTCAGTACAGCCTCAGTCCTGTAACTAGGGTAACACCCCAAGCTTAATAAAAGTCGAGGAGAACGCTGAGACCGACAGAGTGGGTTGGAGATTGTAACTGTGCGGTCTTCTTCCTACTCTCCTCGAGAATGAAACCAAACTAATTGTCTTTGAGCCTTTCTTTCCCTGTTTATATGATGTTTTAGGTGCTTAGACCTGACACCTACTTACCCTCACTGTTTCTTGGACATCCTTCTTTCCTGAAAAACAAGGCTGTAAGCGGTTCTCTCACCGTCACCCAGGAGGAGCCTGTTTTTATGTCCATCCCACAAATGGCAATGTACACGACATTAATGCATCATATGGTACTTAGTCATGTAGGAGGAGGCAGGGGCCAACTCCAAACTGTTGCCACAAAGTTGAGAGCGTGGAATTGTTCAAGATGTCTTGGTCTGTTGAAACATTCAGAGCTCCTTTCACTGGAACTAAGGGGCCAAGCCCAGCTCCTGAAAATCAGCCCCACACCATAATCCCCCCTCTGACAAACTTTACACTTGGCACAATGAAATCAGGCAAGTCCATCAGATTTCCAGATGGAGAAGCATGATTTCTCACTCCAAAGAACGTGTCTCCAACGCTTTGCATTGCACTTGGTGATGTATGGCTTAGATACAGCTGCTAGACCATGGAAACCCATTCCATGAAGCTCTCTGCGCTGTTCTTGAGCTAATCTGAATGCCACATGACGTTTGGAGGCGTGTAGTGTTTGACTTTGCAGAAAGTTGGCAGCCTCTACGCTCTATGTGCTTCAGCATCCACTGACCCCGCTCTGACAGTTTACGTGGCCTAACACTTCGTGGCTGAGTTGCTGTCATTCCCAAACACTTCCATTTTCTTATAATGCAGCAGTTGACTGAGGAATATTTAGGAGCGAGGAAAGTTGACAATGGCGTACCGCGCATGTGACGTCACCATCTCATGAGCAATGCCCCTTGCCGCTAAGGTAGGGCAAACAGTGTGAGAGTGCACGTAGCAACCAGCCATTACACATGCAACAGATACAACTATATGACCGACTTTTCAGCTGTTAAACTATCACAAGAGGATGTCCCAGGCGCCCGGTTTACTGGTAGAACTGTGGAACAACATACCAACGTTTAGCTCAAACGATGGCTTGAGTGTCAAGGGCTTAGAAAGCCTGGGAAACGGGCCGAGTTGATAGAACGGTAAGTCGATGTTTTTCTCCTGCTCGGCGTTCATGGCGTCATCGGCCGTTTTTTTTCTGTTTGTAGTCACCGTCCAGGAATCGGTATAAATTGTCCGGCCCGCCGAACAATTTAGTCCGGTCCGGTGGCCATGCATTATCATTATCCAACGGCTGTATCTCCTCGCTGCATCGACCGGTCTGCACCAGATTTGTTGTGAGTCATGGGGGGAGGGCTGCCGAACGCGTTCTTGTGAATCGCCCGGTGGACGGGTCGGGAAAATGCGTGACAGCAACTGCGGTGGGGGGCGGCCGGCGGTGCGCAAACCCCGCCGGTGGCCAATAGGCCGGAGCGGCGCTTGGCTGTGAGGGCCGATCAACGCCGCTTGCGGCTTTAACATCCTTCATATGCGGCCTATCAGCGTACCTCGAATCGCTGTTGCACGTTCCATAACAACAATGTTTAAAAACCATGGTTAGGAGACTTAGAAAAAGCGGCAGTTTTACTGAGTAAAACCAAGGGTAACATACAGCGAAAGAGTGGAGGAAAACGCATATTTGCCCTACCTCGTACCACGTGATATGACGTCACGTTCTAAAAATAGCTCGCTCGCGGTACGCCATTGGATTTGTTGCGCTGGTGGCATCCTATCACATCTTCACGCTGGAATTCACTGAGCTCCTGAGAGCAACCCATTATTTCACAAATGTTTGTAAAAACAGTCTGCATGCATAGGTTTTATACACCTGTGACCATGGAAGTGGCTGGAACACCTGATTCCAATAATTTGGATGGCTGAGCAAACACTTTTTGCAATATAGTGTTTATACTTATGTGGGAACAGTCTTTTATTTTGAAATTCCACATCAAATCTTAATGAGCTTTGTTGAGTCACGCTGAATCAAACATTTTCACTTAAAACGTAAGGGTTAGTAGCAACATTGTCAGCAACTTAGGTCAAAGTGAATATATAGAGATTTTGAAGGGCTTTTATTTTGAAATTCCACATCAGATGTGGATGAAATTTGTTGAGCAACATCTGGAGGTGTTCTACTATCAGGCTGAAGTGACAGTATCCCCTGAAAATGTACCATTTAGTAGCAACATTGTCAGCAACCTAGGTAAAAATTGACTTAACGTAGAGATTTTGGAGGGCTTTAATTTAGAAATTCCACATAATATATATGGAAAATATGTATTTCCATATTCACCAGCAGACATGAATAATAAAAAAATATTACATAAAGCTATAAGAAATTATTTCAACTAACTGAAGTTGATATGTGTAAAAAAACAAAGAATAAAATAGGTTAATACACGTCAAACACATTGCTTTTATTTTGGAAAGTAGTCTCAGGCATTACTACCGTAATGCATGGTGCTAGCATGACCTACAAAACCAATTGAAGGCTGGCATGGCTGCAGTAAACTCACCCATGTTCATTGCAAAATCGGCTCACTTTTCTTGCGGAATATCCTCTTACTCCCCATCTCACCTGGGATATCTCCACTGAGATTTGTATGGATGACAAGCCTCATTTTGTTGTGTCTAAAATCAAATCTGCGTATGGTTCTAAAGACATTTTATTCTGAAAAACTTGGTGCTTTTGCTAAACATACGTGACCACTTCCGGTCTCGGAATATGAACAAATGAGCCTTTTTTCCCCGTTTATGTTTAAAAGCATTTTTGTTTTTTGTTACCCGAAATGGAAAATGAAATTCAAATAATTTGTCAAATTTTATTTTATTCTTTTTGACAATGAAAAAGAGAAACCCTTTGTATTTAGATTTTCATTGTTTTTATTTAAAACAAAAGTCAAATCGCCATTTGTTTTTGTTTTTTTTAATTCATGTTTCTGAAACGAAAATCCAATCACCAATGATTAGTAGTTGCTAATCAATTTTGTGAACATTTACAAAGTAATGACCTACTTGAGGAGTTTCAGTCAGGCTTCAGAGCTCATCATAGCACTGAAACAGCTCTGGTGAAGGTCACTAATGATATTCTCATGGCTTCAGATAATGGACTTGTGTCTGTACTTGTCCTGTTAGATCTCAGTGCTGCATTTGATACAGTTGATCACAATATTCTCCTACAAAGACTTGAACATACTGTAGGGATTAAGGGGAAAGCATTAGGCTGGTTTAAAGGCACACTATGCAACATTTTTCAGTTAATTAATGTGTTCCATACCGTTTTGGATGATTAAATGAGTCATTTCAGGTTGAACAAAGGTTTTCTTGGCCGCCCTGGTGGTCTGTGGGGGAAATACCGCACTTGCAACTGCAGGAGCCCTCGGCCCGCGCCCACAGGCTCAGAATCTCGTGCAAGATCGCGAGAGTCGGTCTTGCTTTACGGCGAGAACATGTTTGTTGCTAGCGCAGTGGCGATATCTGTGCAGTTATCATGGCGGAACCAGCGATAAAACAGCGAAAGCCCATGTCGGAGCAGGCAAGAAAGAGGAAAAGGGCTCTGGAAAGAGAGAGGAGTCGTACACGGGTGAACATTGGGTAAGCTTTTTCCGAATGGCGAGAGCTAAAAGAAAAAGAAGGCTGCAAGGCTGACGCGGACCTCGCGTTTCTGCTGATGCGATTGTAAGTAACATTGTAGGGTTTCCCTCACGCTACCGCCTCGCCAACATTCCAAAAAAAAAAAACGAACTCGATATGCGCGCAAAGCTTGTCTCTTTCCCCCGCCTGGCGGTCGCTCGCTCCGCCGGTCGCTCGCTCCGCCGGTCGCTCGCTCCGCCGGTCGCTCGCTCCGCCGGTCGCGCAAAGCTTGTCTCTTTCCCCCGCCTGCCAGTCGCTCGCTCCGCCGATCGCTCGCTCCGCCGGTCGCGCAAAGCTTGTCTCTTTCCCCCGCCCGCCGGTCGCTCGCTCCGCCGGTCGCTCGCTCCGCCGGTCGCTCGCTCCGCCGGTCACGCAAACCTTGTCTCTTACCCCCGCCCGCCGGTCGCTCGCTCCGCCGGTCGCTCGCTCCGCCGGTCGCGCAAAGCTTGTCTCTTTCCCCCGCCCGCCGGTCGCTCGCTCCGCCGGTCACGCAAACCTTGTCTCTTACCCCCGCCCGCCGGTCGCTCGCTCCGCCGGTCGCGCAAAGCTTGTCTCTTTCCCCCGCCCGCCGGTCGCTCGCTCCGCCGGTCGCTCGCTCCGCCGGTCGCGCAAAGCTTGTCTCTTTCCCCCGCCCGCCGGTCGCTCGCTCCGCCGGTCGCTCGCTCCGCCGGTCGCTCGCTCCGCCGGTCGCGCAAAGCTTGTCTCTTTCCCCCGCCCGCCCGCCCACCCGCTCCGCCGGTCGCTCGCTCCGCCGGTCGCGCAAAGCTTGTCTCTTTCCCCCGCCCGCCCGCTCCGCCGGTCGCGCAAAGCTTGTCTCTACACCCCCCACACCCCCCGCTCCGCCGGTCGTCCGGTAAGCAAATTCCTAGGGGAAACACTGCATTGGAATGGTTTCTCTCTCTCTCTGTGTGCATGTTCATACTTTCACTGTGTTAGTCATTGTTTGTACTGCTGTTTTTTCGACTTTTGTATTCGTTGCGTTCGCCTGTCTGCTAAGCTCAAAACAACTGCGCCTGGCTTGACGGATAAACCAGGAGAACAGCTGAGCATCTTTACGACAGTGCACTTTTACTTTCGCCCTCTGGGGGGCGCCTCGCTGGAAAATCAATCCCAGTTGCATAGTATACCTTTAAATCTTATCTGTCGGACAGATTCCAGTTTGTTCATGTTAATAATAAATCTTCCTCAAACTCTAGGGTCACCTGTGGAGTACCACAGGGTTCAGTCCTTGGACCAATTCTCTATACTATATATATGCTTCCGATTAGCAAAATTATCAGACAGCATGGGATTAATTTCCACTGTTATGCTGATGACATTCAGCTATATTTATCCATAAATCCTGATGAATCCAATCAATTACTTCGACTGCAGTCATGTCTTGATGACATCAAAAGCTGGATGACTTTAAATTTCCTGCACTTAAATTCTGACAAGACAGAAGTTGTAATCATTGGACCAGAGTCCTCAAAAAATAATCTTCTTAATCAATCACTTAATCTGGATGGCATCAACTTGGCCTCTGGAAATAAAGTAAAAAATCTTGGTGTTATTTTCGACCAAGACATGTCATTTAAATCCCATATTAAACAGGTTTCCAGAGTTTCCTTTTTTCACCTCAGGAATATTGCCAAAATTAGAAACATTCTGTCCAGGGGTGATGCTGAAAAACTAGTCCATGCATTTGTTACTTCAAGGCTGGACTATTGTAATTCTTTAAAATCAGGAAGTCCACAAACTGCAGTTCAAAGTCTTCAGCTGATCCAAAATGCTGCAGCAAGAGTTCTGATGAAAATCAACAAGGGGGATCATATTTCTCCAATTTTAGCTTCCCTTCATTGGCTTCCTGTTAAATCAAGATTAGAATTTAAAATTCTTCTTCTAACGTATAAAGCCCTTAATAATCAAGCTCCATCATATATCAGAGCTCTGATTACCCCGTATGTTTCTAACAGAACACTTCGCTCTCAGACTGCAGGTCTGCTGATGGTTCCGAGAGTCTCTAAAAGTAGAATGGGAGGCAGATCCTTTAGCTATCAGGCTCCTCTCCTGTGGAACCAACTCCCAGTTTTGGTCCGTGAGGCAGACACCCTATCTACTTTTAAGACTAATCTTAAAACTATCCTTTTTGACAAAGCTTATAGTTAGAGTGGCTCATGTTACCCTGAGCTACCTCTATAGTTATGCTACTATAGGCTTAGGCTACTGGAGGACATCAGGGCCTATTTTTCTCACTCTACTGATTTCTACTGTTCTCCAGTTTTGCATTGTATTACATTGAAATGACTGTTGTCATTTCAGCTTTTAACTTGTTGTTCTCTGTCTTTTTTCTTCATGGTAGGTACACCTGGTCTGACATTCTGTTAACTGTGACATCATCCAGGGAAGACAGATCACCACTATTACCATCTAATGTAGAACCGATTACTGGATCAATGTGTGCTTCTGTGCTTTTTTGTCTGTCTTGTTGTGTCTCTGCTCTGTCTTCTGTAACCCCCAGTTGGTTGAGGCAGATGACACACTGCATGAAAAGTGAGATTTTCGTCCCCGTAAACTACCGCAGATCTCCCTCATTTTCGGCAGTTAACGACAATTTGCAACCCGCGCTTGTCGCGGTTTGTCAGTGCCACAAATTGTCGGAACCGGACAATGACGTATGTGGAGAGCGATCAGCTGTACTAATGGCCCTAATTAGCATATGAATGCAGCGAACCCGCGCGGCTGGCCAGGTCTGGCTTGAATAACCTACTCAGTATTGGCTGAAACCACTATTTTCAAATAAGTAAAATCTCTCGTGATTGGCAGCAAAACCACACGTGGCCAGGCCAGGCTTGAATGTTCTTACTCGTGATTGGTTGTCATATATATATTTATTATATATATATATATATATATATATATATATATATATATATATATATATATTTTTATATATAATATATATTTTATTTATATTTTTTTTATATATATATATTTATTTATATTATGCTGTATATTCATGTTATCCTACACTACTACACTTATTAGGCTACCATCAAGGACATGAATGAATTTATACAGGTAAATGAACATTTGCCAGGAAGATGTTTATGCAAAGAAAGAGCTTTATTAAAACAAACACAACTATATACAACGCGAGGATCTGCCCACACATGCGTATCCAAAAACTACAACTCCGTGAACTGTCCGTTTGCCTCCTCGGGGTTGGAGGTAACTGGCAGCATTCTCTCCGAGGCAGGTCCGATGTGCAGACGCCTGCTGTGCGTGGCTCTGTACTTCGGCGTCGCCTCTAACCGGGACTGCAGCTTCACACAGAGTTCAGAGAGATCCGGCCTACGAAATGACGGCGCCGTACAATCCATCCAGAGACCCCGCCAACGACGCCATCTTCTTCGTCAGACATGAGGTCGACGGTGGCGGACTTCCAGAGTTCCACTTCCTCATCCGCTAGCACACTCTGCCTCGATTCCAGCAGCTGTAAAAAAAAAAAAAAAAAAATGAATCAGTACTGTGCGATGGGATGCACTGCGTATGGACACAACACATCTACAGGATTTCCCGCAGCGCTATCTTGGCGAGGCGGCCAACACGTGACGTTAACACGCGTTTTTTTGTTGTTGCTTTCGCGCGTGCGTGAATGGCAGGGAAAAAACACATGGATACCCCCCGCTCTGCGAGTCGGTCCGCGCAAAACGTGTCGTCCACCCCAAGTCACCGCCTCGCCTAAGCAAACTCCTGCGGTAAACACTGATCTATCAATGCACCTGAAAAATAGTCACCAAATAAAGTCTTACCCTCTTTCTTCTAGCTCGACTTTCTTGGCAGCTTCAGCTCCAGCGTACCATCTCATAATAGGTCTTACAGGCAGCTGGAAAACAATTAAATGAGTGGTATGAATAAAAATCAAACGCAAGTCACAGTAACAAGGAAGGAGAAAACAGTAAAACAAGTCACTTACACACAATGTCGTCTTTATCAACATCGTGTAAATCTGGACTTGCAGTTATTGCTCCGAGAAAATAGGAGGTCACCGCCTAATTATGAGGCGTGCTTAGTCTGTGAAAACAAAATGTACAGTTATGATCGGTATCTATCTGTATCTATTTCCTTTTACCGCAGAATGAAAGCATGTTCTTTAAATCTTACTCTTGCTCCGGTTCATAGCGCCTGAGGACATGAACACACAGGAGCGGAGCGCTCATCACGTTGTTGTTTTTTTTTTTTCTTCTTCTTCTTTTTCTGTGTGAGAGGAGTGTGAATGAAGGAGAAGGGAGACAGCGTGAGAGTGAAAGTACCTTTTTTTCATATCTTTTGGCTTTCTTCACTGTTTCACTGGGTGTGCCTTGTATATTATTGGTTTATTTGTTTTTTGGGATTACTTGGTTTGAGTGTTCACAGGTTTTGTTTGGGGCGTGGCCGTCAGGCCTGCCTGGGTGGCTAGCAGCTGCTAGCACCATGGTGGTGGGTGTGGGAGGTTTCTCCACGCTGACACGGAGAAATGGCATCAAGGTGGGTGCTGGCTCTCCGTGCAGCGTGGAGGAAGTTTGTTTGGCTGTAGGGGAGGTGATTGGACACGGGTTCATCAAGTCGGCAGCTCGAATGAGTGGAGCTGTCGTCGTGTTTGTTGAGAAGGTGGAGCAAGCTCAACAATTGGTGGAAGTAGGCATTTCTGTTAATGGACTGTTTTTACAGGTTTCACCACTAACACTGCCTGCAACTAAGGTAACACTATCAAATGTGCCTCCGTTCATCAGTGATGATTTTCTGATTAAAGAACAGTCTCGGCACGGTAAGGTGGTGTCACCAATTAAAAAAATCATGTCAGGGTGTAAATCACCTTTATTGAAACATGTCTTCTCGCATAGGAGGACACTGTTTATGCTGCTAAACAGGCGGGATGAAGAGCTAAATTTGCGCTTTAATGTGAAGAAAGATGGATTTGATTACATCTTATTTGCAACTTCTTCTCATATGAAGTGTTTTGGTTGTGGCCAGGAGGGTCATGTTGTAAAGGTGTGTCCCGATGGGGCCGGGCGGGCCCCTACGGGGCCCGCTGCTGCTGAGCAGGTGGGGCCCCCACCTGGTGAGGCTGCAGCTGCGAGTGAGGCTGCAGCTGAGGCTGCAGCTGTGGAGGAGGAGCCCGCTGCTGCGGGGGAGCCCGCAGCTGCTGAGGAGGAGCCCGCTGCTGCTGAGGAGGAGCCCGCTGCTGCTGTGGCTGCTGCGGGGGAGCCCGCGGCTGCTGAGGAGGAGCCCGCTGTTGCTGTGGCTGCTGCGGGGGAGCCCGCGGCTGCTGAGGAGGAGCCAGCTGCGGCTACTGCGGCTGCTGTGGAGGGGCCTGCAGCTGCGGAGGAAGAGCCAGCAGGAGGTATTTTTGAGGGACCAGTAGTGGATAGTGAGAAAACTTTGAAAATAAGTGTGTGTGAAAAAGGATGGGAGTACAGTGTTGTGTGTTGATGGGGTGAATGGTGGTGAGGGGGAAAGCGAAGTGGGGGAGAGAGACGGTTTGCAGGGAGAGCAGATGGGAATGAGGTGCGATGAGGGGTATTTGGTATGTGGAGGTCAGGGAGGGAAAGGAAAGGTGGAGGTAAACGGACAGGTCGACGGTTCAGGAAAGAACAGTGCAGGGGCGTTTTCTGGAGCTGTAGTGGAGGGAGAGACGGGTGAGGCAGAGGAGGTGATGGAGCTGGAGGCTTCTGCCCCAAAAAAGAGACAAAGCAAAAGGAGGAATGCGGTGGCTGCTGCGCAGGCCAGTAAGCAGGCCAGCAAGCTGGCTGCAGAAAGAAAGGAGGTGTTGGATAGCAGCGACACTGAGAGCTGGTTCTCTGACACCAGTGAGGTTTCTGTGTCACAATCAAGCAGTAAAGAACCTAGATACAATGCAGAATCTTTTAGAACGTTTCTGCAGCAAACTAAAGGATTTAGAGGAATTCAAATTGAAACATATTTTCCTAACTTAAGATTATTTTATTTCTCAGCAAGACATCACATCAGGAACAAGGAAGTGTCAGGTTTATCAGATCAGGAAGTTTTTAGGTTAAAGAAAATTATGTCCAAAGTAAGAAAACAGTTTTGATTAGAATGATGCACAGTAGCATTTTATTATTATTTCTTTTTATAGTTTTTTGGCATGTTGTTTTTAGCTTCTTACCCATTATGGATTCTTTTAAAATAGCGTCTTTGAATCTTAACGGGGCAAGGGAGGCTGAAAAACGTGCTTTGATTTATCAAATGCTGAACCAAAAGAGAATTGATGTAATTTACATACAAGAAACTCATAGTGATATTTTAACTGAAGCAGACTGGGGTAGAGAGTGGAGGGGAGAGGTCTTTTTAAGCCACAGCACCTCCCAGAGTGCGGGCGTTGGCTTCCTCTTTTTTAAAGCTTTCACCCCAAACTCTACAGAAGTTGAACAAGTTATTAAGGGGAGGTGTCTTTTAGTCAAAGCAAAGTTTGATAATTTTAACATTGTTTTTATTAACATTTATGCTCCTATCACCAATGCAGAGAAAAAGCGTTTTTTTGAACAAATTGGGGAAAGGTTGGGTGATTGTGGGTCTGAGGATTATGTTTTTATAGGTGGGGATTTTAATTGTACTGAAAACGAGTTTTTAGATCGTAATCATGCAGAGCCGCACCCAGCAGCCCAACATGCTCTGCGGCAGCTGGTCTCGTCTCAGGGCCTGGTGGACGTATGGAGGAGGATGCATGCAGGCTCCAGGCAGTACACATGGTCCCACATTAAGGAAAACAGAATCTCTTTAGCTCGTCTTGATCGTTTTTATTGTTTTAAACAACATTTTAATGTGTTTAAAACGTGCCATATTTTACCAGTAGGTTTTACGGATCATTCCCTGGTTTTAGGTAATGTTTTTATTAGAAACATTTTACCTAAGAGTGCTTTCTGGCATTTTAACTCAGTTTTAACTTATGATCGTAGTTTTAAAGAAACTTTGAGTTATTTTTGGACTGGTTTTAGACAGAGAAAGAGTGATTTTACGTGTAACAGTGGTGGGACCACGGTAAAGTTCAAATAAAACTGCTGTGTCAGCAGCACAATCTCAATGTTACTCGTGACATCACCAGATCTATTAAGGATCTGGAGATAAATATTGTTAAGTTAGAACATTTGAGTGAATCCACAGGAAATCGAGAGTACATTGAAGCTCTCAAATCTAAAAAGCTAGTTTTAGCAAACCTGCTGGAGACTAAAGTTCAAGGCGCATTGGTCAGGTCCCGGATCCAGAACATCACGGATATGGATGCGCCTTCCAGCTTTTTCTTTAACTTGGAGAGAAAGTGTGGTCAGAGGAAGCTGATCCACTCTCTACTGTCAGACACGGGGCAGCAGTTAAGTGAACCGGGGCAGATCAGGAGGAGGGAGGTGGAGTTCTACTCTTCGCTATTCCGTAGCGAGTACAAGGAGAATGATGAACTGTTCGAGGAGTTCTGTAGTGGACTGCCTCAGGTCGCTGAGGGGACCATCACCCAGCTAGAGCGCCCCTTGGGGGCTCAAGAGCTCCACGCGGCCCTCCAGAGCATGCAGGGCCAGAAGGCCCCAGGCATCGACGGGTTCACCGTCGAGTTTTACAAGGCATACTGGGACATCTTAGCAGGGGACCTGCTGGATGTTTCCAATGAAAGCCTGACCACTGGTTTGCTCCCGCTGTCATGCCGCAGGGCAGTCATCACCCTCCTGCCAAAAAAGGCAATTTGCAGGACATAAAGAACTGGCGCCCTGTGTCTCTTCTGTGTACGGATTACAAAATCCTATCCAAGGCCCTTGCAAACAGGATGAGAGGAGCAATGGAACAGGTAATCCACCGGGACCAGACCTACTGCGTCCCCGGCAGGTCCATGGTAGATAACATCTACCTAATTCGGGATGTTTTGGAGGTCTCCGGTTCATTGGGTTTGAATACGGCCTTGATCGCACTAGATCAAGAAAAGGCATTTGACCGCGTCGAACACAGCTTCCTCTGGGAGACCATGGAGAGGTTTGGGTTCGGCGCTGGTTTTATAGCCAAGATCCAGGTGATGTACAATAACATTGAGAGTGTGCTGAAGATCAATGGTAGCCTGTGTGCTCCTTTTAGAGTGTGTAGAGGCGTTCGGCAGGGCTGTGCTCTCTCAGGGATGCTCTACGCGCTCTCCCTGGAACCCCTCCTCCAGAAAATACGTGCGAGTGTTCAAGGTCTGGTTTTACCCGGTTTTAATAGAAAGATGGTTTTATCTGCCTACGCTGACGATGTTGTCGTTTTTATAAAAGACCAACAAGACGTCGATGTTTTAAACAAAATTACCAATAATTTTTCTATCCTGTCTGCCTCGAGGGTTAACTGGGCTAAGAGTGAAGCCTTCGCCACAGGTGAGTGGCATGGAGGGCGTCCGGTTCTCCCTCAAAATCTGCAATGGAAGACAGACGGCTTTAAGTACCTTGGGATTTATCTGGGGGACAAAACCACTGTACAGAAAAACTGGGAAGATATGGAAACAAAATGGCTACACCCTCAGATGTCATATAGAGGCAGGGTGTTGGTTTTAAACAATTTAGTTGCTTCACAGCTGTGGCACAAGCTTTCTGTCTTGGACCCACCGCCGGGATTGCTGGTAAAGTTACAGTCCGAGATGGTCGAGTTCTTTTGGAACGGTTTACACTGGGTGCCACACTCTGTTTTGTTTTAACCAAAGGAGGAGGGGGGCCAGGGCCTGGTCCACCTGGCAAGCAGAACAGCTACTTACCGTATGCAGTTTCTCCAGAAGTACCTGGCAGGGCCTCCTGACACCGTGTGGAGAGATGTGGCCAGTTGTATTCTCAGACGTGTAAATAACTTGGGGCTGGATGATGCTCTGCTTCTAAACCGATTTTAGTTTTTTAAAGTTAAAAGGGATGCCTCAGTTTTATCAGGGTGTTTTTAAATCCTGTGCTCTTTTTAAAATAAAAACACCAGAAACGTTTAACTCTCTGCATTGGTTTTTAAAAGAACCTGTGGTCTGTGGAGCGAGACTGGACGTCTGTGGCAGCAAAGTACCGGGTCTGTCGGATGCGCTGTGCAGGTCCGGGACAGTGACCCTAAGGCATCTGGTGGAGGTGGCTGGACCAAACCTCGACAACGTCAGAGATGTTGGTTTGCTGCTCGGAGTCCGGTCTGCCAGGTTGTTACAGCGATACTTGAACTTGGTGAGAGAGAGGATGACAGCTGGAGAGAGGCGTCTGTTGCAGCTGTTTTTTTCGAGAGAAAACCTACCAGACCCTGCAGACCCATTCCCGGACATCCACCTAGATCCTGATCTTACGGAGGAAAGTGGTCCTCTGCTACAAAACATAAACTCAAATATGAAATTGTGCAACACAGGACCAAAAGTGCTGTACAGGACATTGGTCAAGATTTTCAACAAGAGAACTCTGCAAAAAAGGCCAGAGAGCGTGCGGGACGACAAGTTTGGAGGGCCAAAACCCGAGTGGAGGTCTCTATATAAGCCTCCGATTAGAAAAAGAACTGGTGATCTTCAATGGAGAATCCTTCACGGAGCCATTGCAACAAACTCGTTTTTATCAGTCATTACACCCGGGGTTTTAAATGAGTGTCCTTTTTGCAGTATGTCAGAGAATGTTTTTCACGTTTTTATGGATTGTGTACGATTGTCGACTTTCTTTAACCTTTTAATGAGTGTTTTTAACCTCTTTGGTGTAGTTTTTACCACTTCTCTTTTTATTAATGGTGTACGTTACTGTAGGACTATAAGTTAAAATCCCAAATTTTAAATTTTTTAATTGCCGAAGCAAAGATGGCTATTTATATATCTCGAAGGGACAGACTGCAGGCTGGACCTCATCTCGATGCCGTGGCTCTGTGGAAGTGCAACGTAAAGGCCAGGATCAGACTGGAGTTTCACTTCCACAGAGCCACTGGAAACTTGAATGATTTTGTGCAATTGTGGGGTTTTAAGGAGGTTTTATGCAAGGTTTCTGATCAGAGTGTGCTAATATATAACAAGCACCTTATGTAAATAATTACCTCTTTAAAGTTGTTCTGCTCATTGTTTAGCAGTAATTTGTTATTTTATTGTATCAATAAATGTTTTGTTAAAATCTTAAATCTTCTTCTTCTTCTTCTTCTCTATCATGGCGGATCGCAAGCAACTTTAAGGTGCATACCGCCAACTACTGTTCATGAGTGTGTAGCAACACTGTTTTACATTATTAAATTCTATTTGTTAATTTTGTATTCCGAAGATAGTAAATAATAAATAAATAATGCTTTCCTTAATCTATAAATATCCTTTATATTTCCTTTATTTCCCAATAATCCTTTAAGACTCCATTCTTGGCCTGTCCTTTTATTCCCAACAAGTTTGTAAAATTGTTGAATTTACATTTTCATCCATACTACTTTTAATTTTCATCCAGTATACTAAACCTAATTTCATTCTTCTGAATTCCAGTGGAGTTTCTCCAGTCTCTACTAAAAGAGCGTTGATAGGTGTTGTGTTCACTGCTCCTGTGCATATACGTAAAGCCCTACTTTGTAATCTATCTACTCTTTGTAATGTTGTTTTAGCTGCTGCTCCATAAATAAAACTGCCATAATGTATTATTGATCTCATGAGAGCCCTATATATGTTTAATAATGATTGTCTATCTGCACCCCAATTATTTCCAGCCACAGCCTTCAGTAAATTTATAACTTCTAACTAAATAACACATTTTACGAAGTGATCAGTCCACAAGTGAAAAACCAGGAGACTTGTTGATGAAACTTCTGGCCATGATGCTTTTGTCATGGCAATCAACCTTCAAGATTTCTGACAATGCCATCACATCACTTCTTCTGTGCATCAAACATTTAATGTGGATACTTGGAAATGTTGTCTGTGTGCGCTAATTCCCTCACTGCCTTTGCAAGCAATATTCCAAAGACTTTATTCTCCTTGAGGAAATGGACTGGTGTCCTCCGTGACAACTTCTTACAGTATGTGGTTTGTCCAAAATGTATGACAGTATACATGCTTACTGAAACCTACGAGCTCAGACGCGATGGCACAAAGGTTTGTAAGACTTGTGGTCACATACCATTCTACAATCACCCACAGCTAAAGTCTGCATTAAGGAAGAAATGTGACTCTGTCTTGCTAAGAAAGGCGAAACCTCCCCCTGCAACACTGATTTGCGTTTTTATAGCTCACAGCATTTTCATTTACATGTTAAAGCCTCCCCTAGAATAGCGTACCGCGCACGTGACGTCACCGTCTCAAGAGCAACGCCCCTTTTGCCGCTTAGGTAGGACAAACCGATAGAGAACGCACGTAGCAACCAGCAACAGAAGCAGCGATATGACCGACTTTGCAGCCATTAAACTTTCCCAAGACGATGTCCCAGGCGCACGGTTTACTGGTCGCACAGTCGAAGAACACACCAACCTTCAGCTCAAACGATGGCTTGAGTGTCGGGGGCTTAAAAAGACCGGAAAACGGGCCGAGCTGATCGAACGGTAAGCTTTGTTTTTTTTACCATGATAGCCTATATGCTATCATGGTAGCAGGCGCTTCATTATTAACATGTCTGCCACCAAAATACTCTTACCTGTTCACTACTTGATGTCGCTGGAATTGGGTCAGGATGTTCTTCGGTTGGGCCCTTTCCTCCGACAAAATGCTTGCTACATATGTAGGCCGACCGCACCGATGTACCCAGCGCACACATTTCTCCTTGGCACTCTTGAATTTCGGGAAAGTAATGAAGAAAACATTTTTCATATGCGGCCGATCAGCGTACCTCGAGTCGCTGTTGCACGTTCCATAGCAACAATGTTTATAAACCATGGTCTTAGATTTTGGAAAAAGCAGTCGTTTAAACGAGTAAAACCAAGGCTAACGCACGTCTCTTTTACTGCGAAACAGCGGCGGACTATGCAAGCTTGTCCTACCGCGTACCACGTGATGTGACGTCATCGTGACGTTTCGTTTCTAAAAATAGCTCGCTCGCGGTACGCTATTAGGAGGAGGGGGGTCATGGGGGGGACAACTGCCACGTCAATTTCTGACAATTCATGGCAGTTTTCGGTGTTGCCTGCAAATTACCGTGAACAGCCGTTAACCTGAACTTCCACGACAATCTACAGTGCCGCAAAGTGACGGAAATCACACTTTTCATGCAGTGACAATTCATGACATGAATTGCCGCTATATAAATAAAGTTTAATTGAAAAAATTTAATTGACCAAAAGATACACTGACCCTCCGGCATTAGTAACCACATCCGGTCTCTGGAATATGAACAAATGAGCCTTTTTCCATTTCTGTTTAAAAGCATTTTTGTTTTTTGTTACCCAAAATGGAAAATGAAACTCAAATAATTTTTCAAATTTTACTTTTTCCTTTTCGACAATGAAAAAGAGAAATGCTTTGTATTTCGATTTTCATTTTTGTTTTTTAAAACAAAAATCAAATCGCCATTTGTTTTTCGTTTTTTAATTCCTGTTTCTGAAACTAAAATCAAATGACCAAAAGATACACGGACCTACAAAGTTGAACTAATGATGTTTCAGTAAAAAAGTTTCACTAGAACAGTTGAAGGCAAACCTAAACAAATGTGTTTTTAATCTTGATTTAAAGGAACTCAGGCTTTCCGCATTTTTACAGTTTTTTGGAAGTTTGTTCCAGATAAGTGGACCATAGGAAAACAAAGTTCTGGCGTGAGGAGGAAAGATATGGGCTGAGCAGAAACCAGGGGCCGCTCAGAGCCGAGCTTCGGCAGCTAGAAGTAGTGATGGCTAAATAAAGCTTTATGAAGCAATGAAGCCTTCCAGCCCATTACTTCGCCCAATGGTTCATTACTTAATGCTTCATTCAGGGCTCTCTAGTGACACCTGCTGCTGCAGTTATACTATGATAGCGTAGTCAAATATATTTTTCCAGAACACAACTGTGTATGCAATGTCACAAAGTTTTTGTCCAACCCATACCTGGGGCCCGTTCTTCGTAAGTCCCTAACTCAGTTAGCTGGATTTGATTGTTGACGATTTGGCATAATCTTGGATCGTTTGGTTCTTCGAAACTCATCCAGGACTTGCTGTCATAGCAACATGTGCGCAAGCTTAAACCTGCTCGCGAGCAGGCTTATTTCATGTAAACAGGATTAGATCGCGGCTTTATAAGCGGAGGAGATAGGCAAGTCTATCGTAGCCATGTCTTGTCCATTTTTACGACAGCAACCTGTTGCGGAAGGTGCAAGAATAATTTCTGAGCTTTTCGAATTAATCGCGTATTGCGCAATAGACAGGATCCTTTAGTTCAGCGCGACAGTGTAATTGTAGAGAGATTTTTCTTGGTGGCTGTTATAAACAGACAAACACATCATTTAACAGTGGCTTTTAAAGAGGAAAAAGTTGTGTCAGAGCCATAAATAGAAAATATTTAAGTTATTTGTATGATGGTTTTGCTTTTTATTTTTATCATATTCAGTAAGAAGATTTGTTCAGGCCATTTTATTGTGAAGTTTAGTTTTACTTTGAAAGGCTTGCTTCCTTGTCGAGCCGTATATTGTATTAACGGATTATCTAGACACAGAGCAATACAGTTTTTGACCGTGTAAACTGTGTATGACTTGGAAAAGGAAAAACTTCATTTTTTATAGATAAAGAATTTTTTGTTAATATTCCCGGTTTGTACGCGTCCTTTACTTCCAGTGTCTAAGGAATGACACCGATATTGGATCTGTTGCCATAACAAGTGGCTTTTTAAAATAAAGTATAATAATTAAAGGCTACCATTTTGTAGAATATTCTTGTATTTCACTTTTACTTGTCCCCATGTTCCAGTGGGTCCTGTGGAGGCTCTGACATAAAATAACAAAGTAAATATGAAATTATTAAATGCAAAAATACCTACTGTAAAAAGTGATAGAAACATCTACCATGGATAGGACTTACACATTTAATTTGTCTGCTACTTTTTGCCAGCCCTCTCTCCTGGCTTTAGCAGACTTTGAGGTGTTCCCTGTTGTTTTAATTAATGACTCAAATTCGGCATAACCTTCCATTAAAAGCTCTTGTTCTGCTTGGGAGAAAAACTGTGCGCGTTCTTTGGCCATGCTGAACAGCCAATAGCAGCGTTGCTGATCATTGTTTCTACTATCGACACATTTCCCCTTTTAAAGCGATGCATGAACGCGCAGTTATCGCAGATAACTCAATCCAGCGATACTAATCATAAACAACAGGTGTGTTCGAAGAACCCAATTAGCCGGATCACGATTAGCCGGATGAAATCATCTTGGATGTGTCATTTGATCTTGAATGTTTTAAGCAACGTACGAAGAATGGGCCCCTGGTAACCTTTGAGTTTTTCTTACCTTTGCTATCTGTTTTTAGTTCTTAAAATTATTTGCACCCAAAGTAACCCTGCTACTATCATTGGTGGTTGGGTCTTCTGTCATCATATGGACTAATTTGTCAATATTTGTCAATATTAGTTATAACTGTTTCTTGGGAGTGCATGCTTTTGAAGGCAAACACAATATTGTGTCTGTCATGCTATTGTATGGAGCTAGAACAGTCTCAATATTTATATCAATACACATATGTGTACACATATGTGTATTGTCCTGTGCACATACACGCACAGGACAAGATCCACACACGCTCAGGACGTTTCATACACACACACACACACACACACACACACACACACACACACCAAGATACACAGACACAAAACACAAGATCCACACACGCACAGGATGATTCACACAAGCACAAAAGATCCACACACGCACAGGACAATTCACACAATCACAAAAGATCCACACACACACAGGACAAGATCCACACATGCACAGGACGATTCGCACAACCATACAAGATTTGCACATGCACAGCACAAGATTCACCAAAGTATTTCTGGTCCATAAACAATTATAAATTAAATTACAAAGTACCAGTGGTCTTTAAACTTCACTGCATTTGTGTGTGGATTTTTGAGACCCCCCTGACTTGACTCAATACACAAATGCATTTTTTTAACAGGGAGTGGTTTGCAACCAATAAGAAATCTCCCTTGTATAAGCCAATCACAAGAAAGTACTCCACGTGAGATGACTTACTCATAAGCCAATCGCATTAAACCTGTTCATAAAATACTATGTACTATGAGCGCAAGGCGCACTTGGCTGGTGGAGTTCAGCTTTTTCAGACCTCAGCATATACTACTATGTTGTACTACTATTTCAGTACAACTAAATAGTAGTATAATTCCTAAGGGATACAGAGGAAGAAATAGTTTCATTTAATTCACTTGTAAGTTTTTTGTTTCTTCTTAATTTTTCCCTTAAATGCCAGAATAAGAAGCTGTGAATTGGACAGCTTCAGCCTCATATTAACATAGTTTCACAAAAAAATTTACAAATTCATTTTCATTATTTGCACCAGCATTCACATATTAGTGTATTATGAAGGGGGAGACATTTTGGCCAATGGCATGCCCAGCCTCTGGCAGGAAAAGTAAAATAATCAATTAGATGCATCAATAGGTGTCAGGGTTCTGTGGGCAGCACCTGCTGTTTTTCTTCCTCTCCTTTCACAGGTGCCGGTTGATGAGCGGGGAGGCACGGAGCCGGCAGTGTTCTGTATTACGCAGTTTTCTGGGGGAGCTAAAAGCAGACGGCTGTCAGCACTACACCACCAGAATGTTAACCTTTGTGGTATGACTCAGTCGCCTCTGTCTTTAAGACGTTTTATGCTCCTTGGACGCACCCTTTGTCTCTTGTGTTCCGCCGAACTCCCCCCTGTGATCTTCAGCTGGCAGCCGGCCGACTCCGTTTCCCCGGGCCTCGCCCCCGTTGGACCCTGCTCAGCTTCCCAGCCTCACTGCCGCCATCCCCACTGCCCCCCCACAGAATCCGCTCACCTCCTTCCCTCTGGCGAATTCCGGACGCGTCCGCGGTAAGCCCTCCACCTCGTAAATTTGTCCCTGCTCGTTGTCACTCTGCTAACCACTCGTTCTCTTGCTACCACAGTTCTGTCCTCGCTCCCAGAAGTCCCGGTTGACTTTCCTAACCATCATTTCCCTTGGTTTTTCAATAAACTTTTAACTGTCGTACCCTTCGTCTCCTCAGTGTGTTCTGCATGTGGGTCAAACACCTGAAAACCATGACAATAATGCAATTTAAATGCATTATTAATAAGGGCAGGAGATTTGTAACTATTTAAAATATTAAACCAAAAGCTATATTTCAAAATGTAAACAATTACACATAATCACAAATAAACCAATTAAAATTAATAATTAAACAAAAGTATCATACCAAGCAGATAAGCTAAAAATATCAAGTTATATGTTTTACTTACCGCTCCACTGACGTTGCCAGAATCCATACTGAGGTCTGAAAAAGCTGAACTCGACCAGCCGAATGCACCTTGCGCTGATAGTGCTTTCTGAACAGGTTGAATGCGATTGGCTTATGAGTAAGTCATCCCACATGGATTACTTTCTTGTGATTGTCTTATACAAGGGAGATTTATGATTGGTTGCAAACCATTCCCTGTTTAAAAGAATGCATTTGTGTATCGAGTCAAGTCAGAGGAGTCTCAAATATCCACACACAAATGCAGTGATGTTTAAAGACCACTGGTACTTTGCAATTTAATTTATAATTGTTTATGGACCAGAAATACTTATGGTTGTGCGAATCGTCCTGTGCATGTGTGGATCTTGCCCTGTGTGTGTGTGGATCTTTTGTGCTTGTGTGAATTGTCCTGTGCATGTGGGAATGTTGTGATTGTGTGTGTGTGTGTGTGTGTGTGTGTGTGTGTGTGTGTATCTTGTCCTGTGCATGTATGAATCACATATGTGTATTTGTAAATATTGAGACTGTTCTAGCTCCATACTTGTGTTCCAAAATTAAAATGAACTATTTAATGGATAAAACATTAAACAGAGATAAACAACATTTTAAATTATGTTAATAATTGTGTTCTCAGTTTTACATTTTTTAGAAGTCCATTGAAGATAATGCTTATGTCTGGTTTGGAAGGATTAGGGGATTATTGATTTTAATCACTGTAAAATAATGTGTACACACAAAACACTTACTTTCAGCAATACGACGCAAGCGTCAAAGCGGGGTTTCATCTGACACACCCCTTTTTTACTCAGTACATGCCTCGAAGCCTGGGTTTTGATGTCCCATTACTAGTTAGAAGCTTGCTCACTGCACAGTTTTTGTTTTTTTTATTTAAGTAAACTGACACTCAACTTTTAAAAATCTTTCTCTGTCCTTCTTTTTGCCTGTCACTGTCTCCCTCTATTGCTGATAACTGCACTTGGCATCCATGTATCAGCAGGGTAAGCTATCATTCGTGGTAGCCGTGTGGCTGGAACACTGTGCTGGATAGATAAACATAACTTAATGAAGCTTTGAGGCAGATAATTTTGCTAAGATAAATTTGAATTATTGAGGCCCTCAAATCATTTGATGAATCATGACAGCTATAATGTCAAATGCTCTATTTATACTCCATAACCCTCTCCACCAACAAAGAAATAATGGTTTCAAAGGAACCCCTGATTATTATACTAATTAAACTCCACATTAAAACTCAAAGTCAAATAAAATTTTGAACAGGGCTATACTAGACCACAATTCTATAGCAATCAAACTGCACTTTAAAAAAATGTATCGTCATTAGCCCTATTTGCAAGGGATAAGCATTACTTGGGGACACCAAGTAATAAATAACCCCCCACCCCCTTTTTGTGTGGTGCATTTTCATGGGACAAGCAAAGCCTCAAGGTTTTGCTGAAATTTATGGACATATGCAGGATATGTTAACGTTACGCGTATTATCTGCTCACATTGTGTATGTTAGCTGCTATATAACAGAAGGCTACAAATAGAAGAAAATGATTCTTACTGCACAGTGCAAAGCATGTGATCCACTATTGGCATCAGATATTGTGCCTTCTCTTCAACCTTTTCTTTTTGATGCTGTACATTATGGGCCAATAGAGTTTTGCCAGCCTGGGACCCAAAAGGTTTTCTAAACACTCCAATGCAGCCTCCATTCTTCGCCAAAGCCAATCAAATTGCGCCCATGAAACAAAAGACACCTAGTCACATATCAGTCCCGCCCATTTCTGTCCAAATCACAGTGATATCTATTCACATTGGATTAGTATTATAGCAGGACATCGGAATTCAGCAAAATATAGTAGGTCATTTGTGGGGTAATTTTTACTCCACAAATTATGGACATTGCTTATGCACCCAGGATTAACACAGACACTCTTGGCAATTATTACAAATCACATGTAATCCCTAGGTAAAACTAATCTCGTCAGAATAGGACTTAAATTAGAATCCAAAATCTGGATGCTTCCCAAAACGCAACAACATTTACAGGACTGTCTCAGAAAATTAGAATATTGTGATAAAGTTCTTTATTTTCTGTAATGCAATTAAAAAACATGAAATGTCATACATTCTGGATTCATTACAAATCAACTGAAATATCGCAAGCCTTTTATTGTTTTAATATCGCTGATTATGGCGTACAGCTGAAGAAAACTCAAAAATCCTATCTCAAAATATTAGAATATTTCCTCAGACCAAGTAAAAAAAAAATTATAACAGCAAAACAAAATCAAACATTTGAAAATGTCCATTAATGCACTCAGTATTTGGTTGGGAATCCTTTTGCACAGATTACTGCATCAATGCGGTGTGGCATGGAGGCAATCAGCCTGTGGCATTGCTGAGGTGTTATAGATGCCCAGGATGCTTCAATAGCGGCCTTTAGCTCATTTGCATTGTTGGGTCTGGTGTCTTTCAGCTTCTTCTTCACAATACCCCAGAAATTCTCGATGGGGTTCAGGTCAGGGGAATTGGCAGGCCAATCAAGGACAGGAATGCCATGGTCAGTACACCAGTCACTGGTGGTTTTGGCACTGTGGGCAGGTGCCAGATCTTGGTTGTGCAGCGTTTCCTGCCACATTTCCCCCTTCCAACACACTTTTTGTGAATGTGCTTTGAAACTGCACTCTGTGAACAGCCTGCTCCTTGAGAAATTTCTTTTTGTGTCTTACCCTCCTGATGGAGGGTGTCAATGATGGTCTTCTAGACAGCAGTCAGATGAGCAGTCTTCCCCATACTTGTGATTTAGTTTACTGAACCAAGATGAGTGTTTTTCAAGGCTCAGGAAACCCTTGCAGGTGTTTCGAGTTAATTAGACGATTCAAGTGATTAGTTGAATAGCCTACTAGTATACTGTACTTTTTCACGATATTCTAATTTTCTGAGACAGTCCTGTATACCCTTTAATGAAAACACAGACACTATAATAGGAAACATTTTTCAAATATTAAGAGAATGCAGAACCTTAAGAGTTTTAAATAACTGTTACAGATCATGCTATTCTGTGTTCATTTTAAACATACCTTTTTAATTTAGGACAAAACAATGCGGGATATCTAGAACAAACACATAACTGAATATTCCAGTGAGATGGGCTCTCTGGGCACTTGTGCTTCCTGTGTTAGCGTTTCATGCCCTCTGTGACAGGTCACGATGCCATGCAGAGTGGGACCGTGCTCATGGTCTACTAGGAGAGCGGGGGGTGAACACTCCAGATGCTTCAAGCATGGTCTTCCTTCGTGCTGTCTCCTTGGCCACATTGTGGTTTAGCCTCCTCAGGCGTTCCTGAAAACAGAGCATTTAGAACAGATTTAAACGCTCTAGAACACTTTATTGATTAAAGCCTACCTTTGCAGCACCTTGGATAGTTACTTTTGGCAATGTGTGATAGCCATAATTATAGTAGCAATCATGGATATTGTGACATTGCTTTAGTTATATTGAACTGTTAAGTGATGGAGGGAAATGTATTTCAGTTGGCCAAAGCTCAAATTTCAAATCCAGTGAAATCAGGTCCCCGTGAGACGAAGCTTTAACTTGCACCTCCGGAAGAGCTTTGAACTTGTCCCGAGGGAGGTGGGGGACATTGAGTCTGAGTGGACCATGTTCCGTGTCTCTATTGTTGAGGGGGCTAGTCGGAGCTGTGGCCACAATGTTGTCGGTGCATGTCACGTGGCAACCCTCGAACACGCTGGTGGACACAGCAGTGAGGGAATCTGTCAAGCTGAAGAAAGAGTCCTATCGGGCTTTATTGGCCTGTGGGACTCCGGAAGTGTCATGAATTGTATGACGAACCCAAACACAGCCACACACAGAGCTTAGAAAAAGAGCTCTTATTGGAGGTTGAGGTTAGTGGAGAATGTGACCAACAGTTTATACCAGGCTGGAGCAGGAGGGTGGTGATGGTAGGAGCAGGAGGCCAGACGGGAGCTGGAGAGCTGCGGATGCAGTGCTGTGGAGCCAGGCAGACTCTGGGGGCCAGGTAACCTCCTGAGAAGGCGAGAGAGTGCTGGGGTCGAGGATGAGCCAGCAGCACAGCAGGGAGAGTTGCAGGCAGGCACGAGGAAGGCGACGAGGGATGAAGACTGGTGCATGCAGAGGAGCAGCAGGACGGAAAATGAAGAGAGCAACCGATAGCAGTCGTGAGTTGACGTGGCAGATGTGAGCAGTAATGAGCAGACGATCCAGCGGGGAAGAGCAGACTGAGGGATGTTAATGTAGGAGTGTTGTCAGGTGTGCAGAGTCCATGCTTGATTAAGGATGACAGGCGTAGCTGATCAATGGAGCGTGGAATCAGGAGCTGTATGGGAGGCGGCGAGTGCCATGAAACGTCCATGGTGCAGCAGGCAAAGCTGCACCATGACAGGAAGCAGCTGATATGTACAGGCAGTCAAAGCGGCAGGTGGCTCGGCTGGTCGTTGAGGCAAAAACTCGGGCATGGGAAGAGTTTGGAGAGGCCATGGAGAAAGACTGCCGTACGGCTTCGAGGTGATTCTGGTCCACTATCCGGTGTCTCAGGACGCGGAAGCAGTGCAGTACAAACACTGTTTATAGTGGGGGTGGCGTGATGCTGACCTCGACTCGGGTCATCGTGTATCGCTGGGCAGAATACTTCGAAGACCTCCTTAATCCCACCAACACATCTTCCATTGAGGAAGCAGAGCCTGAGGACTCCCGGTTGGGTTCTCCTATCTCTGGTTGCAGAGGTCCCTGAGGTGGTTAAAAAGCTCCTTGGTGGCAATGCCTCAGGGATTGTTGAGATTCGCCCTGAGTACCTTAAGGCTCTGGATGTTGAGGGGCTGTGTTGGTTAACGCGACTCTGCAACATTACGTGGACATCGGGGGCAGCTCTCCTGGATTGGCTGACTGGGATGGTGGTCACCCTATTTAAAAAGGAGAACCGGAGGGTGTGTTCCAACTACAGAGGAATCACTCTCCTAAGCCTCCATAGTAAGGTCTAGTCCGGGGTTCTGGAAAGGAGGGTCCGTCGGATAGTCGAATCTCGGATTCAGGAAGAGCAGTGTGGTTTTTGTCCTGGCTGTGGAACACTGGATCAGCTCTATACCCTCAGCAGGATCCTGGAGGATGCGTGGGAGTTTGCCCAACCAATCTACATGTGCTTTGTGGATCTGGAGAAGGCATTCGACCGTGTTCCTCGGGGGATCCTGTGGGGGCCTGGTACTCCGGGAGTATGGAGTACCAGGCCCTCTAATAAGGGCGTGTCTGGGCTCTCCCTTAGAGATAGATGAGGAGCTCAGTCATCCGGGGAGGACTCAGAGTAGAGCCACTGCTCCTCTATGTTGAGAGGAGTCAGTTGAGGTGGCTCGGGCATCTGGTTAGGATGCCTCCTGGACGCCTCCCTGGTGAGGTGTTCCGGGCACTTCCCACCGGGAGGAGACCTAGTGGAGGAGTTGAAGTATCTTGGGGTCTTGTTCACGAATGAGGGGAAGATAGAGAAGGAGATCGACAGGTGGATTGGTGCTGCGTCTGCTGTGAAGCGAGTGCTGCACCGGTCCGTTTGGGTAAAGAGAGAGCTGAGCAAAAAGGCAAAGCTCTCGATATACCAGTCGATCTACATTCCTACCCTCATCTGTGGCCATGAGCTTTGGATCATGACCGAAAGAACGAGATCCCGGATACAAGCGGCCGAAATGAGTTTTCTCCGTAGCGTGTCTGGGCTCTCACTTAGAGATAGGGTGAGGAGCTCAGTCATCTGGGGAGGACTCAGAGTAGAGCCACTGCTCCTCTACATTGAGAGGAGCCAGTTGAGGTGGCTCGGGCATCTGGTTAGGATGCCTCCTGGACGCCTCCCTGGTGAGGTGTTCCTGCACATCCCACCGGGAGGGGACCCAGAGGGAGACCTTGAGATTCCCCCGGGGGAGCTGGCCCAAGTGGCTGGGGAAAGGCATTTCTGGGCCTCCCTACTGAAGCTGCTACCCCCGCGATCTGACTCCGGAAAAGCGGAAGAGGGTGGATGGATTGTGGAGTTCTTAGCAATACTCACCCCTAGTTTTACCAAATGTGTTTAACTGTTATAAAATGTAAATGGATTCTAGGTAATATTCAGGGTGAGAGCTTCAATGTATCAAAGAGAAAAAAAAACTTAGAATTTTGATCCAATTTGGTAGGATGGAGGGCCTGAAATATTTTCATTTTTCAAAGATGGTACAACATAAAACATTTGAGAACCACAGCTTTGACTGCATCCCATACAATACTGGGGTTCGTTTTCCATTATTATTACCCTGCAAATACAGGTTAAAATCTATTGTCAATTCAATTCAATTCAATTTTATTTATATAGCGCCAATTCATGAAACATGTCATCTCAAGGCACTTTACAAAGTTAAGTTCAATCATATTATACAGATTGGGTCAGATTATACAGATTGGTCAAAAATGTTCCTATATAAGGAAACCAGTTGATTGCATCAAAGTCCCGACAAGCAGCATTCACTCCTGGAGAAGCGTAGAGCCACAGGGAGAGTCGTCTGCATTGTACATGGCTTTGCTGCAATCCCTCATACTGAGCAAGCATGAACCGACAGTGGGAAGAAAAACTCCCCATTAACGGGAAGGAAAACCTCCGGCAGAACCGGGCTCAGTATGAACGGTCATCTGCCTCGACCGACTGGGGGTTACAGAAGACAGAGCAGAGACACAACAAGAGAGACAAAAAAGCACAGAAACACACATTGATCCAGTAATCTGTTCTACATTAGATGATAATAGCGGGTGAGCCGTCTTCTTTGGATGATGTCACATTTAACAGAACGCCAGACCAGGTGTACCTACTATGAAGATAAAAGAGAGAGAACAGAAAGTTAAAGCAGAAATGACAAAACGTAATGCATAATTGAAGAACAGTAGAACTCTATAGAGTGAGAAAATTAGATCCTGATGTCCTCCAGTAGCCCAAGCCCATAGCAGCAAAACTATAAAGGCTGCTCAGAGTAACATGAGCCACTCTAGTTATAAGCTTTGTCAAAAAGGAAGGTTTTAAGATTAGTCTTAAAAGTAGACAGGGTGTCTGCTTCACGGACCAAAACTGGGAGTTGGTTCCACAGGAGAGGAGCCTGACAGCTAAAGGACCTGCCTCCCATTCTACTTTTAGAGACTCTAGGTACCTTCAGCAGACCTGCAGTCTGAGAGCGAAGTCTTCTGTTAGAAACATACGGGGTAATCAGAGCTCTGATATATGATGGAGCTTGATTATTAAGGGCTTTATACATTAGAAGAAGAATTTTAAATTCTATACTTGATTTAACAGGAAGCCAATGAAGGGAAGCTAAAATTGGAGAAATATGATCCCGCTTGTTGATTTTCATCAGAACTCTTGCTGCAGCATTTTGGATCAGCTGAAGGCTTTGAACTGCATTTTGTGGACTTCCTGATAGTAAAGAATTACAATAGTCCAGCCTTGAAGTAACAAATGCATGGACTAGTTTTTCAGCATCACTCCTGGACAGAATGTTTCTAATTTTGGCGATATTCTGGAGGTGAAAAAAGGAAACTCTGGAAACCTGTTTAATATGGGATTTAAATGACATGTCTTGGTCAAAAATAACACCAAGGTTTTTTACTTTATTACCAGAGGCAGTGTTAATGGCATCCAGATTAAGTGATTGGTTAAGAAGTTTATGTTTTGAGGACTCTGGTCCAAAGATTACAACTTCGGTCTTGTCAGAATTTAGATGCAGGAAATTTAAAGTCATCCAGCTTTTGATGTCATCAAGACATGACTGCAATCGAAGTGATTGATTGGATTCATCAGGATTGAATCCAAAGTGTCATCAGCATAACAGTGGAAATTAATCCCATGCTGTCTGATAATTTTGCCGATCGGAAGCATATATATAGTAAAGAGAATTGGTCCAAGGACTGAACCCTGTGGTACTCCACAGGTGACCCTAGAGTTTGAGGAAGATTTATTATTAACATGAACAAACTGGAATCTGTCCGACAGATAAGATTTAAACCAGCCTAATGCTTTCCCCTTAATCCCTACAGTATGTTCAAGTCTTTGTAGGAGAATATTGTGATCAACTGTATCAAATGCAGCACCGAGATCTAACAGGACAAGTACAGACACAAGTCCATTATCTGAGGCCATGAGAATATCATTAGTGACCTTCACCAGAGCTGTTTCAGTGCTATGATGAGCTCTGAAGCCTGACTGAAACTCCTCAAGTAGGTCATTGCTTTGTAAATGTTCATAAAGTTGATTAGCAACTACTTTCTCAAGAATTTTAGATAAGAAAAGAAGATTAGATATAGGTCTGTAGTTTACTAGCTCATCTTGATCAAGAGAAGGTTTCTTAAGTAAAGGTTTAATAACAGCTACTTTAAAAACCTGTGGTACATATCCATTTACTAAGGATATATTAATCATGTCCAAAATAGGACCACTGATCAAAGGGAATACCTCCTTAAACAACTTGGTTGGGATTGGGTCTAACATACAGGTAGAAGGTTTAGATGAAGCTAAGATTTTAGATAGTTCAGAAAGCTCTACTGCTTCTAAACAGTTCAAACACTGTGCAGGTTCTAAAGATTCCTCCAATGCTGCCTCACTTACTGGGGATGAGGTAATCATGTTTGGGAGGATGCCAATTATTTTATTTTTAATGGCATCAATTTTATTTATGAAGAATCCCATAAAATCATTACTGCTAAGAGCTAAGGGAATGGATGGATCAACAGAGCTGCAGCTCTGAGTAAGTTTGGCAACTGTACTACAGAGGTATCTAGGATTATTTTTATTCTCTTCAATTAATGATGAAAAATATGCTGCTCTAACTCTGTGAAGGGTCTTGTTATACAACAATAGACTGTCCCTCCAGATTAAGTAGGATTTCTCTTGGTGTGTAGAGCGCCATTTTCTCTCCAATTTCCTAACATTGTGCTTCAAGGAACGCAGCTCTGAACCAGGGAGCCAGCTTCCTGTGAATTATCACCTTCTTTTTCAAGGGAGCTACATTGTCTAATGCAGAACGCAATGAGGAAGTCACACTGTTAGCAAAGGTATCGATTTGTAAATGGGAAGAAACAGCATTGCTGCCATCTACAGGGCATTTCTGCAATACTGAGGATATTAAAAGGGGGACAGACTCTTTAAGTTTTGATACAGCATTATCCGATAAAGATCTACTATAATGGAACCCTCTTTTGGGGGTGGAGAACTCAGTTAGATTAAACTCAAATGTTATTAAAAAATGATCAGACAGAACAGGGTTGTGAGAGAATACTGTTAATTCTTCACAATCAATGCCATATGTCAGCACAAGGTCCAAAGTATGTAGCTGAGAGTGCGTCGGTTTCTGCACATTTTGAGCAAAACCAATTGAATCTAGGATAGTTTTAAAGGCTACACTAAGGTTATCCCATTCAGTGTCAACATGGATGTTAAAATCACTCACTATAATAACCTTGTCAGTATTTAACACCAAATCAGATAAGAAATCTGACAACTGATCCAAAAACTGAGAGTAAAGGCCTGGTGGACGATACAAAACAATAAACAGAAGAGGTTTTATTGCTTTGCAGTTTGGATGAGGGAAACTGAGGGTTAAATGTTCAAAAGAACTGTAATTATTAATTGGCCTGGGACTAATTAATAAATCAGACTGAAAGATGGTTGCCACTCCTCCTCCTCTTCCCACAGATCTGGGAATGTGGAAATTAGAATAACTGGAGGGAGTTGACTCATTTATACTAACGTAGTCCTCTTGTAGCCAGGTTTCTGTGAGACAAAACAAATCAATCTGATTATCAGAAATCAATTCATTAACTAACAAAGTCTTTGGAGGGAGAGACCTTATATTTAATAGACCACATTTAATTCTTTTATTTTTTGGTTCAAAGTGATCCGTATGGATTTTTATTAGATTTTTATGATTTGTTCCCTTTAGATCAGTTTTTGATCTGTTAAGTTTTGGCCGTGGGAAAGACACCATCTCAATAGGATAATGGGTGGGTAACAGTACAGAACCTGCAGAGAGGTGTGTTAAACTACTGCTCTGCTTCCTGGTCTGGACCCTGGGTTGTCAGCATTTAGGAGATCTAATAAATCCGGCCAGATTCCTAGAAAGAAGAGCTGCACCATCCAAAGTGGGATGAATACCGTCTCTCCTGATCAGACCAGGTTTCCCCAGAAAGTTCGCCAGTTATGAATGTAGCCCACGTCGTTTTCTGGACACCACCTAGACAACCAGCGGTTGAATGACGACATGCGGCTAAACATGTCATCACTGGTCAGATCAGGCAGGGGACCAGAGAAAATTACAGAGTCCGATATTGTTTTAGCAAACTCACACACCGAAGCAACACCAACTTTGGTGACCTCTGATCGGCGTGACCGGGTGTCATTACCGCCAGCGTAAATAACAATTTTGCGGTATTTATGCTTATCCTTAGCCAGCAGTTTTAGGTAGGATTGTATGTCGCCCGTTCTGACCCCTGGTAGGCATTTAACTATAGTCCCTGGTTTCTTTAGTCCCACATTTCTTATTATGGAGCTGCCAATAATTAAGGTCGGCTCCTCGGCGAGACTGTCGCTCAGAGGGGAAAATTTGTTAGAAACGCAGACGGGTTGGTGGTGATCTGGGGGCTGAAATCTAGAGCTATGCTTACTACGAACCGTCACCCAGCCGGCCTGCTTAACCGGTTGTTCGAGTGCGGCTGTTGGTTCGCTACGTGAAGTTACTCTTTGTGGCTCCGCGCTAGCAAAGGAGCGGCTATCAGCTGGTTTTTCAACAGCATGGAGCCGGGTCTCCAGTTCTGACACCCTCGCCTCCAAAGCTACAAAAATACTACATTTATTACATGTACCATTATCACTAAAGGAGGCAGAGGAATAACAGAACATCTGACACAGAGAGCAGCAGATAGGAGACTTAGTCAGAGACGGAGAAGCCATTATGAGGCTAACGCTAGGCTAAAGCTAGGCTATCGCCCTGTTATCACGCCAAAGAACAAACCGTGTGAAACACGAGGAGTTCCCAAACGTGATGAGCAGCCACAGAAAATGTTTTAAAAGTGCTTATGTTTGGAAACAGATGTTACAGCAAAGAGGTTTAAAGATAAAAAGCGAGAGAGCCTGGAGCAAAAATCCGTCGTTCACACAGCAACAACAGGAAGTGACACAATACGCCTTACCGCAAACAGGAAGTCAGCCAGTCCCCTGTTTGCTGTTCCTTTATAAAAGTTGGATAATTCAATATGCCAGTATATAATCTCCAAAAGGATTTCCTCTGTCCCCCATTTGAATATTATTAATAACAATAATTATCTTTATGGTCATTGCAAGATACACAATTTTGCCCCTCTGCATAAAACCCATCCCTTAGAGAGCAGTGGGCTGCCATTGTGCAGCACCTGTGGAACACAATTGCTCAGGGACCCATATGGGACTTTCCAATGGGCCGTACTCTACTCCACACTCCTAGCTGAATTTTTTTGATACTTTTTAAAGGTGTACCGATCCGTTGTGGTGAAGAGAGAGCTGAGCCAAAAGGCGAAGCTCTCGATTTACCGGTCGATCTACGTTCCTACCCTCATCTATGGTCACGAGCTTTGGGTCGTGACCGAAAGAACGAGATCCCGGATACAAGCGGCTGAAATGAGTTTTCTCCGTATTGTGTCTGGGCTCTCCCTTAGAGATAGGGTGAGGAGCTCAGTCATCCGGGGAGGACTCAGAGTAGAGCCGCTGCTCCTCCACGTCGAGAGGAGCCAGTTGAGGTGGCTCGGGCATCTGGTCAGGATGCCTCCTGGACGCCTCCCTGGAGAGGTGTTCCGGGCACGTCCCACCGGGAGGAGACCCAGGGGAAGACCCAGGACACGCTGGAGGGACTATGTCTCCCGGCTGGCCTGGGAACGCCTTGGGATTCCTCCTGAGGAGCTGGCCCAAGTGGCTGGGGAGAGGGACGTCTGGGCCTCCCTACTGAAGCTGCTACCCCCCGCGACCCGACCCCGGATAAGCGGAAGACAACGGACGGACGGACTTTTTAAAGGTGCAGAAATCAAAAATAAATCATAGAAATGAATTACAAGTGTATCATTATCTAGTTAACCGTTTTATTTCCTTGAATAATACATGTAACATGTAATATTATATAAACTACTCATCATGTTCAAATCTTTTTCTCCACAGAAAGCTTTTAATAGTAAAGATTACGTTAAATACTTAAATGGTCAAATGAGAACAACAGACTGTTTATATTTATTAATTTTGGCAGGGCAAATTAAAATTCTTCTTCCTAAGAAGACTGATGGGCTGGAAATATGCAGTAAAACAGAACAGTTTCATAAAGAAAGCCACATATTTAAGGAATAAATTATAGTCAAACGATTGCAAAGTTCTCAACATGATTAAGAGAAATTAAGATAAAGCTTATCATTTGACCAAGATTTAAGAAAGTCAACTTATTGTTATCTTTTGGGATGGATGGGCTGGACCAAAGTGTGAGAAGGTGCTGTCACAATGATAACAATTTTATGAAAAATCAAGGCACTTTTAAGGTTGCCGAACAGGGAAGTCCAATTTTGTTTTTACATAATTTTGTTTGTTCAGAACCAAAGTGCAACCTGCCCTCCAGCCTGTAACATTGTTTTTTTGATGTGTTGCTTTCATAGATTGTCCTAAGACGTTTGCTGTGTGTAGTTAATTGACATCAATACAGTGAAATCAATGAAATCAAATGAGTGGAAGGCGCTACAGTCTTGCAAGTTCTCTAACACATTAGAAATTTACTGGCCAAGTACGCAGTTGCAACTACATTAAAAATAATAAATTTACAATACAAGCATTATTCATCTCTAATACAGGAACGTCAAATTAGCCTGAATCCTTTTACTAAAGTAAAGGATTAAATAAATAAATAGGCAGACAGCTTAACCCCCCCCAATATTAGACCCAAAGTTACGCCCTTGTCAGGCGCAACACAGAAGGGGGGGGGGGGGGGCTTAAAGCCACCACGTTTCTGGGTCTGTTGAGAACCAAAAGCGGTACAGTAGAGCAGAGCTCAGGCAGGGCAAGTAGAGTGATGCGGGATAGATAGAGGCGACAGAAAAGTTCCAATAGAGCCAGCCTGTGCGGTTTGAACCAAGTATTTCCAGCCTTCAAGGCTTGTGAGTAAGCTAGGCCACTACTCCCCCATTTATGTTATTTAATGTAAAGTAAACTCCAGAGTTAGCAGAGAAATCTTTGACCTATTCTGCAGTACACTGTAGCCACAGCTGTCCTGTGGCAGACAGAGCAGAGCTGCCATACAATTGGTGCCAGCAAGGCAGATGAAGTGTCTTGCCCAAGGACACTTGACAGACGGACAGAGCAAGGGTTCGAACCGACAACATGTGGGTTACAGGACAAATTCCTTCCACATAATATTTCTACAATTAGAGTATAATATCGGTTCAAAAAAGTAGATGAATTCTGCTCTGACAGAATTTCATAAATCAGGAGTTCATGCAGCTAATCAAAATAAAGTGTACGTTAATCTTACAGGAAGATTCATAAGTTGAGGTGTAATACCGACATAAAAAAACTGTTGTACACTGGTTTGATAGGTAAATTCCTAAATCAAGGTATTGTATGGCTGATAAAACAAATGTATGCTACTGAGACAGCATGAACTTGATATAGCTGTCAGTATATGCTACACCTATACCAATGTAACAACTTAATTTGACTGGAGAGAAAAAGTTTCACATTTCTTTTGGGAGTTCAGAAAAACAATTACTAAACTTTTCTAATCACTGTTGATCCTATGTGTCGTTGTGTATGGATATGGTTTAGTCAGTCAAGAAAAAATGACCAAATCAAAAGGTCAGCAACTAACCTGAGCATTCTGTAGAATATTGTTGACAAGCACTACTCTACGCCTCGCATTAAGTAGCTTCTTCACATAAGGATCCAGGTCTAGCACAACCTTCTGGTGTTCATTTATCCGGTATAACTCTGTGAAGCACATACAACAAATATAATCATTACACAAGCTCTGTTCAATTGCTTTGTTTGTTTTGTTATGTTCATAAAACAGTATGATTGTATACTGGTGCTTTAATAAATGCCTACAAAAATCAAACTGTGATAGTGTGATTTCATAGGTGCATAGCCACGTTATTTGACTTTCTTTTAGATTTATACGTTTGTAGCTCACTCGGGTTGCATACAAAGTTTTTATGAAAGATTACCACTTCCTGCTGGGGTGTTAGTTGTTATTTTGGTGTTTTTATGCTCAATTTGTTAGTAAATAAAGCTTATCGTGTTTATTTACAAGGAAGTGGCTAATGGCTATTAGCATCTCCGAGCGAAACAATGAACAATGTTCCAAGATCTAGTGAGAAAGAAAATTGGCAAAAAATATATGAGCCCAAGAGGGAAAAGACTGGAATGCCGCTGGAAATACAGTATGAATGTTGGTGTACATGGAAGCGGATGCTAAACTATGGGGGTATTATTGTAGCAATATTATTTGCAAATGTGTATGGAGAGTTGTGTGTCTATCTCAGTTTGCGTGTGTGCAGTCAGATTTGAAAATGTGTAAATAAATCTGTGAATGTGTGAGTCTGTATGAGGATCTACCAATGTGTAAATGTGTAAAACAACTTGTGTCTAATCCAGTTTGCAAATGTGTAAAAAAATCCAAAAATCTGTATTCAGATCTGCAAATGTGTGCTAAGATCTGCAATGTGTGCTACGATCCGCAAATGTGTAGATCTATAAGCAAATGTGTGCCAAGATCTGCAAATGTGTGCCAAGATCTGCAAATGTGTAGATCAATCTGCAAACACAAACAGAGACACTAATGGCTGAAGTATTTTTGCTCCAAGACCCAGAAATACAGACAAAGCATTGGTTACAAGTCACTTGCGAAGTTGAGAGCTATGGAATCACGACAGCTTGCCGCAAGTATATTTCTTTTTGGGTTTTTTTGCAGTTTGTATCAGTAATATTGTTGAGCTTGCTAAAAATGTAACATCAAGATCTGTGTACAAGTTGCCGTTCATCAAGTGGCATTAGCTAGCTAACCAGACAGAGGTAGCTTAGATGAACAGCACATATTTAGCAGCCCTTGATCACAGAGACTGGCGCAGCTGAAAGTCACAACGTAACATCATTGCAACTTAACATGAAGATAAGACATTGGTAAAACATTTTGGTTATTATTTAAGCTAAATAAACTCAAAGCCTATAGCATCTGTCATAAAGCTGGGGCAAGACAACAATGAAAGAGTGAACTTGTGACAATAGCATGAGGTCTGAATTGGCATAACTGTATCGAAGCGCCCATTTTCCTTAAGACTGTTTACTGTGACTAACCCACTGACATTTAAACTATCAGTAGCTATCTGTAATTGTCTTTTGGCTTTAGATTTGTTATACAGGCAGGGCTCTCAACTTTCACGCATTGACTGTGTGACACACGCATTTCACTGACTTCACACGCTCACACGCAACACATGGCATTTCTCACGCATAAAAATCACAAAGTCTGCGCTGCGGACGACAAAACTCCGCCTTATGCTGAGCTGTGTCGCTTCTTTCACAGCTTGTGGCCATCCGTAATTCCTGCTGCAGTTTGTGTTAACAGAGCGATCAGAGTTCTGAATAATTTTAGTCTTAACCAGTGGTGAAAGTAAGCCGGTACGGTCCTGTACTGCGTACACAGGAGGAAAGGGGGTGGGGGTGGGGCAAGAGCTGCTGCCAGATATTGCCTTCATTCAGAACCAGGCATGGCTGCACTCTGGATCATAAAACAGTTCTGCTAACCAGGGGTCCGTTCTTCGTACGTTGCTTAAAACATCCAAGATCAAATGACACATCCAAGATGATTTCATCCGGCTAATCATGATCCGGCTAATTGGGTTCTTCGAACACACCTGTTGTTTACGATTAGTATGGCTGGATTGAGTTATCTGAGACAACTGCGCGTTCATGCGTTTGTTTAAAAGGGGAAATGTATCGATAGTACAAACATTGATCAGCAACGCTGCTATTGGCTGTTCAGCATGGCCAAAGAACGCCCACAGTTTTTCTCCCAAGCAGAACAAAAGCTTGGAAGGTTATGCCGAATTTACGTCATTAATTAAAACACCTCAAAATCTGTTAAAGCCAGGAGAGAGGGCTGGCAAAAAGCAGCAGACAAATTAATGCATAAATACTGTCCATGGTAGATGTTTCTATCACTTACTATCATTTTAATAATCTCGTATTTACTTTGTTCTTTTATGTCAGAGCCTTCACAGGACCCACTAGACATGGGGACAAGTAAAAGTGAAATACAAGAATATTCTACAAAATGGTAGCCTTTAATTATTATACTTTATTTTAAAAAGGCACTTGTTATGTCAAGAGATCCAAATTTCAGTGTCATTCCTTAGACACGGGAAGTAAAGGACGCATGCAAACTGGGATTTTTAACAAAAAATTATTTATCTATAAAAAAAAATGAAGTTCTTCCTTTTCCAAGTCATCCACAGTTTACACGGTAAAACTGTATTGCTCCGTGGCTAGATAATCCATCCATAGTTTTTTCTAATACAATATACGGCTCGACAGGAAGCAAGCCTTTCAAAGTAAACTAAACTTCACAATAAAATGGCCCGAACAAATCTTCTTACTGAATAGGATAAAAATAAAAAGCAAACCATCATACAAATAACTTAAATATTTTAGATTTATGGCTCCAACACCACTTTTTCCTCTTTAAAAGCCACTGTTAAATGATTTGTTTGTCTGTTTATAACAGCCACCAAGAAAATCTCTCTACAATAACACTGTCGCGCTGCGCTCAAGGATCCTTTCTTTTGCGCAATTGAATACGCGATTAATTCGAAAAACTCTGCAAATTATTCTTGCACCTTCCGCAATAGGTTGCAGTCGTAAAAATGGACATGGCTACGGCAGACTTCCCTATCTCCTCCGCTTATACAGCCGTGATCTAATCTTGTTTACATGAAATAAGCCTGCTCTCGAGCAGGCTTAAGCTGGCGCACATGTTGCTATGACAACAAGTGCAGGATGTCTTTCGAAGAACCAAACGATCCAAGATCATGCCAAATCGTCAACAATGAAATCCTGCTAACTGAGTTAGCGACGTACGAAGAACGGACCCCAGAATACAGATTTGTAGATTTTTTACACATTCGCAAACCAGATTACACACACACACACTTTCAGATTTCAGATAGACACACAAATCTCCTCACATTTATTTACACATTTTCAAATCCGACAGGCACACACAAATTGAGATACAGGCACACAACTTTCCACACACATTAGTAAATAATATTGCTGCAATAATACCCCCATACTAAATCTGCTGAGGCTCAAATGTGACCGGATAGTTGACTGATGTGAATAAATGTTCTGAGGCTCTTAAAGTTGCTGTACATCTGCATATTTGATTAATAACAGTTGGTCTTCGAACACGCCAAGCTGCTGCTTTACTACAAGGCATTGCAGATTGTCAGGCTCAGGCTGGCATTATTTAATTTTGATTAATTAATTAAGCAAGCCAGGCTGCACAGTGGCGCAGTGGGTAGTGCTGTTGCCATGCAGCAAGAAGGTCCTGTGTTCAAGTCCCACCCTTGCCCTGGGCCTTTCTGCACGGAGTTTGCATATTCTCCCTGTGCATGCATGGGTTCTCGGGCTTCCTCCCACAGTCCAAAATATATGACTGTTAGGTTAATTGGCCTCTCTAAATTGTCCTTAGGTGTGTGCGAGAAAGGTTATTTGTCTTTCTGTGTTGCCCTGCGGTCGACTAGCGATCTGTCCAGGGTGTACACCGCCTCTTGCCCATTGACAGCTGCACCCTTTGCGACCCCACAAAGGATAGGCGTGTTAGAAAATGGATGGATAATTAAGCAAACCGGCATAATGATAGTCTTGCAATACTGTCGGTAGATGGCGCCATGTCTGTTTATATCTGCTAATATAATGGGGCTATATTTATCCACAAAAAGGACTATAAAAACATGGCTTGGTGTATATAACCTTATTTTATCATGATCAAAAGGTTTTTCGTCCTTTTTAAGCATATAATGTGGCGATATACCTTTAAACAGTTTTTTAATTTGATTTTAAAAATCAAAGTCAACGAAATGATTACCTGTGGCCAAGTTGTCTATATGCTCTCTTAGTTCCACCTGGCTTTCTCTGCAAAAAACACAATTTTGAAAATAATCCACAAGAAAATGAAATGCTGAAAAGAACGAAAGATGAGCATCTATCGCGTAGGCCTGTCACTACCCGATCCGTACCGGTAGCGCGACCCGTTCCATCAGCTCATTTGCGCACGCGCGAACAGAATAACTTCCGGTAGACAATATTTCTTTTTTTTTTTTTCTTTTTTTTTTTTTTAAATAGCAAAAATGTTTCCCAGTTGTGGTTAGGGAAATAAAAATATAGACACCATTTCTTAACGTACATAAAAACTAGGAGTATAGAAACATATTTTATTTCGAATATTCTTCAGGGTTTGTTTTATCATTTATTTGATTTGCATATGTATTTGTGTATTTTGTACTTAATAAATGCATTTTAAAAAAGTATGCCTTGGCTTTGTTATGTGTTCTTTGTTCTATTCCCTGTTCGTTTTTTTTTTATAAAAAATAAACAATGCGGGTACTTTAAAGGTATACTATGCAACTGGGATTGATTTTCCAGCGAGGCGCCCCCCAGAGGGCGAAAGTAAAAGTGCACTGTCGTAAATATGCTCAGCTGTTCTCCTGGTTTATCCGTTAAGCCAGGCGCGGTTGTTTTGAGCTTAGCAGACAGGCGAACGCAACGAATACAAAAGTCGAAAAAACGGCAGTACAAACAATGACTAACAGTGAAACTATGAACATGCACACAGAGAGACAAGCTTTGCGCGACCGGCGGAGCTACCGGGTGGGCGGGCGGGGGAAAGAGACAAGCTTTGCGCGACCGGCGGAGCGACCGGCGGAGCGACCGGGCGGGCGGGGGAAAGAGACAAGCTTTGCGTGACCGGCGGAGCGACCGGCGGAGCGGGCGGGCGGGGGAAAGAGACAAGCTTTGCGCGACCGGCGGAGCAACCGGCGGAGGCGGAGCGGGGGAGACAAGCTTTGCGCGCATATCGAGTTAGTTTTTTTTTTTTGGAATGTTGGGAGGCGGTAGCGTGAGGGAAACCCTACAATGTTACTTACAATCGCATCAGCAGAAACGCGAGGTCCGCGTCAGCCTTGCAGCCTTCTTTTTCTTTTAGCTCTCGCCATTCGGAAAAAGCTTACCCAATGTTCACCCGTGTACGACTCCTCTCTCTTTCCAGAGCCCTTTTCCTCTTTCTTGCCTGCTCCGACATGGGCTTTCGCTGTTTTATCGCTGGTTCCGCCATGATAACTGCACAGATATCGCCACTGCGCTAGCAACAAACATGTTCTCGCCGTAAAGCAAGACCGACTCTCGCGATCTTGCACGAGATTCTGAGCCTGTGGGCGCGGGCCGAGGGCTCCTGCAGTTGCAAATGCGGTATTTCCCCCACAGACCACCAGGGCGGCCAAGAAAACCTTTGTTCAACCTGAAATGACTCATTTAATTATCCAAAACGGTATGGAACACATTAATTAACTGAAAAATGTTGCATAGTGTGCCTTTAATGACGGGGTCTTCTCTTGTTCATGATTTGTACACCAGAGGGCGCCAAACTCTTAATCGATAGTTTTAACTTTCTAATAAAAATAATTTTTAGTACAAGATTATTTGTATAACAAAATTCACCTTATAATTAAGGATGAAATATTTTTTCCCAGTCCTGTTTAAAAGGACTAATAATAAAACTAATAGCGCATTCAGACAAAACGTTATGCAATGATATATTCCCGGACTTCTGAGCATATCCGATGATGACGTCAAGCAATACAATGGAGAGAATGTAAAACGCATCAATTTCTTCCAGAAAAATCTTAAATATTTCTATACAATATAATTTAGCATTCTTTAATGATTTAAGTATAGCAATAAGTATTTTCAGTACCGTAATTACATTATTTTTTGGCAACCCGGAAGTTATTCTGTTCGCGCGTGTGGAAATGAGCTGATGGAATGGATCGCGCTACCGGTACGGATCGGGTAGTGACTATGGCCGTTTCTCAATTCACGAGAACGCGAGTACAGACTCGTGTTCTCGTCAAGTCCGGTCTTGGCGAGAACACAGGAAGATCAGACTTGACAAGAACGCGAGCACGCAGCACGTATGGTGTATTGGAACAGAAGCGTACTTGTGACGTCATGAGACGCACAGTTCTTTAGCATTTCTTTAACATTCAAAACTATTTATATACTACACCACAATAAATCTTATTGAAAAATATTTTAAAACAACATTTTTAATATATATATACATATATATACACACATATGTATATATACACACATATATATACACATATATATATATATATATATATATATATATATATATATATATATATATATATACACACATATGTATATATACACACATATATATACACACATATGTATATATACACACATATACATATATATATATATATATATATATATATATATATATATATATATATATATACACACATATATATATATATATATATATATATACACACATATATATATATATATATATACACACATATATATATATATATATACACACATATATATATATATATATACACACATATATATATATATATATATATATATATATATATACACACATATATATATATATATATATATATACACACATATATATATATATATATATATATATATATATATATATATATATATATATACACACATATATATATATATATATATATATATATATATATATATATATATATATATATATATATATATATATATATATATACACACATATATATATAAAAAAATATACATATATATATATATACGTTCCAAAAAGAACCCGTGGTAGGCGAAATCCGTGAAGTAGTAACTTTTATTTTCTTTACAATTATTATACAATGAAATACTCCATAGTACATTGAAACCAAAGAACACAACCTTTTTACAGGCCCAAGTATTTGTTTAACAAATAAAAGTACTGTATAAACGTTTTTTGTTTTTTTACAAATAACTACTGTGCTGTAAAATACTAATTTGATCATCAATACGAACTGAATGCTTCAAATTGCGGAGATCAGCACCGCCCCACCGCGACCCGAGTCATTGTATTAGAACGGGAGAAAATGAAAAATGATTATGAAAAAAATACGAAGTACAGTAGGACATATAGTGACTCACGTGTATTTCACTGCTCTTCTGACTGAGTCGCTGCATCATGACCACGCTCTGTAGCGTTTTTTGTTTCTAAAGCCCGCGGTGCTGGTGTGTTTTTTTTCGGGAGAAGAACATAGTTATCGGTAGTTGTTGTCGCTCTTCTTACTTCTGGGCAAAAAGATTCTTATAAACCGACATGCCAACACCGATTATTTTTGAGAACTGTAATGAACGGCAGCGGCTCATCAATGCAAGTCCGTGAAGCAGCGAGACCGTGAAAGGTGAACCGCGATATGGCGAGGGCTCACTGTGTGTATATATATATATATATATATATATATATATATATATATATATATATATATATATATATATATATATATATATATATAGTTTCCTCTGAGTCACTGTGTAGAGCTTCTAATTGGTGCTGATTGGAAGTGGAGGCAGCTGGCCTGACGTCTGGACAAGTGACAGATGGAGCTATATCTATATATATATATATATATATATATATATATATACATATATATATATATATATATATATATATATATATATATATATATATAATCAGTGGCGCAAAAAGTGGGTATGCACTATATGCAGTGCATAGGGGCGCAGCACCATGGGGGCGCTAAAGTGATGGTAAAAAAAAAAAAGTTTTGGTATTTTCTATATGTAGCTGCTATTGTGCTTTTCTTTAACATTTTTGAATTTCCTCAATGTTTTAAATAACATTTTAGAACAAAACATGTTAGAGTAGACGCCCTATGTCATAAGATTCCACCGTAGAATTTTGACACAAGAGGGAGCGGGGAGAAGCATCCCGCTGCAGCCTGCGGGAAGGCTGCAGCGGGATGTACTTGGGAGCGGGGGCGCCGTGAGCGCTGAGCGAGCAGATAGAATAGCCTACGAGTAGTGAGTTTAGTTGTCTATGGAAAATGGATAAATCAAGAAAGCTGTGGGGGGCGAAAAATAAAAAAAGGAAGAGGGAAAGGGAGATGGCATGTCAAGGGATGCAACAGCAGTTAAACAAGTGGATGGTGAAAGGCAACAGGTAGGAATTAAAGTTTGACGGCTGTGCTTGGAGGCTTGAAAATAACGTTATTCACGTTAAGAGACTAGCTAGCGATTACTAACATAGCAGCCAAATGGGGGTTCACAGCTTGCTTAGAATGTGCAAAACCGAGGTTGCTGAGTTGAAAACTGGAAAATATAAGGCAGGAATTTGCTTAAGCGAGGCGGTGAATTGGCGGGGCGACAAGTTTTGCGCGGATCGACTGGGGGGGGGAGGCGGTAGCGTGAGTATAGCGCTGCGGGAAACCCTGTAAGGTAGCAGGTACAATACAGGACAAGAATCTGGAAAACAGATACATAAACTGGTTTACCATGGAATCATGCATAGATTTGCTTCCGTTACTTAGGCTTGGATATTCATACAATATGAATATATATGGGCTGCACAGTGGAGCAGTGGGTAGCACTGTTGCCTTGCAGCAAGAAGGTCCTGGGTTCAAGTACACCCCTGGGTCTTTCTGCATGGAGTTTGCATGTTCTCCCTGTGCATGCGTGGGTTCTCTCCGGGTACTCCGGCTTCCTCCCACAGTCCAAAAACATGACTGTTAGGTTAATTGGCTTCTTCAAATTGTCCTTAGGTGTGAATGGTTGTTTGTCCTGTTTGTCTCTCTGTGTTGCCCTGCGACAGACTGGCGACCTGTCCAGGGTGTACCCCGCCTCTCGCCCAGTGAACGCTGGAGATAGGCACCAGCAACCCCCGCGACCCCATGAGGGATCAAGCGGTTTGGAAAATGGATGGATGGATGAATATATATGAACAGACTAGCTTGTGTTTGCTAACAGTGGGAATGTAGCAGCCAAATGGGGGTTTACAGCTAGCTTCTAGCTTAATGCAAAACCAATGTTGCTGCGCTGACATAGTGGAAAATATAAGGTAGCATGTACAATAAATGACCAGAATCCAGAAAACATAACTTATGCAGTAACTCATGCATAAATAATATGCAATAAAGATGTTGTTTTACCATTAGCTGTTCATGTTAGCTGTGCTGTCAGACATGTAGGCTGCTTTACATTTGTTGGGTGACATGGAAGCTGTAATTACAGGGTCACATCTCTCTCTCTAAAGGTCTGTGCTAAGGCTATCCATATTTCTACTTTTTAAAATCCAAAATGTGAATGTAATTTCAACAGCAGCAAAACCTTACTGCATAATAGTTGTCTTATCTGATGCCATCACTAGGCTGATTTAGAAAGGCTGCATTAAGTTGCATTGGTTATAATGATAATGTTAATGTTTGTCAATTTGCAACTGTTTATTATGTGTTAACATTGTTAATAATATACCATCTAATTATTATTATGGTAGGCCTACAGTGGCTGATATACTTTAAAATAAACCTTTATTATTTGAAGACCATACATGATGATGTCTGGCACTTATTTATTTATTTTAATCTGGGGGGGGGGGGGGGCGCCAAAACTGATGCTGCATACCCCTCTTATACTGGGTAGTTGCGCCCCTGTATATAATTCACCAATGTCTAAAGCTCTGATGCCTTCACGGAGCAGATGCAATTTTGGAGAGACTAAGTCACAAAAACTTGGACGTGTAGACCTGTATCTCTCTACCTAATATTAGAAAAATCACATTATAATATAAACAATATCTTTTAATCTTACTTGTGAAAAGTTATCCCTCGAGCCCAGACGTCAATAGTCCGTCGATTTAAACAAAAATAAGCCGCACAGTGCTGAGGTATCATTAGTGTGTTCAGCTTGAATCAGCAGGTTAGAGTAGCAGGTCGACCGCCCCAAGATGGCGGCCGTAATTCCTGCGCGGCGACAGTCAATGCGGGGTCTACTCTTATATTATGTCTATGTATGTGAGAAACGGCCCGAGTCTGTGGCCGTTTCTCAATATGCGTTCTTGAGCGTTCTCGTGTGCTCGTGACACGTCATCAGCCTCAGCCCGAGCACTGTTCCAATCATAGACATCATATACGTAGACGCCCCATTGTATGCTGCCGGCCGCTAGGCCGACGTGCCTACAGGGCGGCCATCTTGGGTCAGACCACAGATCAGACAGCTGCTGTCAAAATGAATAGGAGGCAGTTCAGATCTCATTTTAATCATATGTTCACAATGGTCGTGACCTTTCAGACAGATTACACATATTTATTCAGAACCAAAACTATTTAAACTCAAGTCAAACTGGATGAAAAATGTACACGCACTTACATATTTTGCAGTTACATATTAATCTAATATACACACAGATTATACACACATAAATCTCTCTCTCTTTCTTCCAATATATATATATATACCGTATATATATATATATATACGGTATATATAGGCTATATACACAGACACTGATCTACAGACAACAGCACTGATCTAAATAGGAGCAAAACTATATACAGACAAGTGAGAGCAGAGGTGCCTATAACAGCATTTAAAAATTATATAATACAACCCGCAATCTGGGAAAAAAAAAAATCAACAAAAAACCTAATAACGCATCTTAGAATCAAATACATTAAAAAAAATAGTAAAAACTGTACAATATTTTGTAAATCATGTCTGTCCAGTAATTTAGGACCATTTTGTTTTGTTTTTTGGTGTTTAATGTACTTTTCTCTACTTCCATCCCTGCTACCCATTAGCACATATTGTGTTATGCCGGAAAACTGTAACTGTAAAGCATGAGGATGATCTATCATAAAATCTTACTTATGGAAGGTAATTCCTCAGGATCTGGTTCCTAGTGTCCTTTTATTTGCGCACCCATAAGCGGAGTAAAAGTCGGGCTTCCTGGGACGTAGCTCTGGAAGTTTGCTTACTTTCAATACAAAATCGAAATTATTTATTAAGTTAGACAATAATTTAATTAAATCAATTGGTCCCATGTAGCCCCTAAAGGGGTGACGTTTTCAGTCAGTTGATTTATCTGGAAATCGGGTGAGAATTCACCGGATTCACAGTGTCTGAAAACATAAAGTACATTTTCCTGTATTGACTTGTATTCTGTCTGACTGCAGCTTGGTCTGACCTAAGATGGCCGCTCTGTCGGCACGCCTCTCAACCGAGGATGCGGCGTCTACGTATTCATGTCTGTGGTTCCAATACCGAGAATGCCAAATCGAGAACGCGCCGAATTCCCCGGATGTTGTTCTCGCCCGCCCTCTTTATCGAGCATGCATCAGAGCAGACTTGTGCGTTCTTCAGACTGACCGCTTGCCCACAATGCACCGCGGCAAGATAATTTTTGGGGTTTTTAGAAATTAAAAATGTTGTTTTAAAAAAATATTCAATAAGATTTATTGTGGTGTAGTATATAAATAGTTTTGAATGTTAAAGAAATGCTAAACAACTGTGCGTCTCATGACGTCACAAGTACGCTTCTGTTCCAATACACCATACGTGCTGCGTGCTCGCGTTCTTGTCAAGTCCGATCTTCCTGTGTTCTCGCCAAGACCGGACTTGACGAGAACGCGAGTCCGCACTCGCGTTCTCGTGAATTGAGAAACGGCCTGTGTTCTTACTGACCGCTTTCCCAGAATGCACCGCGGCAAGATAATTTTTAGGCTTTTTAGAAATTAAAAATGTTGTTTTAAAACATTTTTCAATAAGATTTATTGTGGTGTGGTATATAAATAGTTTTGAATGTTAAAGAAATGCTAAAGAACTGTGCGTCTCATGACGTCACAAGTACGCTTCTGTTCCAATACATCATACGTGCTGCGTGCTCGTGTTCTTGTCAAGTCCGATCTTCCTGTGTTCTCGCCAAAGACCGGACTTGACGTCGCGTTCTCGTGAATTGAGAAACGGCCAAGGCCTACAGTCACTCTGAGTTTTTTTTTTTTTATTATTGAAATGTCACGTGACAATCGGATAGTTGAACGTAACGGGTTCTGATCTATAATCTAGTTTACCTGACTGAGTGCACATGTAAATCCAGCTGCTGGATCGTTGGTCTAATAAGCTCGAGTAGCCCTTCAGCTACAGGATCGGCACCGGGCGAAGCTTCCACCAGAGCGACAGCAGCCATTCCCCTCAGATAGCAGAAAAGCAGCCAGGAAGCCACGTGATCGAGACGCTTATTAGACTACTACCAATGCTACGTTCAATGACAACACGGGACTTGACCACTCGAGGTTCACGAGCGAACTAAAGCTAATAATACGCCAACGAAATTCGGGTATCAGCCTTATAAGCACCAACTTTAACACCTCATAAAGATGCTTTTTTTTTTTTTTTGCAAACCCCAGATGTTTGATTACTTACCTCAATCTTATTATTATTATTTTTGATTTAATAAATGAAACACATTTTAACAATACGTCATAAAATTTTAGCAAATGTATGTCTGAAATTTTGTGTATAATAACCTAAATAAACTTGGTTGCGAGGCATTTTGCTGAAGTAAGATTTAGAAGGCAAAAGGTACCCTCGGAACTGACCTGGATTGCGGTTTCTATGTTACCGCGGACATTGAACATAACTGTCTCTCCATTTCCTTCCCCAGTCCTACAAGCTGCACCATTTTAGCCACATAGGTGGTTGTGCCGATACGGGACGCGACTTTAGTTTATTTCTTCCGTTAACTGGCAGCTTCAAGTCAGTTCTTTCACTTTATGCAGCTACTGAATAGGAACACAGCATCTTATCTTTCCTTTAAAACCAGTCTCACAAGGATCCCTATAGGAACATAGAGCCTTGGAGCTAGCTGCTAAAGTTACCCATACCAGATTCCTCAGTCCTTTCGCCACCGACGCAGCATTAACAGTAAGTACAAATCATACATGCTATTACTAGAGATATGGAAACACTCAAGACCCAGAATGTTTGTTTGTTAGGGTAAAAACACGTGCAACTATGCCACCATTGCTTTTTAAAAGCAACTTTAATGCGGGTTGTACAAAAGTATCTGGTTAACGTTGTATCAGCATGACAGAAAACTGAAACTTAGCAGCTTTCCATAAGAAGGTATTGTTCATATAGTTCATGTAACAATTTAACTTTTACGTTTGGGTTCTAATTGCATTACTAAGCATCATATTGGTCTGTCCATAATCTATCCATCCATTCATCCGATAAAAACGGACAATATATTATTTGTTTGTTTTTACATTGTATATATTAAACACAATCTATGTCTTAGAGAAACTATATTTTTGACTATTTATTTTTTACATTTATAATGGTTATACGACCATTGTGTATCGTGACTATAGGAGGCGCTGTTTCTTCTGCGCACCTTGGCCGTTTCTCAATATGCGTTCTTGAGCGGTCTCTTGTGCTCGTGACACGTCATCAGCCTCAGCCCGAGTACTGTCAGATATATATATATATATATATATATATATATATATATATATATATATATACACACACACAGTAATGGCCTTAATTTGGGTAGAGGATCGTCCCGTGTCTTGACGGACAGCCAATCGGCAAATTAAGGCCATTACTGTGTGTGTGTGTGTGTATATATATATATATATATATATATATATATATATATATATATACACATATATACACATATATACACATATATATCAACGCTCACGTGGGCAATGACAGTGGGACCTGGAGGGGCGTGGTTGGGAGGAATGGCCCACCTGATCTGAACTCGAGTGGTGTTTTGTTGTTGGACTTCTGTGCTCGTCATGGATTGTCCATCACAAACACCATGTTCAAGCATAAGGGTGTCCATATGTGCTCTTGGCACCAGGACACCCTAGGTCGCAGTTCAATGATCGATTTTGTTGTCGTTTCATCTGATCTGCGGCCGTATGTCTTGGACACTCGGGTGAAGAGAGGGGCGGAGCTCTCCACCGACCACTACCTGGTGGTGAGTTGGCTCCGATGGCGGGGGAGGAAGCCGGTCCGACCGGGCAGGCCCAAACGCACTGTGAGGGTTTGCTGGGAACGTCTAGCAGAGTCCCCTGTGAGGCGGGGCTTTAACTCCCACCTCCGGGAGAACTTTAAACACGTCCCGAGGGAGGCGGGGGACATTGAGTCTGAATGGACCATGTTCCACGCCTCTATTGTTGAGGCGTGGAACACACACACATATATATATATATATATATATATATATATATATATATATATCAACGCTCACGTGGGCAATGACAGTGGGACCTGGAGGGGCGTGGTTGGGAGGAATGGCCCACCTGATCTGAACTCGAGTGGTGTTTTGTTGTTGGACTTCTGTGCTCGTCATGGATTGTCCATCACAAACACCATGTTCAAGCATAAGGGTGTCCATATGTGCTCTTGGCACCAGGACACCCTAGGTCGCAGTTCAGTGATCGACTTTGTTGTCGTTTCATCTGATCTGCGGCCGTATGTCTTGGACACTCGGGTGAAGAGAGGGGCGGAGCTCTCCACCGACCACTACCTGGTGGTGAGTTGGCTCCGATGGCGGGGGAGGAAGCCGGTCCGACCGGGCAGGCCCAAACGCACTGTGAGGGTTTGCTGGGAACGTCTAGCAGAGTCCCCTGTGAGGCGGGGCTTTAACTCCCACCTCCGGGAGAACTTTAAACACGTCCCGAGGGAGGCGGGGGACATTGAGTCTGAATGGACCATGTTCCACGCCTCTATTGTTGAGGCGGCTAGTCGGAGCTGTGGCCGCAAGGTTGTCGGTGCATGTCGCGGCGGCAACCCTCGAACCCGCTGGTGGACACCAGCGGTGAGGGAAGCCGTCAAGCTGAAGAAGGAGTCCTACCGGGCTTTTTTGGCCTGTGGGACTCCGGAAGCAGCTGATGTGTACCGACAGTCGAAGCGGCAGGCGGCTCGGCTGGTCGCCGAGGCAAAAACGCGTGAGAAGAGTTCGGAGAGGCCATGGAGAAAGACTTCCGTACGGCTCCGAAGCGATTCTGGTCCACTATCCGGCGTCTCAGGAGGGGGAAGCAGTGCAGTACCAACACTGTTTACAGTGGGGGTGGTGTGCTGCTGACCTCAACTCGGGGCGTCGTGCGTCGGTGGGCGGAATACTTCGAAGACCTCCTTTATCCCACCAACACGTCTTCCATTGAGGAAGCAGAGCCTGAGGACTCTTGGTCGGGTTCTCCCATCTCTGGTGCTGAGGTTGCCGAGGTTGTTAAAAAGCTCCTTGGTTGCAAGGCCCCGGGGGTGGATGAGATTCGCCCTGAGTACCTTAAGGCTCTGGATGTTGTGGGGCTGTGTTGGTTAACGCGGCTCTGCAACATTGCATGGACATCGGGGGCAGTTCCCCTGGATTGGCAGACTGGGGTGGTGGTCCCCCTATTTAAAAAGGGGGACCGGAGGGTGTGTTCCAACTACAGAGGAATCACACTCTTAAGCCTCCCTGGTAAGGTCTATTCAGGGGTTCTGGAAAGGAGGGTCCGTCGGATAGTCGAATTTCGAATTCAGGAAGAGCAGTGTGGTTTTCGTCCTGGCCGTGGAACACTGGACCAGCTCTTTACCCTCAGCAGGATTCTTGGGGGGGCATGGGAGTTTGCCCAACCAGTCTACATGTGCTTTGTGGATCTGGAGAAGGCATTCGACCGTGTCCCCCGAGGGATCCTGTGGGGGGTACTCCGGGAGTATGGAGTACCGGACCCTTTAATAAGGGCTGTCAGGTCTCTGTACGACCGGTGCCAGAGTCTGGTCCGCATTGCCGGCAGTAAGTCGGACTCGTTTCCGGTGAGAGTTGGACTCCGCCAAGGTTGCCCTTTGTCACCGATTCTGTTCATAACTTTTATGGACAGAATTTCTAGGCGCAGCCAAGGTATTGAGGGGATCCGTTTTGGTGGCCTTAGGATTGCGTCTCTGCTATTCGCGGATGACGTGGTCCTATTGGCTTCATCAGGGCGTGATCTACAGCTCTCACTGGAGCGGTTCGCAGCCGAGTGCGAAGCGGCCGGGATGAGGATCAGTGCCTCCAAATCCGAGACCATGGTCTTGAACCGGAAAAGGGTAGAGTGCCTTCTCCGGGTTGGGGAGGATGTGCTGCCCCTAGTGGAGGAGTTCAAGTATCTTGGGGTCTTGTTCACGAATGAGGGGAAGATGGAGCGGGAGATCGACAGGCGGATTGGTGCAGCGTCTGCTGTGAAGCGGGCGCTGTACCGATCCGTTGTGGTGAAGAGAGAGCTGAGCCAAAAGGCGAAGCTCTCGATTTACCGGTCGATCTACGTTCCTACCCTCATCTATGGTCACGAGCTTTGGGTCGTGACCGAAAGAACGAGATCCCGGATACAAGCGGCAGAAATGAGTTTTCTCCGTAGTGTTTCTGGGCTCTCCCTTAGAGATAGGGTGAGGAGCTCAGTCATCCGGGGAGGACTCAGAGTAGAGCCGCTGCTCCTCCACGTCGAGAGGAGCCAGTTGAGGTGGCTCGGGCATCTGGTCAGGATGCCTCCTGGACGCCTCCCTGGAGAGGTGTTCCGGGCACGTCCCACCGGGAGGAGGCCCAGGGGAAGACCCAGGACACGCTGGAGGGACTATGTCTCCCGGCTGGCCTGGGAACGCCTTGGGATTCCTCCTGAGGAGCTGGCCCAAGTGGCTGGGGAGAGGGACGTCTGGGCCTCCCTACTGAAGCTGCTACCCCCGCGACCCGACCCCGGATAAGTGGAAGAAGACGGACGGACGGATATATATATATATATATATTAGGGCTGGGCGATATAGAAAAAAAACTTATCGATTAAAAAAATGCATATTGATCGATATCGATAATTATTGAAAATATTTAAATAAAGAACACAAACACAGAATAATTTAAACACAATTAAATCTTGCTTGTGCTTGTTTTTCAGTCTATTAATTAAAAAATTAGAACCTTGATTGAATGTAGAACTGGTGCTACAGTTTTCATAGGATCATTTATTTGGCAGCGGTGACAACTAGGGCTGGACGATAATTCAATAACAATATATATCGATCGATAGACGTGTGGCGCGATAGGAAAAAATAGGGTCGATAATAGTTTGATAGAAACAGTTTTCCTTCCTTCCGGCCTATCATATTAGTTCACTACTTCCTCTCGACCAATCGTAATCGCGGACCCAGGCACGTCGTCACAAAGCGCCGCCCTCTCAAACCACAACACAGAGCATGTGGATGTGTCGCAGCAAGGAGCGGCGGAGGAAACAGTCCCAAAACGGGGTTTTACTAGTTCGCCAGCCTGACAGAAATAAACCACAGTGATTTGTAAAACTTGCAAGGAACCGGTAAAAACAGAGTCTGGTAACGCAACCAACTTGTTTCATCACGCAAGCCGCTCACTCTGCACGAGCTGCTGCGCGGGCTGTGCAGCTCCGCGCGACACCGCGGGCATGCTGCTGTTGTCTGCAGTTAAAAAACCTGGCTTCAAACAACTACTCGCTACTCCGCGAGGTATAAAGTCCGCGATATAAAGTTCCGGGACGCAAGTTTTTCTCTAACAGCGCTCCCTAAATTGTCCAACGAGTACCGTGAATCAGTGCAAAATGAGCTGCAGCCTGTGTCCTTACACGCCACAACCTCGGACCTGCGTCAGCCTCTCAATTATGAAACCTGAGAAGTAACTAGTGTATTCCCACCTAAATAGGCTATTTTATTTATTTATTTATTTGGTATATTTATTTTGGTCTTTATTTAATAATAAAGTCTTTATTTAATAACATAACTCAGGTCTCTTAAGTTATTTTTCTTAAAAAAAATGCTGTTATGGTTAAAAAAGTTGGTTAAATAAAGATTTAATTGGAATTCTGTGTTTGTGTTCTTTATTAAAATTAAATAATTTAGCAATATCATAAAATGTCCAGGCAGAGCTGCACATAAAATATGGTTTTAAATATTTTCAATAATTATCGATATCGATCAATATGCATTTTTTTTATCGATAACCTTTTTTTCTATATCGCCCAGCCCTAGTGACAACGCTTGACCTGAAAGGAAAATTTGTTGGTGTAGTTGATTCAGGCTGATAAACAAGAAAATCAGCTAAAGACAACATATAGCTTCTACTAATTGTGTATTAAATTCTTTATGCTAAAAGTCTTCAAAGTTAAAAGTGATGGAAGGTATGAGCCATAATTAATTTGTTTTACAATACCCAGTCATTAACATCCTTTGTGATGGTGAGCCAATAATACCCAGCAATAACCCTGTCTCGAGTGGCCATTGTGGTTGCCAGTACCAGGATTATTGTGGCACTCCATCAAGACAGATGTTCTTTCTTTCTCAGAAAGTACCACAAGCCGCATGAACTGCCGGCTGGGACCAAGAGTCTGCTGTCTGTTAGAAGAATGGTTGGATGGAATGATATGAAAACAGTATAAATAAAACATATGGGTTTATTTTTTCATGCAAAGACATAAAATTTAAAGCATACAGTAATTTTTGTGCATCCCAGAGTAAGTGCAGTAACCCAAAAAGCATACAAGATAAAATATATAAATATTTAAAATTGTAAAAAATATTGTCGCAAGAGATAATTTTTAGGCTTTTTAGAAATTAAAAATGTTGTATATAAATAGTTTTGAATGTTAAAGAAAGGCTAAAGAACTGTGCGTCTCATGACGTCACGAGTACGCTTCTGTTCCAATACAGATACGTGCTGCGTGCTCGCGTTCTCGCTAAGTCCGATCTTCCTGTGTTCCCGCCGAGATCAGACTTGACGAGAACGCGAGTACGGACTTGCGTTCTCATGAATTGAGAAACGGTCATTATATACGTAGACGCCCCATTGGACGCAGGTTTGCACGTCAACGTCACCGCCATATTGTATGTGGCAGAAAGTAGTGAACCTCTATGTTCCATGTATAGTTATTTAGATTGAAATATATAGATGGAGATTATATATATTAATTGATAGAGATTGGCAGAACTACGTAAAAGGATTAGGGCCATTAAAAAAAAGTCTATTCAATTCTGACTTTTTTTTAAATATATACACACACTACCGTTCAAAAGTTTGGGGTCACCCAAACAATTTTGTGTTTTCCATGAAAAGTCACACTTATTCACCACCATACGTTGTGAAATTAAAAGAAAATGGAGTCAAGACAATGACAAGGTTAGCAATAATGATTTGTATTTGAAATAAGATTTTTTTTTACATCAAACTTTGCTTTTGTCAAAGAATCCTCCATTTGCAGCAATTACAGCATTGCAGACCTTTGGCATTCTAGCTGTTAATTTGTTGAGGTAATCTGGAGAAATTGCGCCTCACGCTTCCAGAAGCAGCTCCCACAAGTTGGATTGGTTGGATGGGCACTTCTTGCGTCCCATACGGTCAAGCTGCTCCCACAACAGCTCAATGGGGTTCAGATCTGGTGACTGCGCTGGCCACTCCATTACCGATAGAATACCAGCAGCCTGCGTCTGCTCTAAATAGTTCTTGCACAATTTGGAGGTGTGTTTAGGGTCATTGTCCTGTTGTAGGATAAATTGGCTCCAATCAAGCGCTGTCCACTGGGTATGGCATGGCGTTGCAAAATGGAGTGATAGCCTTCCTTATTCAGAATCACTTTTACCATGTACAAATCTCCCACCTTACCAGCACCAAAGCAACCCCAGACCATCACATTATCTCCACCATGCTTAACAGATGGCGTCAGGCATTCTTCCAGCATCTTTTCATTTGTTCTGCGTCTCACAAGCGTTCTTTGTGATCCAAACACCTCAAACTTGGATTCATCCATCCACAACACTTTTTTCCAGTCTTCCTCTGTCCAATGTCTGTGATCTTTTGCCCATCTTAATCGTTTTCTTTTATTGGCCAGTCTCAGATATGGCTTTTTCTTTGCCACTCTGCCGTGAAGCCCAGAATCCCGCAGCCGCCTCTTCACTGTAGATGTTGACACTGGTGTTTTGCGGGTACTATTTAATGAAGATGCCAGTTGGGGACCTGTGAGGCGTCTGTTTCTCACACTAGAGACTCTAATGTACTTATCTTCTTGCTCAGTTGTGCAACGTGGCCTCCCACTTCTTTTTCTACTCTGGTTAGAGCCTGTTTGTGCTGTCCTCTGTACACACCGTTGTAGGAAATCTTCAATTTCTTAGCAATTTCTCGCATGGAATAGCATTCATTTCTAAGAACAAGAATAGACTGTCGAGTTTCAGATGAAAGTTCTCTTTTTCTGGCCATTTGAGCGTTTAATTGACCCCACAAATGTGATGCTCCAGAAACTCAATCTGCTCAAAGGAAGGTCAGTTTTGTAGCTTCTGTAACGAGCTAAACTGTTTTCAGATGTGTGAACATGATTGCACAAGGGTTTTCTAATCATCAATTAGCCTTCTGAGCCAATGAGCAAACACATTGTACCATTAGAACACTGGAGTGATAGTTGCTGGAAATGGGCCTCTATACACCTATGTAGATATTGCACCAAAAACCAGACATTTGCAGCTAGAATAGTCATTTACCACATTAGCAATGTATAGAGTGTATTTCTTTAAAGTTAAGACTAGAGTCTTAACTTTAAAGTTAAGAAGACGAGATTATAGGCACACATATGTTCCTTTGGATCTTAGTATTGTATAGAACGGTACAAAACAAAAAAAAATTGCATATTGTATATAATATATCTATATTAAATTTAGAGATATCTATAGGAAAGCCAAGCAAAAGAGAAAGGATAACAATCTTCGCAATAGCAGAATACTTAAGAGGGAGGATCTTTTAATTGGATTAGGATATTAAATATTTTCAGGACTTGTGTTTTGGTAATGTTCAGGCGATAACCAGATAGCTGACCTAACTCTGTCAGAGTTGTCATAAGTTTAGGGAGGCTTACATTTGGGTTTTGAAGGTAGGTGAAAATATTTGCAATCATGCCATTGAGCTCTTTGTTTTGCCTAATAGCCTGTGCCAAGCTATTGGACTGAGGCAACAGACCTGTCGAGTACCTCTAAACAGTTGAAAGCTATCCGAACATGAATGTTTGCTCCGCTGACGGGGGGACAGTTTCCTGCTCACTCCTGTGCAGGGCGGGCACAGCTGGTTCCACAAGCAGGCATGGCCCGCCAGTGCTGCCAGCCCTGGATACACCTAATAAATGGATTATTAAAGCCGAGACGCTCAAGTACCTTGTGTAAAAGGGCCTGCTGACCCAGTCAAAGACTTCTTCCACGTTGAGACTGGCTAAAGCCAACTCAATTATTGTTTCTTGGCTTGGTCTATGACAGCGGTTTTCAATAGGTGAGGTGCGCCTCCCCTGGGGGGCGCCAAAGAATCACAGGGGAGGCGCGAGAAGACAGAGAAGAAGACAGCGCTGCCGGACAACTCTGCGAAACTATGTAGCGATATTTGTGCCTTCTGTTTGAGCGCACAGTGAGACAACTCTCAACGCTCAAAACCGCCACGCCACCCTGTTGCATCGAATCCAGTTGGGCCTGGAATCCACAACACACCAACATGTCTTCTGTCTGTGGACACAGTTTCATGTTGATTAGCTCAGAGGGGTAACATAGCGACCGTTTACAGCAAAACATGACACTTCCTGTTGTCAGGGGGCGTGGCCTAAATTATGTCATCATTTGACCATCAAATTTTGTAGGAGACCTGATGGTGATCAACTACTGAAAGTTTGGTGCCTCTGAGTTTTTGTGTTTGAAATATAACAGTTTTGTGTTTCATGGCGAGTAGATGAACTTTGACCCCTGCTATCCCCCCTTCAGCATGCTCAAAAACTCACCGCTTTGATAACTTTTAATTGGGCATGCCTTATGATCAGACTGACCGAGTTTCAAGCCGATCACTCGAAATCCCTAGGAGGAGTTCGATGTGAACGTCAAAAATGGGGTCAAAATCAGACCTTCAATCTAAAATGGCCAACTTGCTGTGATACTTGCACTATGACATTAATTGGAAATTCTGAGCGTCTTGTTGAGTTCTACAACTGTACCAAATTTCATGTCTCTACGATGAAGTAAGTGAGTAGCAAAGGGTCCTTTGAAAATTGCTAGGTGGCGCCGTTGAGGCATTTTTCTTTAGATTCTTGTGACGACGTTAAAATATCACATTTTTAAACAGTCCTCATGCATCCGCCAAGTTTGGTGAGTTTTTGAATATGATAAAGCCCCCAAAAAGGCCCCTCTTTGAGGTGGCAGATTAATAATAATAGTTAACACTACAGAAACAATAGGCCTTCGCAGCGCTTCGCTGCTCGGGCCTAATAATAATTAACTCTACAGAAACAGTAGGCCTTCGCAGCGCTTCGCTGCTCAGGCCTAATTAACAGTACATTCTAGTTTTCAAGGTTTTTTCAATCATTACCATATAATACTTTAGTTCAGGGCTATGACTAGAAGGGAATAAAGAAGGTTTTATAAAAATCCGATAAGCCATTCTTGCGTAGTAGATTTCCTGACATCACAGCGCCCCCTAGTGATGGACGATCCTCAAGCGTGGGACATGTGTGCAAAATCTTATTTGGAGTATGGGTTATGAAGGACATGTTAAAATCTGTTACGGTTTTAGAATAATCAGCAATTACATTTAGAGCTAGCTAGCTAACAATCACTTATTTTAGCATTACTTTTTGAAAAAGTCAAAATTAAAAAATCCGCCGTGATAACTTTTTTTTTGTTCATTACGCGGTTATATATGGAGTTTTGTGCGGATTGCACAAAAAATGTAGGAGGAGTTTAACAAGAAAGGTTTAACCTTTGTAGCCATGTAGCACGAAAACTAGCTGGGAAACGAAGGGTGTGCCAATTCCCTTTTTTTTTGCAGAATTATCCAATAAACAAAGTGATGTGAAGTTTTTGAGTGTGGGACCAGTAGTTTGGTGGTTATAGGCCGAAACGCATTGTCCTTTGTTATAGCGCCCCCTAATTGTTGAGGGGTCTGAATTTCTGGGTTTGAGTAGCGGTGCACATTCTGTACTTAGATACCTGATTCAATAGGTTCGTTACAAGTCCGCATGGGCCGCACAACGCGTTTTAGTTACGTAAAAATAATAATAATAATAATAAATAATTTAAAAAGACACGAAAAACAATAGTGTTCTCTGCTCACAGAGCAGATGAACGGCATAGCCGTTCGCCTGCGCTGCGGGCTTGGAACCCTGATAATAATAATAACTAGAAAATTTCAGAAATTTAATAAGGCGCCCGCCATCTGTATGTGCTGAAAAGGAAAATGTAAGCTCTTCAGAAAGAATGCTGCTCATTTCAAATATGTTTACTCCCTTAAAAATCATCCTTGGTTGTAGGCTTTTATTGCTTGGGGATTTTAAATCAAATGCTTTTAGAGGTTCTTCTTAAGCAGAGGTTTGATACAAGTGTTAAAAGATTTGTGTGCAGTTTGGCACCAGATTCAATGTGTTTAAGGGTGACACTTGACAAAAAGGTGTGCATACAGTACATACTATTGTATTTAGACATAGATGTGCATATATAGATTTTCAAGTGTTATAAATCACTGAAAGAATGAACTGAACTGCACATAACTTAGATTAATCACTGTAAAGGTGGGTGAACAGAAATAACTTTTCCTTTGTTAATGATCAATGCTTTGAAGGTCAGTAGGTGCAACAAAGTAACTTAACCCTACAGCCTTACTGTTAGTAATATATTAAGATTGTGTTTTCATTTTAATTATTTACAGAGAAGTAGTCACAATTTCAACGTGATCACTTGTTTAATACCATCCTCAAAGTTGTTGTTTTTTGTCATGGAGACTCCCTCACAGCTGCAGTACTGGGAAGTGCCTCAATAAGGGTGCAAATAGTTAATGTCACCAAAGATCACCAAAGTTCATGGGTCAAGGCCAAGAACTTGGCCAAGAACTCAATGTTTGACCAAAATGGTGTGTAGTGCCATTTCCCACAGCTGGGTGGTGCTGTATTGGCAGTGGGGGGCGTGTCTGGGCATCCTGCCAGGTCCTCTTAGAGTCCAACATGTCACAAAACATGTTAAATAAATTTTATCATAATTTATTCATTTATATCAGTTGTTCAAATTATTTAATTGTTACTTGTAAAAAAAAAGCTCAACTGTGTTGAAGAAGTGGTTTTTGGTTAATTTTAACTCCGTATTTCGATGTGAGACGCTGCAGAGCTGCAAACTCCGTATTTCGATGTGAGACGCAGCTAATGAGTTAATTGCCAACAGCCGACAGGAGAAGGTCTGCATCGAAGCAGCATGGGAAATTGGTGTTATTAAAACATGATTAAATACTTCAATGTAGCATGAAAAAATGAAATATGTGAATAAAAATGTTAAAGGCATGAATAAATGGTGAACTGTATTGATTTAAATTGAAAAATAGTTTTTTAAAGCCAAAGGGAAATTAAATATTGGGTGAAAATGTAATTCTCTGAAATTGGCACAGCTTGGATTCGAACCTCTGATCTTCTGACTGAAGTTGAAGAAGGCGCACGCCTGGTGGTGTGTATAACTGAAGTAATTTAATTACTTGTAAAAAAAAAAAAAAAAAAAAAAAAGGAAAATTTGGGGGGCCCCCCATTGCACCGGTGGGCCCAAGCGGCCCCTTAGTACGCCTATGGCTTTGACCGGCCCTGGCTGGCTGTCTGCAGCACAAAAAAACCCAAACAACTCGCTGAATTTGGGGAGGGTTTGGGGTTGTTGCCGATCTCAGGTGATTTGCGAAAAATCTATAAATCGTACACCAATGAGGGTTACATTTCCTGAACCCAGACAAGAAGATCTACGTTTTGATGTATAATTTGTGTACATAGAGTGAAAATTGAGCGAGTAGGCTGAAGTTGTTCGTTGTTTTTTGGATAATTTTGACTTTGGGGTTCCTGCCGGTCTGAGGTGATTTGCGAAAAATCTATAAGACCTAAGCTTACACCAATGAGGGTTACATTTCCTAAATCCAGACAGAAATAGCTACGTTTTAATGTATAATTTGTGCACGTAGAGTGAAAATTGAGCGAGTAGGCTAAAGTTGTTTGGTGTTTTTTGGAGAATTTTGTCACCATGGTAACTTGAAATGGTGTGATGAGAAAAATCGGAAATTTTTTCATCATTCATTCATTTATATCAGTTGTTCAAATTATTTATTTACTTGTAAAAAAAAAAAAATATTGGGTATCCCCAGTGGGTTGCGAACCTGCAACCTTTGGTGCACCAGCCCAACACCTAAACCACTGTACCAAAAAAAAGTGTCATGCTGAGCTCTGCATTATGGAGAGGTCAACTGTGTCTAGGAAGTGGTTTTGAGAAGTGGTTTTTGGTTAATTTTGTCACCACAGTAACTATAAATGGCGTCAAGTACAAATAGCACACTTCGCAGCGTCGAGACGCACGTTTTGATATATAGTTTGTGGGGGTACAGCCTACGGTTCGGGCTGTATTAACGGTGACGGAAGAATAAAAAGCATTAAAGAAACCCTTATTAGGTGCATAGCATAAGGCCTCCGCCATGCATTTTCAATGCATAGGCGGGCGCCTAATAATAATAAAGAAACCCTTATTAGGTGCATAGCATAAGGCCTCCGCCATGCATTTTCAATGCATAGGCGGGCGCCTAATAAAGAAACCCTTATTAGGTGCATAGTACTAGGCCTCCGCCATGCATTTTCAATGCATAGGCGGGCGCCTAACTAGAAACGTTCAATTTCTGAAGAAATTGAAGAAGGCGCCCGCCTGGTGGTGCGCATAACCGTCAAAGGCAAAGCTTCCAAGTCCCTTGGTTGTAGGCTTTTATCGTTTGGGGATTTTAAATCAAATCTTCTCAGTGAAAAGGATTTGTCTTCATCAAAACCAGCTGACAGGAGAAGGTCTGCATCGAAGCAGCATGGAAAATTGGTGTTATTAAAGGTGTTATTACAGGAAGAAACAGAAACAAAATATGTGAGGAGAAACACCTCTGTGCCAATCCTCCAAATATTTTTTAATGAAGGGGACCTGAAACCAGCCTTCAGGCTAAACAGGGCCACCATCGTCCTCCTCCTTCAGCTGCTGCCCATCAGAAGGTCCATGGATGGCCACAGGAGATAGAGGTGCTGGTGACCCTCTACTGGCTGGCCTGTGGTGCATCCTATAGGGAAACAGCTTCCCAGTAAGATCTCTTACCTTCTTGTCCTTAAATAGAGCCAACAATTACACACAATTGATAAATAGATTATATTAATTGGATAGAAGATTAAGACATATCAGCATATTACCTAAATTACAAGTTAATTTTATATTTAGTACAGGTCAAGTGCAGGCACGCTACAACAGGAACCATGCCAAGGCGAGAAACATCACTGAGCATGCCTTTGGTGTTCTGAAGACACGGTGGCGTTATATCTTCTTAAGGGGGCTGGAGGTCTGCCTGACGTTTGCCCCAAAAGTAATCGCCGCCTGCTGCATCCTCCACAGTATTTGTATAGAGGTAGGGGACCAGCTTAACGTGCAGGACGAGGAGGTTGACCCAGAGGAGGACGGCCATCCGGCAGCTGAAGACAGGGAGCTGCTCCAGCTGGCTGCATGTTTAAGTGAACATGACTACATCTGACCTAACGTAGATCAGTTCTAGTCATGTTCACATGCTGCTTCGTTTCATTTTTTTCACCACCTGTAAAAATACATTAAATAATCAGTAAATTAATTTCCATTCCAACTATTTTTAATTGTAAGTTTATAGGTGTTGTCTGTTTGTATACGTTCTTAATAGGAGTATTTCTTTGTTTTAAACCATGTTAGTAACTGTTAATTTGTTGAATATATTACACCTTCATTCTGTTCCAAAGATAAAACATTTGTATAAAATAAATGTTTGTTATTTTCATATACTATTGTTACTATTTTTTTCTTTGCCTCTTTCTCCTCTCAATTATTCATGTCCTGACTCAGAAGAAACTAACTTAGATAGGAAAAACCTTTGTAGATTTTATTTATTTATTAATTAGGCGCCCGCCTATGCATTGAAAATGCATGGCGGAGGCCGTATGTTATGCACCTAATAATGGTTTCTTTATTAGGCGCCCGCCTATGCATTGAAAATGCATGGCGGAGGCCTTATGTTATGCACCTAATAAGGATTTCTTTATTAGGCGCCCGCCTATGCATTGAAAATGCATAGCGGAGGCCTTATGCTATGCACCTAATAAGGGTTTCTTTATTAGGCGCCCGCCTATGCATTGAAAATGCATGGCGGAGGCCTTATGCTATGCACCTAATAAGGGTTTCTTTATTATTATTAGGCGCCCGCCTATGCATTGAAAATGCATGGCGGAGGCCTTATGCTATGCACCTAATAAGGATTTCTTTATAATTATTATTGTTTATTAATCTTCCGTCACCGTTAATACAGCCCGAACCGTAGGGTCTACCCCCACATACTATATATCGAAACGTTCGTCTCGACGCCGCGATCAGGGCTTTTTGTACTTGACGGCATTTCGACTTACGGTTGGAACAAAATTCGCAAAAAACCACCGAAAAATGGTCATTTTCAACACTCTACTGTGTCGTCATGCTTTCACCTACGAACATTGTTTAACTTCCAGTTTGTAGATATATCTTTGAACTATTCAGAAGTGAAAACGGAATGTGCATATCTTTTATCGTTTTCTCATCACGCCATTTTCAGTTACCATGGTGACAAAATTCTCCAAAAAACACAGAACAACTTTAGCCTACTTGCTCAATTTTCACTCTACGTGCACAAATTATACATCAACACGTAGGTATTTCTGTCTGGATTCAGGAAATGTAACCCTCATTGGTGTAGGTCTTTTAGATTTCTTGCACATCACCTCAGACCGGCAACAACCCCAAAGTGAAACTTATGCGAAAAACACCAAACAACTTTAGCCTACTCGCTCAATTTTCACTCTACGTGCACAAATTATACATCAACACGTAGGTATTTCTGTCTGGATTCAGAAAATGTAACCCTCATTGCTGTAGGACTTATAGATTTTTTTCATCACGCCATTTTCACCTACCCTGGTGACAAAATTATCCAGAAACCAACAAACAACTTTAGCCTACTTGCTCAATTTTCACTCTACATGCACAAATTATACATCAAAACGTAGGTAGTTTTGTCTGGAATCAGGAAATGTAACCCTTATTGGTGTAGGTCTTATAGATTTTTCGCAAATCACCTCAGATCGGCAGCAACCCCAAAGTCAAAATTATGCAAAAAACAACGAACAACTTGAGCCTACTCACTCAATTTTCACTCTACATGCACAAATTATACATCAAAACGTAGGTCTTCTTGTCTGGATTCAGGAAATGTAACCCTCATTGGTGTAGGACTTATAGAATTTTCGCAAATCACCTCAGACCGGCAACAACCCCAAACCTTCCCCAAATTCAGCGAGTTGTTTGGGTTTTTTTTGTGCTGCAGCCATCCATCCAGGGCCGGTCAAAGCCATAGGCGTACTAAGGGGCTGCTTGGGCCCACCGGTGCAATGGGGGGGCCCCCAAATTTTTACAGGCCGAACCGTAGGGTGTACCCCCACTTACTATATATCGAAACGTTCATCTCGACGACGCGATGCAGGCTTTTTGCACTTGACGTCATTTCCAGTTACGGTTGGAACAACATTTGCAAAAAAACACAGAAAAATGGCCATTTTCAACGCTCTACTGTGTCGTCATGCTTTCACCTACGAACATTGTTTAACTTCCAGTTTGTAGATATATCTTTGAACTATTCAGAAGTGCAAACGGAATGTGGATATCTTTTATCGTTTTCTCATCACGCCATTTTCAGTTACCATGGTGACAAAATTCTCCGAAAAACACCAAACAACTTTTGCCTACTTGCTCAATTTTCACTCTACGTGCACAAATTATACATCAAAACGTAGGTATTTCTGCCTGGATTTAGGAAATGTAACCCTCATTGGTGTAGGTGTTTTAGATTTTTCGCAAATCACCTCAGACCGGCAACAACCCCAAAGTGAAACTTATGCGAAAAACACCAAACAACTTTAGCCTACTCGCTCAATTTACACTCTACGTAGACAAATTATACATCAAAACGTAGGTCTTTTTGTCTGGATTCAGAAAATGTAACCCTCATTGCTGTAGGACTTATAGATTTTTTTCATCACGACATTTTCACCTACCCTGGTGACAAAATTATCCAGAAACCAACAAACAACTTTAGCCTACTTGCTAAATTTTCACTCTACATGCACAGATTATACATCAAAACGTAGGTCTTCTTGTCTGGATTCAGGAAATGTAACCCTCATTGGTGTAGGACTTATAGAATTTTCGCAAATCACCTCAGACCGGCAACAACCCCAAACCTTCCCCAAATTCAGCGAGTTGTTTGGGGTTTTTTTGTGCTGCAGCCATCCATCCAGAGCCGGTCAAGCCATAGGCGTACTAAGGGGCTGCTTGGGCCCACCGGTGCAATGGGGGGGGGGCCCAAATTTTTACAGGCCGAACCGTAGGGTGTACCCCCACTTACTATATATCGAAACGTTCGTCTCGACGACGCGATGCAGGCTTTTTGCACTTGACGTCATTTCCAGTTACGGTTGGAACAACATTTGCAAAAAAACACAGAAAAATGGCAATTTTCAACGCTCTACTGTGTCCTCATGCTTTCACCTACGAACATTGTTTAACTTCCAGTTTGTAGATATATCTTTGAACTATTCAGAAGTGCAAACAGAATGTGGATATCTTTTATCGTTTTCTCATCACGCCATTTTCAGTTACCATGGTGACAAAATTCTCCAAAAAACACCAAACAACTTTTGCCTACTTGCTCAATTTTCACTCTATGTGCACAAATTATACATCAAAACGTAGGTATTTCTGCCTGGATTCAGAAAATGTAACCCTCATTGGTGTAGGTCTTATAGATTTTTCGCAAATCACCTCAGACCGGCAACAACCCCAAACCCTCCCCAAGTCGAGCGAGTAAGCTGCAGTTGTTTTCCGTCCTGCAGACAGCCAGCCAGGGCCGGTCAAAGCCATAGGCGTACTAAGGGGCCGCTTGGGCCCACCGGAGCAATGGGGGGGCCCCCAAATTTTTTTTTTTTTTTTTTTTTTTTACAAGTAACAATTAAATTACTTCAGTTATACGCACCACCAGGCGGGCGCCTTCTTCAACTTCTTCAGAAGTTGAACGTTTCTAGTTATTATTATTATTATTATAGTACCGTTAATACAGCCCGAACTGTAGGGTCTACCCCCACATACCATATATCGAAACGTTGGTCTCGACGCCGCGATCAGGGCTTTTTGTACTTGACGCCGTTTCGGCTTACGGTTGGAACAAAATTCACCAAAAACCACTTCTTCAACACAGTTGACCTTTCAAAAATGCGCGGCTGAGCACGGCACTGGTGTTGTGGGGGAGTGGGTTAGGTGTCGGGCTGCAAAGCAGAAGATCGTAGGTTCGACTCCAAGCTGTGCCAATTTCAGAGAATTACATTTTCACCCCATATTTCATTTCCCTTTGGCATATATCCAGCATATATCTTAAATATACCAAATACTACAATAAAACATAATCAAATTCATCACAATCTCTTCTGGAATAATAAAAAACATGTGATCAGAACAACATAGTAATATCAGTAGAAAAAGGAGGAACAAACGTTATTGCTTTTAAAGTGATTAATGCCGTGATTAAATTAAAATGGCTTCAGACTTATTAAAAATTAAAAGAATTTATGGTTTATTTTCCCTTCACAACTTTAAAAAAAAATTGGAGGAAGGAATTTCTCTTAAGATGTAACTTTGATCCGGCAAAATTACCGATTAAATTGTCAGACTACCACAGAAGCATTCCAAAAATATGTTAAAAGTTTTCATGTCTTGATTACGTTACTGGAAAATAACCGTAAATTAACAAAATAAATTTGATTTGTAACAAATGGGGACCGCGGCCAGTTTGTTTTGGATGGATTTGCCTTATGATGACGTCATCGGGAAGCGCCCGAGCCAAACTGACCAGCCGAGTTGGAGCCGTTTCACACAGCTGATCATCAACAATTTTTTCGGAATACCAGAGGAATTCACCATTGACATTCGCAAGAGCTATTGCTGAAGCAACAATGCCCACGTACATGGCCATTGGATGTTCCAACACAACTGGTAAAAGTGGAAAAAACATCGCTTATTTCAACTTCCCAAA
>CM073135.1:7082102-7182102 GCA_037039145.1 Fundulus diaphanus
CTTTATTTTGCAGCGGCGGCCTGTGGTGACGTCACCGGCCGAAATTAAAACTTATATTATTTGCAAAAACTGTGAATAAATGTTTTTCAACATCTTACAATCACTGTGACCAGTTCCTATGTATAATGCACTTAAATAAATGTTTAACTGAGTAAAAGTACTGTTGAAATTGCAAATACTTTTCTTAAACTCTGAGGTTATTCATAATGTTGTGTAAAAGGGAAATCTTTTTATTATAAAAATCAACAACAAGTCCACGCAGTGACGCACCCATCTAGCACAAGTATGGGGCCAAGGGAATGCCATGATATGGCAGCCCAAACCATCACTGCTTCGCTCTGGGCATGCAACAGTCTGGGTGGTACGCTTCTTTGGGGCTTCTCCACACCGTAACTCTCCCGGATGTGGGGAAAACAGTAATGGTGGACTCATCAGAGAACAATACATGTTTCACATTGTCCACAGCCCAAGATTTGCACCATTGAAACCGACGTTTGGCATTGGCACGAGTAACCAAAGGTTTGGCTATAGCAGCCTGGCCGTGGATATTGACCCTGTGGAGCTCCCAACGGACAGTTTTGGTGGAAACAGGAGAGTTGAGGTGCACATTTAATTCTGCTGTGACTTGGGGAGCCGTGGTTTTATGTTTTTTGGATAAATCCGGGTTAGCACCCGAACATCCCTTTCAGACAGCTTCCTCGTGTGTCCACAGTTGATCCTGTTGGATGTGGTTCGTCCTTCTTGGTGGTGTGCTGACATTACCCTGGATACCGTGGCTCTTGATACATCACAAAGACTTGCTGTCTTGGTCACAGATGCAAGGCAAGGGAAATTTATTTATATAGCACAATTCAGTACAGAGACAATGCAAAGTGCTTTACATGATTAAAATAAGTTATAGCAAAATAAACGCAAGTAGGAATAAAATGTAGATAGAAAATAGAATAAAAGCAAGTAGAGATAGAATGTAGAAACAAAGAAGAACATTAAAAACAGTAAAACAGTTTAACTAGAACAGTCAAAGGCAATTTTAAACAAATGTGTTTGTAATCTTGATTTAAAAGAACTCAGGCTTTCTGCACTTTTACAGTTTTCTGGAAGTTTGTTCCAGATAAGTGGAGCATAGGAACTAAATGCTGCTTCTCCTTGTTTAGTTCTGGTTCTAGGTATGCAGAGCAGGCTGGAGCCAGAAGACCTTAGTGGTCTGGAAAGTTGATACACTGATAACAAGTCTGCAATGTATTTAGGTGCTAAGCCATTTAGGGATTTATAAACTAACAGAAGTATTTTAAAGTCTATTCTCTGAGATACAGGGAGCCAGTGTAATGACTTTAGAACTGGGGTTATGTGCTCTACTTTCTTAGTCTTAGTGAGGACGTGTGCAGCAGCGTTCTGGATCCGCTGCAGCTGTATGGTCCACTTTTTAGGCAGACCTGTGAAAACACCGTTGCAGTAATCTATTCTACTAAATATAAACGCATGGATTAGTTTTTCCAGATCCTTTTGAGACATTAGTCCTTTAATCCTGGAAAAGTTCCTCAGGTGATAGAAAGCCGACCTTGTCACTGTCTGTAAATGCTTTTGGAGGTTCAGGTCTGAGTCCATCACTACACCAAGGTTTCGGGCCTGATCAGTGGTTTCTAGCTGAAGCGACTGAAGCTGTGCTAACTTTTGATCTCTCCTCTATTGGTCCAAATATTATTACTTCAGTTTTGGTTTTTATTCAATTGAAGAAAGTTTTGACACATCCAGCAAGATGTGCACCAACAATTTGTCCTCCTTTGAACTCACCCATGTCACCCATAATGTTGTGTGCATTGCAATATTTTGAGCAAAACTGTGCTCTTACCCTGCTAATTCGACCTTCACACTCTGCTCTTATTGGTTCAATGTGCAATTAATGATGATTGGCCACCAGGCTGGTCCAATTTAGCCATGAAACCTCCCACATTAAAATGAGAGGTGTTTCAGTTTCATTGTCCAACCCCTGTATATGTTGTATTTCTCTTACTGAATCGAGTTACTGAAATAATTGTCTATACTTTTATTTATAAAGATTTAATTCTAGTGTTTATGTAAGGCAGAGGTTACAAATGTAAACGTTACAACCTTTTGTTTGGACCGTTTTTGCCTTTTCTTCTTTCTATTAAAAACGGCTCTAAGAGAAGAGGTGGAAACAACGCCCCCAAAATGACGCTTGTGGTCAAAAAGTGTATTATGTCAGTAGTGGTTTAGGACTACCGTAGCAAATGAATGGGAAACGTTGACCGTCGGCTGTCGCCAATTAGCTCATTAGCTGCGTCTCAGATCGAAGTACGCAGTTTGCAGCTCTGCAGACGCAGAGTTTTCCCGGTCGGCAGGTTTTGATCAAGGCAAATGCTTTTCACTCAGAAGGTTTGATTTTAAAATCCCCAAGCGATGAGAGCCTACGACCAAGGAACTCGGAAGCTTTGCCTTTGACGGTCACGCCCACCACCAGGCGGGCGCCTTCTTCAACTTCTTCAGAAGTTGAACGATTCTAGTTATTATTATTATTATTATTATTATTATAGTACCGTTAATACAGCCCGAACCGTAGGGTGTACCCCCACATACTATATATCGAAACGTTCGTCTCGACGCTGCGATCAGGGCTTTTTGTACTTGACGGCATTTCGACTTACGGTTGGAACAAAATTCGCAAAAAACCACCGAAAAATTGTCATTTTCAACACTCTACTGTGTCGTCATGCTTTCACCTACGAACATCGTTTAACTTCCAGTTTGTAGATATATCTTTGAACTATTCAGAAGTGAAAACGGAATGTGCATATCTTTTATCGTTTTCTCATCACGCCATTTTAAGTTGCCATGGTGACAAAATTAACCAAACAACTTTAGCCCACTCGCTCAATTTTCACTCTACGTGCACAAATTATACATCAACACGTAGGTATTTCTGTCTGGATTCAGGAAATGTAACCCTCATTGGTGTAGGTCTTTTAGATTTCTTGCAAATCACCTCAGACCGGCAACAACCCCAAAGTGAAACTTATGCGAAAAACACCAAACAACTTTAGCCTACTCGCTCAATTTACACTCTACGTAGACAAATTATACATCAAAACGTAGGTCTTTTTGTTTGGATTCAGAAAATGTAACCCTCATTGCTGTAGGACTTATAGATTTTTTTCATCACGCCATTTTCACCTACCCTGGTGACAAAATTATCCAGAAACCAACAAACAACTTTAGCCTACTTGCTCAATTTTCACTCTACATGCACAAATTATACATCAAAACGTAGGTAGTTTTGTCTGGAATCAGGAAATGTAACCCTTATTGGTGTAGGTCTTAAATATTTTTCGCAAATCACCTCAGACCGGCAGCAACCCCAAAGTCAAAATTATGCAAAAAACAACGAACAACTTGAGCCTACTCGCTCAATTTTCACTCTATATGCACAAATTATACATCAAAACGTAGGTCTTCTTGTCTGGATTCAGGAAATGTAACCCTCATTGGTGTAGGACTTATAGAATTTTCGCAAATCACCTCAGACCGGCAACAACCCCAAACCTTCCCCAAATTCAGCGAGTTGTTTGGTTTTTTTTTGTGCTGCAGCCATCCATCCAGAGCCGGTCAAAGACATAGGCGTACTAAGGGGCTGCTTGGGCCCACTGGTGCAATGGGGGGGGGCCCCAAATTTTTACAGGCCGAACCGTAGGGTGTACCCCCACTTACTATATATCGAAACGTTCGTCTCGACGACGCGATGCAGGCTTTTTGCACTTGACGTCATTTCCAGTTACGGTTGGAACAACATTTGCAAAAAAACACAGAAAAATGGCAATTTTCAACGCTCTACTGTGTCCTCATGCTTTCACCTACGAACATTGTTTAACTTCCAGTTTGTAGATATATCTTTGAACTTTTCAGAAGTGCAAACGGAATGTGGATATCTTTTATCGTTTTCTCATCACGCCATTTTCAGTTACCATGGTGACAAAATTCTCCAAAAAACACCAAACAACTTTTGCCTACTCGCTCAATTTTCACTCTACGTGCGCAAATTATACATTAAAACGTAGGTATTTCTGCATGGATTTAGGAAATGTAACCCTCATTGGTGTAGGTGTTTTAGATTTTTCGCAAATCACCTCAGACCGGCAACAACCCCAAAGTCAAACTTATGCGAAAAAGACCAAACAACTTCAGCATACTCGCTCAATTTTCACTCTACGTAGACAAATTATGCATCAAAATGTAGGTCTTTTTGTCTGGATTCAGAAAATGTAACCCTCATTGGTGTAGGTCTTATAGATTTTTCGCAAATCACCTCAGACCGGCAACAACCCCAAACCCTCCCCAAGTTGAGCGACTAAGCTGCAGTTGTTTTCCGTCCTGTAGACAGCCAGCCAGGGCCGGTCAAAGCCATAGGCGTACTAAGGGGCCGCTTGGGCCCACCGGAGCAATGGGGGGGCCCCCAAATTTTTTTTTATTTTTTTTTTATTTTTTTTTTACAAGTAACAATTAAATTACTTCAGTTATACGCACCACCAGGCGGGCGCCTTCTTCAACTTCTTCAGAAGTTGAACGTTTCTAGTTATTATTATTATTATTATAGTACCGTTAATACAGCCCGAACCGTAGGGTCTACCCCCACATACCATATATCGAAACGTTGGTCTCGACGCCGCGATCAGGGCTTTTTGTACTTGACGCCGTTTCGGCTTACGGTTGGAACAAAATTCACCAAAAACCACTTCTTCAACACAGTTGACCTTTCAAAAATGCGCGGCTGAGCACGGCACTGGTGTTATGGGGGAGTGGGTTAGGTGTCGGGCTGCAAAGCAGAAGATCGTAGGTTCGACTCCAAGCTGTGCCAATTTCAGAGAATTACATATTCACCCAATATTTCATTTCCCTTTGGCTTTAAAAAACGATTTTTTAATTTAAATCATTAGCCAGATTAATTTATCCAGCATATATCTTAAATATACCAAATACTACTATAAAAGATAATAAAATTCATCACAATCTCTTCTGGAATAATAGGGGCGGAGGGATACCACATGTGATGTGATATCCCTCCGCCCCAGCATGTGCTGAAAGCTTTTATATTTTAATATTTATAGAATAATTACCACCTGCCCTATTTACTTCAGCGATCTCTCCTCCGCTGTGTGTGTGTGTGTGTGTGTGTGTGTGTGTGTGTGTGTGTGTGTCTGTCGGCAAAGCCGTGCTGCGCGGAGCGCGCCGCGCACACACACACACATTGAGCGCGCAGCGAGACAGGTATTAAGCGTTTAAACACATAAACCTACAAATACTGCATAAACTTTACTAAAAAAATGTTGCGTTTCGAAACGGTCGCAAGCGCATGCGCACTGTAGCTCACAGCCGGACTGCTTTTGCTCCAAATCCGACTAAAGACGTTACAAGATTACGTAGAGCAAGAGGTGGCCCCGACGACAGTCATTCTTCAGGTAAGTTATTATTGCGCTGCTTTAAAACATAGAGGTATTTGAAATAAACAAACAACGCTTGGTCTTGGGGGGAATAAAAGCCTGGCGCCCCGCGGTCTTTATAATATGGTGGTTGGGAGGGGGGGAGACTGCAGTTTAGCATAGTAGCATATGAAGTGTTCTGAATTGAGCGCGTCGGAACCAATCTGAGCGCGCAGCGAGACAGGTATTCAGCGTTTAAACATGACATGCGCGCTCAACTTTCAAACTGTGCTCAAACACTACCCTCGCGCTCGGCTCTGTTTGCTCGCGTGCGCAACCTTCTCTCCTTCCAGGCTAAACGCCAGTTGTGCGCTCGATCGTTTGTTAATCCGTTTGCTTGGTTCTGTCTCACTGATTTCGATTATACACTGGAGTGCGGATTTTGCCGAAAAACTGAAGTCCCTGGCCGCCATCTTGCTACTCCCTACTCTCACAGAATCCCATAGGATTTGGCCGCCATCTTGCTACTCCCTACTCTCACAGAATCCCATAGGATTTGGTTGCAACAACAAGCAGTTTTCTGGCTATGTGAAAACGTTTCACATGTAATTTTACAGTCAGTGGATGTACTAACACTATCAACTTCTAGAAAATTATGTGCTGAAATATTTTATGTTATTCATATCATAATATATATATATATATATATATATATATATATATATATATATATATATATATATATATATATATATATATACGTGTGTACATTTTTTAATAACACCAATTTTCCATGCTGCTTGGATGCAGACCTTCTCCTGTCGGCTGTTTTTTTTGGTGAGGCTTAGTTGCTAAAGGAGGCCGATCTGACACATGGCCTTTGGTGAGCTTTGGTGATATTAAGTATTGGCACTAGGGTTGGGTATTGTTAGGAACCTCACGATTCGATTCGATTTCGATTATTGCTGATTCGATTCGATATTGATTTAACGTTCTGAAGACACAAATTTTATATAATGTTGACATTTTTAAAATATTTATTTTCATACAAACTTCTGAAACATCACATTTCTGAGCAAAGAAACAAACTTGTTAATGCAATGTGCTTAAAGTAGAAAACTGTTCTTAATAAACAATAAAAAATAAAGTGCATGTAAAATAAAATTAGGCATAGCTTATCTCTTGAAAGTCTAATATAAATAAAAATGCATTTCAATAACATCTGTGCATATGTGTGCAGATTTAAACACAAATCATAGGGTTGTATTCAACTGAATTACACTGAATAAGTTTAGTGCTTGTAAACATTCTTAGCGTTTCAATATGTAGTGATTAACCTCTAATTTTTAAACATATCTTAAACTGAACTATAGTACTGTAGCCAGAAATAAAGAATTGTACTGTAACAGTACAGTTCTTCATTTCTGGTTACAGAATAAGTGGGCACGTGGAGATTCTTGTTTAGAAAAAGCAGCTGATCCACATGCTCAGGCTTCAATGCACTTCTCTGGGCTGTGACTATGTCACCTACTGTGGAAAAGATCCTTTCAGCAGGTACACTACTGCCTTGGATGCAAAGGTACCTTTTAGCTTAGCATGACAACAAAGGGTATTCCCCCTCATGCTCTCTCCACCAGTTGAGTGGATTTGTTGAGAGTGGCAGTGGTTGTACTCCTTTGTAACGCACCACTTCATCCAATGCCTTGGTATCTGTGGTTCTGGACACTGCTACTGGAGTTGTATATGCGCTTCCAAAAAGATCAGCCAGAGCACAATAATAATAATAATAATAATAATTGAACTTTATTGATCTCACAATGGAGAAATTCACTTCTGCATCTTAACCCATCCCCTTGGGGAGCAGTGGGCTGCCACTGTGCGGCGCCTGGGGAGCAATCGAGTCCCTTGCTTTCTTTGGTGATGGTCCAGAAGGGTCATCAACCGGCTCTCCCTGCTGTTCAATTGCCTCACGGTCTTCATCCATCAGCCCACTCTGTTGCTGCAAAAAAATAAGAAAATAATTGCATTGGTAAGAAGAGCTTTATCATTTAAAACAGCTCATCTAACATGCATTGTAGGGCTAAATAATTAAAATAAAAAGTATATTAATTTGCCAGTGTTCAAATAATTGCAGACCGATAGCATTCCATAAGACAACAAAACAAAACCATTCGGTGTATATGTGACAGAATGCATTTTTTATTTATACTTTAGTACTTACTGAGCTTTTAAAAGTGGCCAGTCCTTTAGTGAGAGCTATAAGATGCGTGAACACTTCTTCTCGCTCATCATCATCTGACAGAAAAGGTAGGGCCTTAAACCTTGGGTCCAGGAGAGCTCATCCTTCAGACCCATGTACCTTAAAAAAATGTAAGTGACTTTGTGTACACCATATTCATTGTTTTTATAAATATTAATGACAAATTATTTCATTGTGTTGCAAAAAAGTTTATATACATATATATATTAATACCTTTTTTGGAGATCCCTGCACATAGCAGTCTTCATTTCCTTCACCACTGCAGAGTCACTGGATGATGGTTGCATCTCCTCTAGAAGTCTTTCTTTTAGAGGTGCAATGACAGACAGAGTTGGGGTGCTTTCCTGAGACATCACCAAGGTGGCTTTCTTTAATGGCTTCAGAGCCTGTGCCATATCCTCTGCTGCTGTAATGTCTGTCTCTGTAAGGGAGCATAGATCTTTTTCCTGCTTTCGTACTTCAGGTGCAAGTAATGCAGCAGAGACAGCTGGTTGTTGTTCCAAAAATCTCTCCAGCATATCTAAAGTGCTATTCCATCTCGTAGAGACATCAGTCACTAACTTGTGTTGTGGGAGGTCCAACAACTTTTGATTCTTTTTGAGTGCATGACAGGCCAAAGTGCTTCGATGAAAAAAGCAGAGATGCGCCTCACTCTGCCCAGAAGCCGTGTGACTGCAGTGGTTTTAAGAGCAGCCTGCGAAGCCAAGTTGAGCACATGGGCAAAGCAGCCAACATGCAACAGATCAGTGAGACCGACAGCTCTAGCATGTTAGCCGCGTTGTCTGTAACAACAGCAGGCACTTTTCCGGTTATGCCCCATTCATTTATTGCCTCTGTCAACAAGTTAGCTATATTGCTACCTGTATGACTTCCATGAAGGGGTCTGGTCTGAAGCACATTTGACACCAATTCCCACTCGTTCGATATGAAATGAGAAATTATGGTTACGTAGGGGTCGGTTGCTCTCGAGGTCCAGCCATCACACGTCAGAGCAACTCTTTCGGCCGACTTTAATGACTCCAAAACGTCTGTCTTCACCTCTGTATACAGTGATGGCACAGCGACTTCTGTCATGTATTTAGGTGTTGGTATTGCGTAACGTGGTTCAAGTGTTTTTAGCATATTCTTAAAACCCGTGTTTTCAACAACACTGTACGGTCGTAGGTCCTTGCAAATAAACACGGCTACAGACTTTGTGATTTTTCTGTGCGCGGGCAGAGCTTGGCGGAAGTTTAGAGATGAATGATTTGTCGATTTGTGTCTGTTTGGAGTCAACAGGTTGTGCTTCGGGTTTTTGTAGCGCATCTGCGTGGTACCTGGTTAAGTGGTTGCGCAGATTTATCGTGTTGCTGCAGTACTTTAATTCTCTCTGGCACAGCCTACATACCACCTTGCTTTTGTCGACTTCTTGAGTTCCAGATTTAGACGGGAAAGCAAAATGAGCGCAAACATCTGACTTAAAAGTGGACGGAGTTAGCTTTCTACAGCTGCTCGCCATGACTTCTTCTTTCCTTCTTCTTCTTTTTTCAAGCTCGCCATGACTGTTGTTATGCGCTCAGGTGCTCAGCACAGTGACCAAACTCGCAGCGCCCCCAACGTGTCAGGAGGTGAATCGATTCTGAGGAGCCCCCAAATCGATTATGAATTTTGCGTGAAATTATTGCGATGCATCGATTCTTCAATTATTTTACCCACCCCTAATTGGCACCCTTTTTGAGGAACTTCCCAGTACAGGATTTGGACCAAACTAACAGAGTACCCGGTGATACTGGACACAACCATGTTAGCGGCTAACGCTTAACATGTTGCTAACCGGAAGTAGCTCTAGGAAGGTCTCACCAACTTCTGCTTCACAGAGTTTGTACTTCCTTTAGTAGTTTGTAATGCCTTTAACATTTTTATTCACATATTTCATTTTTTCATGCTACATTGAAGTATTTAATCATGTTTTAATAACACCAATTTTCCATGCTGCTTGGATGCAGACCTTCTCCTGTCGGCTGGTTTTGACAAAGACAAATCCTTTTCACACTCAGAAGATTTGATTTAAAATCCCCAAGTGATAAAAGCCTACGACCAAGGAACTCGGAAGCTTTGCCTTTGACGGTTACGCGCACCACCAGGCGGGCGCCTTCTTCAACTTCTTCAGAAGTTGAACGTTTCTAGTTTTATATGCTGCTGTCGTCCTTGGGAGACGTTTACAATTTATTCCAGCAAGTATTGAGTTAATAAAGCAACACACGTCAGTCAGATAAACACAAAACAAATAAATCATAACCAGCGGTACTATACACATTACTTGGCCGACAGAAGTGTACTAAAGACAGACTAACATCAGCCCCGGCTGCGGTTTCCCTCGGAGGTCTGTGGGTCACTCCGTTCCGCTCAACGTCTGATTTTGTTTTTAAATTACGTACTAACTCTGTAAACAGGTCACATAGGGAAGCTTAAAAGTATAATGTTCTCGCCTCAAACGATCTGAAAACATACTTTTGATGAACAACAGCAGCAGAAAAGGGAATTTTTAACTTGCCACTGTCAGCTCTGTTTGCGCTGTCTCGAATCAAGCTGCCGCCGCGGTGCATTCTGGGCAAGCGGTCAGTCTGAAGAACGCACAAGTCTGCTCTGATGAATGCTCGATAAAGAGGGCGGGGCGAGAATAACATCCGGGGATTCGGCGCGTTCTTGTTTTGGCGTTCTCTGCAATTGGAACAGTGCTCGGGCTGAGGCTGATGACGTGTCACGAGCACACGAGACCGCTGAAGAACGGATATTGAGAAACGGCCATTGTGTGTATATATATATATATATATATATATATATATATATATATATATATACACACACATATACAGGGGTTGGACAATAAAACTGAAACACCTCTCATTTTAGTGTGGGAGTTTTCATGGCTAAATTGGACCAGCCTGGTGTTCAATCATCATTAATTGCACATTGAACCAATAAGAGCAGAGTGTGAAGGTCCAATTAGCAGGGTAAGAGCACAGTTTTGCTCAAAATATTGCAATGCACACAACATTATGGGTGACATACCAGAGTTCAAAAGAGGACAAATTGTTGGTGCACATCTTGCTGGCGCATCTGTGACCAAGACAGCAAGTCTTTGTGATGTATCAAGAGACACGGTATCCAGGGTAATGTCAGCATACCACCAAGAAGGACGAACCACATCCATCAGGATTAACTGTGGACGCACGAGGAAGCTGTCTGAAAGGGATGTTCGGGTGCTAACCCGGATTGTATCCAAAAAACATAAAACCACGGCTGTCCAAATCACGGCAGAATTAAATGAGCACCTCAACTCTCCTGTTTCCACCAAAACTGTCCGTCGGGAGCTCCACAGGGTCAGTATCCACGGCCGGGCTGCTATAGCCAAACCTTTGGTCACTCGTGCCAATGCCAAACGTTGGTTTCAATGGTGCAAGGAGCACAAATCTTGGGCTGTGGACAATTTGAAACATGTATTGTTCTCTGATGAGTCCACCTTTACTGTTTTCCCCACATCCGGGAGAGTTACGGTGTGGAGAAGCCCCAAAGAAGCGTACCACCTAGACTGTTGCATGCCCAGAGTGAAGCATGGGGTGGATCAGTGATGGTTTGGGCTGCCATATCATGGCATTCCCTTGGCCCCATACTTGTGCTAGATGGGCGCGTCACTGCCAAGCACTACCGAACCATTCTGGAGGACCATGTGCATCCAATGGTTCAAACATTGTATCCTGAAGGAGGTGCCGTGTATCAGGATGACAATGCACCAATACACACAGCAAGGCTGGTGAAAGATTGGTTTGATGAACATGAAAGTGAAGTTGAACATCTCCCATGGCCTGCACAGTCACCAGATCTAAATATTATTGAGCCACTTTGGGGTGTTTTGGAGGAGCGAGTCAGGAAACCTTTTCCTCCACCAGTATCACGTCGTGACCTGACCACTATCCTGCAAGAAGAATTGCTTAAAATCCCTCTGACCACTGTGCAGGACTTGTGTATGTCATTCCCAAGACGAATTGACGCTGTATTGGCCGCAAAAGGAGGCCCTACACCATACTAATAAATTGTTGTGGTCCAAAACCAGGTGTTTCAGTTTCATTGTCCAACCCCTGTATATATATATATATATATATATATATATATATATATATATATATATATCGTCCAGCCTGAGCCCTCCCCCTTGTTGATATTCTAATATGTATGCAGCGCAAGCTGTGTTTATGAAAGCCCACTCAGGGATGCCAGATGTTGTGCTATTACAGTGTCATGTTTCATGTTGTTTCCAACTTAGTCTGATTTTTCCTTATGGCTTGATGGCACAACGCCCTTTAATTTGTTTCTTAGTACAATCTGCTCGATTGTACTGAGAGCATACTGTGGGAACCTTCAGATGGCTGCACTAGTTTGTTCAAACAAGTGATCAGCTTTTTGCTAGCTTGTATTTCAATTTGACGGTAAGTGCGCACTGAGCTCCCGCAGTTCGTTTGGTAGATTAAGGGTTTAACTTTGTACTGTTAATTCTGCGATTCCGTCCGTGTTTTCTGCATCACGGAATTTGGGGCCCCAGCAACTAGCTGCTTTATTGATCCCTGTCAGAATACTGAATCATGGGGAAAAGTTTACTTGGCTCTGAAACACCAGCTTCACACTGTGGTTGTAGGTGCATAAAATAGGCTGCTGATGCTGTTTTTTTCTTTGAAGGGGTGGGGGGATTTATTTATCTTCCTGGATGGGTCTCAATTTACTTGGGCAGGCGGACCAAGTAGAGTCTGCAATCACACCACTGGTAATGTCCGATTGTACCCTCTGATTTCTCAGGAATGTCTGATTGCACAGTTCTGTATATGAAGTCAGGGTTTCCCACACTGTACTATAAGCCTGACGGGATTTTGATCCAGCAACTTCAATCCCATTCAGTTTTTTTATTGATTTGGCATTGGATTAAAATAGCTTATTTATAACGTTCAGCAGTAGCAGTTGGTAAATGTCACTGTGCATAATTCTTGAATTTGAGGAAATTGGCTCTGGAAAGTCCTTTGAGGGACCGTGAATTTGATGTTAACCAAAGTGTGGTAACCCTGCAATACCTGAACAGCACAATTTCTAAATTAATTGCACTATTTAGGGAGTGGTATTCATTCATTATATTTATGTTATCGGTATGTAATAATTATGCATTCTTAGTTTAGACTATCAAATCCTTTCTTAAAGACTAAGTGATGTCTTTTTTTCCCTCTTGTTTCCAGGAGTCTACAATCAAATTTCTCAAAATGAGTGCTGCTGCATCTCAAAAAGTGGTCCTGAAAAGCACCACCAAAGTGTCTCTCAATGAGCGGTGAGGCACCATGCACCTTGTCAGCAGTTAGTCATCAGAAGCAAAGACCAACTATGGCTTGTTAAGGTTGTAATCTCTTCAAGAGACTGCTCTGGGATACTGAACCGTGCATGGATGCTGTCCTGAATCTTCCCAATGTGTGCACTGCTCACTCAACATTGTTCATATCAGTATTTTCTAACATGTCAGCCAGATTAAATTTCAAAGACATACTATGCAGAAGAGGTCTACCCTTTCTAAAAGTATTGTGTAAGCAGTGCATACATGTAGAAAATGGGTAAGCCTTTAATAAGCCTGTGGAGCACACCACTGTCCTAAAAAGGCCAAGGCAGGCTTTCATATTTATGTAGCACACAGCACTGTATACATCCAGTGTACACCAATTAAAATGGGCAGGAGGGCTCAAACAGGACAGAGAAATGCTGGGGCTCCATATGCTACTAATTCAGGTTTTTCTCTCTCAACCCAGTGGTAACGAGGCATATGCTTCTTTACACACTCATTCTGTCATTGTTTTTCTCTCTGCTACAGTCTCTATAAGACTCACATTCTCAGTCCAAGCCTGGACGTGACAAAATTGACCCCTTTATCATTTACCTTCCCTGCCCAACCTCGCTCACTCAGAGGGTGGTTTACAAGTCACGGTCCATGTTGTAAGTGGCTGAGTCAAAACAAATGTCCAGGGCCTCTGCTGCAGCATGGTGAAATTCCTGCCAATCAGCTGGAGGCCTGTAAGTGGCAAATTACAGCTCTTTTTCTTAAAATATTTTCTGCCTCTCTCTTTAGATCTCTATTTTTCAGTTGTCTTTCTTTTTAGTTTACCTTGTGTAACCTTAAAGTACTCCAAACATTAATATTCTAGCATAGTCATACAACTGAGAGAGAAAAAAGTACCTTCCAATCAAACAAAAGAGCCCTGACAGCCTTTATAATGACGTCTACAATGTAAGACATGACTTGATATGGAACCCTGCTTCCTCCTCCTGGTCTTTATATCCCATCCCCATCTTTTACTTCCTCTTCTTCCCTCCCACCTCTGAAGCTTCACTAACATGCTGAAGAACAAGCAGCCCACTGCGGTAAGCATTCGAGCCACCATGCAACAGCAGCATTTGGCTAGTGCCCGCAATCGCCGGTTGGCCCAGCAGATGGAGAACCGCCCCTCAGTCCAAGCAGCTTTAAATCACAAGCAGGTAAGGTGGACCATCAGATCCTTTTATTTTCTTTCCCTTATAGGGTGGTCCTGGTGTTTCTTCAGAAACAAGGCTATCAACCTGTTGTTGGGTTTTGGCTCTCAACAGCCATGGATTGTAGTCCCAGAACAGTACTATTATTAAAACTTAAAAAAAAAAATAATAATAATTCAAAGGCTAGCAAGGTTGTCTGTGACAAAATCAGCAGAGCATAATAGAAACTTGCACTTCTTTTCCCCCAAACCTAAAAGTAATGAAACCAAGAGCTGCACTGTAACCAATACACAGTATCTCACAAACGTGAGTACACCCCTTACATTTTTGCTAATATTTTACACTAACAATAAACAGTAACAACATACCTTGGAATTTAGTTGGGGGATGAGAGGTAGCAATGTAACATTGCTAAAGAACAAAATTTGTTCTTCATTCCCTATGCAGGGAGTATTTCATGTTAAATGGACACTGAAACAAGAAGGTAGAAGAGGAAAAAAAGGAGAAAAGGTGAAAGACAGAAAAGGGAGAGCGCGATACATCCTCTGCTTCTTCACCTGCAAAGAGAGATATAAAAAGAATAGCAAAACCGGCCAATATAGTATTACAGGTAGAAACAAGCAACGCCTTGATACCATCACTGAAGAAAATACAGTATTATTTTTTTTCAACAATGTTTTTATTGTATTTTTTAGAGATGTATCTGCCATATAACAACAAAACGCCCTCTTAGACACATATTTGCATAAATTCCTTTATGTATATAGAAGATAATAGTCCATTGCTGAGGCTCCCTTGTTTAAATTTATGGTCCGACATTAATCTTCTCTTTAGCTGGCTTCTTCATCTTGAGACAAGTCCGCACCTTCAACAAAATTCCAGAATGGTCTCCAAATGTTTTCGAATAATTCGCTTTTCCCTTTTTGGAGATATGTTATGCGTTCCAGAGGTAAAGTCTTCAGCATGTGCTTGATCCATTGTTTGATACCTGGTCCTGTTGTTTTCTTCCAGAATAGTGCTATCAGTCTTTTAGCTTGTAGTAGGCATATCAATCAATAATTGTTCACATTTGGTAAACAAGGTATTTTTTGGATACAAACCTAAAATTAGAAAAGCCGGATCTAGTGCAACATCCTTAGAGAAGAGATGTTCCACAGTATTTTTTATTGCTCTCCAGAATTTTTGGATTTCCCTACATTCCCAGATACAATGAAACAAAGTCCCTTTTTCATCTAAACATTTTGTGCATATATCTGGTATACTAGGATTGTACCGATTTAAATTGACTGGTGTAATATAGATTCGCATTAACCATTTGTATTGCAGTAACCTTAAGTGTGAGTTAACTGTTTGTTTCTGGGCCCTTGTACAGACTGCCAATCCTCCAGTGACAGGTTTAACCTCCAGGCTTCTAGTTTCAGTGTTGAGCCTTCCAGGGAATTCAAAACCAAAAAGTTGTAGAATTCTGAAATCGCACCTTTATTTGTGCTGTCTTTGCAAGCAATTTCTTCTAGTTGGGATTTCGGTGGCTTGGATAAATCTTTGTTTTTTGTCCTAATGTAGCTTCTGAGCTGAAGGTATTTAAAGAAGTATTTTCTATTTATATTAAATTTCTGCTTGAATTCCTCAAAAGACATCATGTAAGCTGAATTTGCTTGATATAAATCCTGAATTTTATCTATTCCCTTTCTGGCCCATTGTTTAAATACAGAGTCTGCTCTTCCAGGAGTAAAATCTTGGTTGGAGTAAATTGTGATAGTATAACTGGTTCTTTTGTGAATTTCTTTACATCATACCATATTTTGATCATGTTTTTAAAAATAGGGTTAACCGTTTTTCCCAAGTCTTGGGACTGAATCAGAAAAAATGTATAAAGGTAAAGGTGGATTTACTGACTTAGATTCCATTTCTGTCCATTGGGTTGCGTCCCTGGCATTAAATATCTAATAGTCCTTAGTTGTGCTGCCCAGTAATACCACTTCATATTCGGACACCCTAGTCTTCCCTTATTGTGAGGTAAATGTAAGAGCAATATTCTAATCCTGGGCCGTTTATTTTGCCATAAAAACCCAACAATTAATTTCCTATAATTATCAAACCAGTTTGAAGGGGGCGGCATGGGGATATTTTATATATAAATATACAATAGTTTTGGAAGTAAATTCATTTTGTAGGTGTTGATCCTTCCAATCAGTGATAAGGGAAGGGGCATCCATCTATTGATATTTTCAGTGATTTCTTTTGTTAAACAATCATAGTTCTTGTTTACAATCATATAAATAAAATGGAAAATATTTGGATTCCTAAATATTTGAATTCTTTAACGACTTTAAATTCTGAACTTATTTCTGGGGGCACTTCCTTTTCCATCCAACAGCAACAATGAAGATTCAGCTTTCTTTATATTATACCCTGAAATATGACCATATTCCTCTATTAAGTTAAGCAAATTTGGAATTGATTCTTTTAAGTTTGAAATGAACAGGATTATGTCATCTGCATATAATGAAAGTTTGTGTTCTACTTGTCTGATTGTAATGCCTGCTATAGCTTTATGGGACCTTACAGCTATAGCAAGGGGCTCCAATGCTAAAGTGAATAACAAAGGGGATAAAGGACAACCTTGACGACATCCTCGTTTGATAACAATTGGTTCAGACACATTTTTATTTAATATTTCTGCAGTAGGATCCAAATATAATAAGTGTATCCATTTTTTTAAATTAATTCCATAACCAAAACGACTTAAAATGTTGAATAGATAGGGCCATTGAACTCGGTCGAACGCCTTCTCGGCATCTAGAGAAAGAAGAGCAGTTCCTAATTTAACACCCAATCCATGAATAATATTTAGAAGCCTCCTCACAATATGTAGCCCCTGCCATCCCAAAACAAAGCCATTTTGATCCCTGTGTATCACTGAAGGAAGTGAATCTTGTAATCGTATTGCTAATAATTTTTAGTATTTTTAGATCAGCGTTAAGCAAACTAATTGGTCTCATGTTCTCACATTTATTGCTGGGTTTCCCTGGTTTGGGTAGCACAAAGATCAAAGCATTTGTCATAGATTTTGGTAAGCTACCGTTGCAATATGCCTCTGTTTTATGAAATTTTTATTCAGGATCGGGAGAGATCGGCAAACACAAATAAGGACTCAAACACTGTTTCTGTTAGAATATAAGGCACACATTTATTATTATTCCCCACAGAATACAGCACATCAAAACAACTAGCTCTTCACACAGGCAAAGTAGCAAGCATTAAAGCAACAAGCTTTCAAACAGACGTGACGCTCAACAGATTCTCAGAATCAGCCCTTACCATTGACACGAACTGGGAGCCCTCAGTCCTAGGTTAAGATCAGCGTTCACGATGCCGGTGTCCACACACGAACTCACGGCAGACTCACTGGGCTAAGGGCAGTCTCCTCTTTATATACTTGTAAACAAAGAGTCAGGTGTGGAGCGAGAATGGCCATCTCTCCCTCCACAGCCGCCCTCCTTTCCAAAACATGTTCCCAAACAAAACCCGTTCCCAGCATCTCAGCAGTGTGTGAAGCAAAATAATATGAGTGCACTCAGAATACAGCAAATATAAACAAAATAAGGAATACAGAATCAGTCTTTCCCACAACACATTGTCATAAGTTCCCACCACAAGTTAAAACAAATTATAACACAATAACACATGTGGTTCTTAGTTTCATGTGAACTCAGGTGCGAACACCACAACAGCAATAATCAATGTGTGAACTGGCCAGTCCTCTTTCTTATTTAACTGACCAGTCTTCTCATTTATATATCAAAAGTTAAAACAAGTTATAAAACTGAGCAGGTTTTCCCATAATACATTGTTAAAGAGCAAAAATAATTCTTTAATATATCACTCCACCCCTTGGTCTTTGACAATCCTAATTTTGGGAAAACCTAATTTTAGAAAAACTGTCCCCAAGGTCTATTTTAAAGTTATTCTTTCCGTCCCAAAACCACTTTTGATTATACAGGTGCAAACATTACATTAGGTTAACACTATAATAACAATAATGAGCAAAAGCAAGGGAAGTACTACATAGTTTCGAGCAGTAAAAGACATTCCATTAAAAATGTCCCACCAATGATGTGCAGGTGATTGCACCATTAACTTAGCCGCATGCAGAACCTGTCCTTGGGCCATAAATGTAGACACCTTTAAGCTGGAAATGTTGGACCTGTGTGATTCAGCTAAGCAATTTAGTTCCGTAGACTGATTCAATGCGCATTTGAACCGATCCAGGGAGATAGTGAAATTGGTTAATTGATAGGTCACGTTATTCCAACTTCAGATGTATACATCAAAACACCCAACGAAAGGCACCTGATGTAATTGAGGATGACTCTTTATTGTTTCTCTAGCTGGTTCATGAGTCCAATCACATAACACCTCGTCTCCAGTTAAACATGGGTTAAGATGTCCTTGTTGTAGCATACATACCATCCCTTTATCAGCAGTCTCGCATAGATCCAGGTCATAGGTGTAGTTTGTCTGTGGGCCAAACCAATCACCATCCAGTTTCAAAAACCAATACCCCTGTACAGTCACTACGGGCAATATATAATAATGACAGACAGTAGTACTATCGGTAACATCATATTGTGTCCAATGTCCTTCACACATAGTAGCATTACAATAGATCTTCTGTGGTTCTAGTTATAACCAACTTTTACTACTAATGTTCCATAGTTGTCTCCATTCCTGGGAATTTCCGATAATAACCACACGCTTGAATCGTTCTTGTTGCATGTGAGCGTGCATCATTTGTACGTTACATACCGTCCAGTTCAAAGCTACAGAAATGTTCGTTAACACTTCTGCCGTCGTGTTCCACATCTTTATTTGCCAGTTCAGTTCTTTAAGGAAGATCTTTGCAGTTTCCTCCTGTGATGTTACAACAGTAGGCATCCATAATCCAATCTGATGAACAGCTCTTGATGCATGCTGTCCAGTGTTTAATAACATAGTTCTTGTTATGTTATTGTCAAAAGCGTTGGAAACACTTAACACAGTACCTGTTCCACCAAGCAAAGTGTCCCACCATGCACGTTTCGCCCTAGTGCATGTTGGCAGAGGAGAAAAAAAAACAAAACAAAAAAAACTTTCCAGTGAACTTTAATTGTTATCGTCGATTGTGCCATCTGTTGACAAGTGTGTGCAGCAGGTGCAATTTGTGTGTGTGTGTTCTTAGTAGAGTTCGGCAGTACATATATTGAAAAAACAAAGGCAATCCGATTAGTAATCCAAACCTCCGATGAGGTCAAGTTCGGGGTCAGCTCCTTTGTGCCGTCGTCCTCACACGCTCGTTCTGCAAATGATCCATATTGGCACAAACCTCTCCTTGAAACCACTTTAACGGTACATCCCTTGGAGATCACCGGTATGTTTCTTTCTTCAAAACATCCATTACAAGAATATATGGGGCATGAGCTGGTAATGTTGCTTATTACGCATACGTGCCATCGAGAGCATGTGTCGTCATCCTGGATTCCGTCACGCATGCTGTCCTGCCATCCTAGTTGATACGGCTGAACCACTTCTTTCAGGATCCGGCCTGGTGTTTCTGCCCAACAGAGGTGTGCCAGCAGGACCATGGCAGCAAGGACACGGAGGATGATGGCCCCAAATCCTGCACCAGCCCTGTGGTTCCTCCCACGGTTTGGGACGTCCGCCATCGCGCTGTCCCTCGGGTCGTCCAATCAGCAGATCCCACCGAAACATGGATCTGAAATCAAAATTAGTACTGCTATAAGACAAAGAATTTGATTAGTTTTCTCTTACATAAAATTTATCCATTTTTTTTTTTCCTGAGTAAAATACTGACACTGTTGCATCACTGCCTTGTGAAATGATTTCAGCTGGTCTAGGTGGACCATTTACTTGTCTCACCTAAACTTTGGCTCCTGGTTTATCTGTTGAGCCAAACCCCCCTGTTCCTCTTACAGTGATGTTAGTGGGGGCAGCCACCCCTTGAACCTCTGTCATTACACAGGGTTTCACTAGTTTTTCTTCTTTCTCAATTACCAGGGATTTTCTCCTTGATAATCCCCATCAATCACTTCAGCTTGTATTGTCATTAACAGCTGAGGCCTGCAACTGTACAGGCCCGGACATCATCTTTCCCAATTACACAGCTTGTTGTATGACTTTCTTAGCCAAATCTAATGCTCTTTGCTGTGCTTCTTCCCACATAAAATTTTCTTTTTCAGACACTTTTCAAAATTGGAATGACCACATCCTTGTGCTATAAAATGATAAATTCTAGTCAATAATGCTGAAATATTTTTAACTCCTTTATTAAGCATTCACATATACATTAATACATTTTCCATTCAGATAAAATCACAAGTTTGATTGTTCATTTATTTTTACTCTCTTATACACACATATAATCCTGAGCGGTTTCTCAGTTTGTCAAATGCAGAGACAGTAAGACTGCCCCTGGAGCAATTCGCCTATTATTCAATTGGGCCAATGCTTGCATCAATTTAGGCTTCCAATCTGTTAAGTCATGATTATCATACACATTTTTTTTTCAATATAACTGCCTTGACCAGCTGTTGTTTGCACGCAGAACGCTCTCCTGCGCGGAAAAAAAACAACAACATACAAACATAAAAACTTCAATCTGTCCTCCCACGAATTTCCATGCTGCACAAGCCTAGTTAAACTCCATCAGATCCGTCAGATCAGGGTACATGTTGCTCCTCCTTCTATCTTTGTTCTTTCTTTTCCTTTTTTTCACTCTCCTTACTTTCACATCTTTGCCCGAGGATTCCTCAGACTCTGACACCTCAGTCTCAACCACCTTAGCAGCTTCTCTGCCCACAACAGACTCAGATTCTTCAGCAGGTGGAGCCGATGGTGTGGGATGAATTGCCTCTCGCAACAGCTGAATCAAAGAATTTAATGGGTCCAGCTCAGCACCAAATCCTACACAGTTAACTTTTAAGCCTCTCCTTTGACACATCTGTCTCAACTCATCAGTAGGTAATGCATGTATCTCTGAAGCAGGCACCCCAGCATTAATCAGTGCCTTCCACAACATGTTACGTGGTGAAACCTGTTCATTTCTCCCCCGCTCCCTTTGCGGCCTGCGGACCGGAGTTTGTTGAACTCGTGGTCTGCATTCCTCCTGCTTGCCCCATTCTCCCAGATTCCCCAGCTCCATAATTCGAGCCTTAATGGTTTCCATCGGGGCATCTGGAGCTCCCAGCATCACAGTAAGCATAGCTGCCCGATAATGCTGTGGGGCAGTTTTAATCAACTGATCTCTCACCACCTTCGGAACAGCCACTTGCTGATATCCAGCCACCATCCCCACTGGTAACAAATCACGCACACACAGCCTCGTCAGCCTCTGCACACACTCCTTTAATGTTAACCATTGTCCAGAGATTTCGGGCCAATCAGATACATTGGGACATGTTGCACGTACTGCCTCAGACCACACGTCAAACAATGATCTCGCCTGATCCCCCAAATTTCTCGCTTCTTGCCTATAATTAGCATTTACATTCCCATCAGTGCTCAGACCACCAAATGCCATGCCATCTCCGTGATCTATTTCAATCTGTTCTGCACCTTCATCCAGCAGTCGGGCCACCCATAGATCAGTGGGTTCGCCCGGATGCTGCCTTAATTTTTTAGTGATATGAGCAACTTCATCCTGCGAGTAATCTTCTGTTATGGTCCGTGACACCGCCGGCGGCTGCGGCTGTTCCACCCATTCCATTACAGGTTGTCCCGCAGCATCAAGTACATCATTACCTTGAGCATCTATCCGCTGCCGGAAGGCTGCGGGTACATGCTGCTGCTCTCTCCTCCTTCGGACGACGGGTTTAACCCCCAATGGAGGGAAAGGACGTGGATCTGGAGGACCTCCAGAATCACTGTCCTCCTCATCGTCCCACATATTACCGTCCCAGCTCTCGGGATCCCACCCAGACCCCAATCCAGCTACAAACGAACGGACTTTTTTCAGAGGAAAACGGCGGGGTTTTTTCCCCTGTTTTTTCCTTGTTAACACAGACACCTGGGCCACAGCTTTTTCTGCAACACTGGTCATCTGTTCCAGCTGATAAGTCAGCCTTTGCACATGCAGCCGGTACAGCGACTCAGCAGACTGCAGCTCAGTCATTGCCTGTCTGTCTTTTAACTGCTGAGATTTTAATTGTTGGCCAGCTTCATACTGTATTTTCCACGCTGTAACACAGATCCACAAGCGCCTCTGTAATCCGTCCACCGGAGCCTTTTTTTGCACCTCAATTTTCTGCAACACTTTCAATAATTCTTCGGGTCCCGCTGCCTCCAGCGGGCCGCTCCACGGCTCCGGTCTGCCCCTACCATCGCGCAAACACAGCGCTATCTGCTTAGAATGAGGAAACTCCCATCCGGGAACTACCTCTTCCCTCTGAATTTTCTCATCAGAGTTCTTATTTCTCCTTTTAAACATATTTCTAAACATATTTGTGTATTGTAGTCTCTCCTCCAATCCTGCCGACAACGCCAAAATGTTTCATGAAATTTTTATTCAGGATCGGGAGAGATCGGCAAACACAAATAAGGACTCAAACACTGTTTCTGTTAGAATATAAGGCACACATTTATTATTATTCCCCACAGAATACAGCACATCAAAACAACTAGCTCTTCACACAGGCAAAGTAGCAAGCATTAAAGCAACAAGCTTTCAAACAGACGTGACGCTCAACAGATTCTCAGAATCAGCCCTTACCATTGACACGAACTGGGAGCCCTCAGTCCTAGGTTAAGATCAGCGTTCACGATGCCGGTGTCCACACACGAACTCACGGCAGACTCACTGGGCTAAGGGCAGTCTCCTCTTTATATACTTGTAAACAAAGAGTCAGGTGTGGAGCGAGAATGGCCATCTCTCCCTCCACAGCCGCCCTCCTTTCCAAAACATGTTCCCAAACAAAACCCGTTCCCAGCATCTCAGCAGTGTGCGAAGCAAAATAATATGAGTGCACTCAGAATACAGCAAATATAAACAAAATAAGGAATACAGAATCAGTCTTTCCCACAACACATTGTCATAAGTTCCCACCACAATTTAAAACAAATTATAACACAATAACACATGTGGTTCTTAGTTTCATGTGAACTCAGGTGCGAACACCACAACAGCAATAATCAATGTGTGAACTGGCCAGTCCTCTTTCTTATTTAACTGACCAGTCTTCTCATTTATATATCAAAAGTTAAAACAAGTTATAAAACTGAGCAGGTTTTCCCATAATACATTGTTAAAGAGCAAAAATAATTCTTTAATATATCAGCCTCTTAAAACATCTCTAAGATAGGACTTATTCATTGTTTTTTAATTTTTTTGTAAAAACCTATAGGGAACCCATCTGGTCCAGCTTTTTTCCTTGCCTTCATACTGTCAATAGCTTTACCCAGCTCTTCTTCTGTAATTTCTGCTTCCAGTTGCTCTCTATAACGTTCATCTATCAAGGGAATAACTAATTATTACTATTACTTATTTAAAAATTAGTCACGTTCCTGTATATCTGAGGTGTCTTGAGAATCATACAGCCTTTCATAGTATTTTCTAAACTCTTCATTTATTTTGATTGGGTCTACTAAAATTTACCCTTTATTGTTAATAAGAGAGGTTATATTTTTTGGACTTGCAGTTGTTTAATTTGCCTTGCCAAGATCTTACCCTGTTTTTCTCCTTGCTCATAGAATGATTGATTTAATCTTAATAAACTGGAGGCCGCTCTGTCTGCAGATTCTTTCTCATATTGCGCCTTTAATAACAGCAATTCATTCTCTGTTTCTGTGCTGCCATTTCTAAAAGTTTGTAGTTATAGTAATTTATTCTTAGATTCTAATTGTCTGCTTTTGCGCTGTTCTTTAGATTTTGACACGGTGTAACTGATTATATAACCCCTCAAGCATGCTTTAAAAGCGTCCCATTTTATAAAGGCTGAAGTTTGTGTGGTGTTAATACTGAAGTATTCGTCTATCTTTTCTCCAACATAATTAAGAAAATTATCATCTTTCAGCCATTTCTGGTGTAAGCACCATCTAGGAGGGTCTCTCAACAGGTTGTTGTTAGAATATACTAAATTACAGGGAACATGATCTGTTAGTAGTATGCTATCATAGCAACAATCAGTTATATTTGAGAGTAATTCTTTTGAAATCAAAAAATAGTCTATGCGTGAATATGTATTGAATGTTTTTGAGTGGCATGAGAAGATAATTTCAGTAGGTTTTAAATATCTCCACATATCTACTAAATTTAATTCTTTCATAAAATTACATATTGTTTCCTTACTTCTGGTGTGTGTTTGGTCAGCTACTGAAGCCCTGTCCAGAGTGAGGTCCAGAACACAGTTCCAGTCGCACCCTATAATGTATTTTCCTGTCAGAAAGAAGTTTGTATAGAAAACATCATCATCAGAGTTGGGACCATACACATTTACTAAGTTCAGAGTTTCTTGTAAGATGGACCCCTGAATGATTAGATATCTCCCCAATTTATCTTTAATAACAATGGTCACCTGAAAAGGAACAGATTTATGAATTAGGGTCATTACTCCCCTGGCTCTTGATGTAAATGGAGCTACATATATATCCCTCTGCCACCTCCTACGCAATTTTATATTTTCTTCCTCCAAGAGATGGGTCTCTTGTAAAAATACTATTTTAGAGTTTAAATCTTTCAGTTTGTTTATGACTTGTTTGATTTTTGTTTTTGTTTTATGTAAGCCTCTACAATTCCAGGATGTGCATTTAATTTCCATCCTTTGCATCATATCAACTTAAAAGACATTGATGCAATAATTCCACAAATATGTCCAAGAGGGGCAACAAAAACAACTGAACAATCAACATACATCCACAAACCTTGAACCACTTGAACAAACAAAACCCCGTTCCTAACCAAATGGTCAGGCCCTCCCAATTTATTGCTTCCAACCACTGACATGTATAGATCCTTATGATCTATTATCTCAATTCTTGACCTCCACCAACAAAAAATAAATAAATATATGTAGGGCTGGGCGATAATTCAATAACAATATATATCGATCGATAGACGTGTGGCGCGATAGGAAAAAATAGGGTCGATAGACAGTTTTACTTCCTTGCTACAGTCGAAACGCCGTCACAAAGCGCCGCCCTCTCAAAACACAACACAGAGCACGTGAATATGTCGCAGCAAGGAGCGGCGGAGGAAACGGTTCCAAAACTGGGTTTTACTAGTTCGCCAGCCTGATAGAAATAAACCACAGTGATTTGTAAGACTTTAAAGGAACCGGTAAAAGCAGAGTCTGGTAACGCAACCCACCAGTATTCATCACGTAAGCCGCTCACACCCGCAGCAGCGCGAGCTGAGCGGCCCCGTGAGCTGCGCGGCTCCGGGTCGTCGTCGTCGTCGGAATTTTCTGGAACTTCTTCCAAAACAAAGCAGGTACAGCAGCTAAACTGGGCTCCCTTCTTTGTGATAAAATGACAAAGCGTCCAAGAGGCATAATGACATAACGCATGCAGTACACATTGTGCACGCCACAATTTAGGGCGTGTTGCTCGGACCTCAGCCCTGCATCAGCCTCTCAATTATGAAACCTGATAAGTAACTAGTGTACTATTCCCACCTAAATAGGCTATTCTATTAATTTATTTGGTATATTTATTTTGGTCACTTTTCTGGTCACTTTAGTTTATTCTTTGTCATTATTTAATAACATAACTCAGGTTTCTTAAGTTATTTTTCTTAAAAAAATTATGTTATGGTTAAAAAAGTTGGTTAAATAAAGATTTAATTGGAATTCTGTGTTTGTGTTCTTTATTTAAATCAAATCATTTAGCAATATCATAAAATGTCCAGGCAGAGCTGCACATAAAATATGGTTTTAAATATTTTCAATAATTATCGATATCGATCAATATGCATTTTTTTTTATCGATAAGCTTTTTTTCTATATCGCCCAGCCCTAAATATATGTACTGTACCCGACTTTCTCCTGCGTTTCCAACACTCTAATTATCCCTATATATTTGAGGTGGTGTATAACAGGTAGAACATCTCAACAGAATAATGAACCTGGAAGTATAAGGTATATATTGAAAAAAAAGTATAATAAAGGGTGCAACTTTACAATGTGAACATAATGATGTTCCAACAATAAGGTTTGTATGTATGCGCTTATGTATGTAAGGTTATCCATGAAAAAAATGCTCAATAGTGGTTGTGAAGAGCCAAAGACCCGCACCCCAGAGCACTGAGGCAGACGTCAGGAGAACCAAAACCCTCAGATGCCCAAAGGGACCTTCAGTGCAAAGGTGCCCAAGAGGGGCCAACACAGGGAATCTGCCTCCTCCACCCAAGGGAAGAGGAGAAACAACCCTAAGGAAACCCCCCAACCGCCACAATGCCGAAGCCGGCTGCGCTGGAGTGGATCCGGCCATGGACCCCAGGAACTTGAGGCCCCAGGGGTGCCCCACCCCCCCCCGATTGGGGCCCTGACCAGGCCCTGGGGGGCCAGGCCCCACGAAGCAGCCGAAAGGAGCGAGTCGGGACCCGCCTGGGCCAAGGTGCCAGCCAGTGGAGGGGAGCAGGATGGGGGGTGGGGGTGGGCTTCACACTTAGTGGAGACCTGAGATGTCCTTGGGAGAGGGGGCAGTACAAACCCAACCTCACAAATAAACAAACAGAAAACTACATACAGTCTCATTCACTTGTTTCCACCCTAGTGCCCCACACGCAAACACTCCTTTAATAAAAAAAGGGGGACGCAGTACTCACATTCGTACTTACCACTCACATCCCATATTCGCAGGTCCAGGCAATGGCCCGACCCCGTAGGTCAACCCTAAAATCAAGACGGGGGAGGGGGCACCACCACATCCCAACCTACCCGGTTCCTGCTTCGGTCCCGCACCCATCCCCCCCAAATCTCGTCCCCAGACCAGACGGCCCCCAGGCTCATCCTCCCGGGGATGGGGCATAAACCAAACGGGCCAATCAATCAGAGCCCCCCCCTTCACAAACCCTGAATTTCTACCACCCCCCCCCCCCACACACACACACATATTCCATGGGAAAGCAGGGGTGTCAGCCCCAGTCCCGGCAAGTCACCCGGGCCCAACAACAACCGCCAGCCAAGACCCCAGACCAGGTGGTCCGCTGCTCTTCCAGGCCCCAGACACCGGGCGGCAATCGGAGAACAGAGGTGTGAGAAAGACCCCGATCCTGCCTTCGATTGCTCAAATGTGTTGACGCATGCTATTTAAAACTGGGAGTGCCAAAGGGGGTGCCCGGCACAGTCCACCCCCCCTCCGGAAGGGTTTTATATTTGAGCTAATAAACGGCAAATCTAAAATCATTGCATATTGCATATTTTCTGTTCTGTGTCTAGCCAGGGCTCGTCTAAGGGATTATGTGTTATCCATTTAGAGATGTATTGTAGCCTATTTATGGAAGTTTGGCAGATATAGTCCCCCTCTATCTTTAGTCTTCTGTAGCGTCTTTAAACTGATACGGGGGGGGGTGGTTTATCTTTCCAAAGAAATTTAGAGATGGAGGAGTCGAGAGATTTAAACCAGTCGGATGGTGGTTTATTGGGATAATTGAAAATAAGTAATTAATTCTAGGTAAAACCATGATTTTAATTGAAGCAACCCGACCTTTGAGTGAAATTGGAAGTGATTTCCATCTTTCAAGATCCTCTTCTATGTTTTTAAAAGCAAGATGTGGTTACGTTTTTGTAAATCCACCAATTTAGACAACACAGTAATACCCAAATATGTAAATCTCCTTGATTGCAGTTATAAATGTAGGGGGTTCTGTAAAGAGCAGTTAATTGGCAGTACCGTAGATTTAGACCAATTTATAGAGTAATCTGAGACTTTTGAGAAAGATTCTAGTAAGATAATTACTTGAGAGAGACGTGTTTGAGTGCGGGAGATAGAGTAATAAATCATCTGCATGAAAACTAATTTTATGCTGTATTTTCATGCATTTAATACCTTTAACAACAATAGTTTGTCTAATTGTTGCTGCTAGTGGTTCAATAAAAATGGGAAATAGTGAGGGGGAAAGCGGGCATCCTTGCCTAGTACCCCTCTAGAGACAAAAACTAGAAGATATTTGGTTACTTGTCCTGATACATGCTGTTGGGGAGCTGTATAAAATTTTTAATCAATTTATAAAAATATTTCCAAAACCAAATTAATGTAGAGTAGTAAATATTCTTTTTTATTTTTACTGTAAACATAATCTATTAAATTAAGTAATCTGCATGTATTTATGGATGACTGCCTTCCTTTAATGAAACCAGTTTGATCAGGGTGTATTATGAGAGGAATGACTTTAATCGTTTTGCAAGCGCTTTACAGATTATTTTAATATCCACATTAATTAGGGATATGGGACGATAACTGGTGGGAAACATAGGATCTTTGCCTGGCTTAAGCAAGATGGTAGCAGAGTTCATATTAGCCAGGAATCTGCCATTTTCCTGAGTTTCCTGCAACATTCTGTGGAATAATGGTGCCAGAATATTCCAGAACTCTTTATAAAACTCAGCAGGGAATCCATCTGGATCTGGAGCCTTTTTATTGGGCATGCTTTTTTTTTTTTAGAGCTTCCTGAATTTCAACTGTTGTCAGCGGTGAATCCAGGGTCATTGATTGACTATCTGATCATTTAGAAGGTGTTATTTTATCCAGAAACTGCTTGATGTCATTATCTGATGGATTTATCTGCGATGTGTATAAAGATTTGTAGAAATCTCGGAAGGTGTTGTTTATACTTTCCGGATCACATAAAGTAATACCAGTTGAGTCTGTGACTGCAAATATAGTTGTTTTTTATTTATTTATTTTTAGCTGATTAGCTAAGAAGCTTCCTGACTTATTGCCATGTTCAACATTTTCTATTTGAAGTCTTTGTATTAAAATTTTATTTTGCTTTTCAATATATTCATTTAATTCTAATTTTACTTTACGGATTTTACCCAGCTTTTCCTCTTCCTGGGAGGATTCTAGAAACAATTGTTTCCTCTAATAGACCCCTTGCATCTGACGTCACAGTCACATGATCGGGGGTGCGCGCCTCCATTTTGGTGGGCACGCTAGCGTGACAGCCCACCACTGCACTGGCACAGTCAGCTTATTACTCGCATGGCCGGCAGAGCGATTGTTCAATATGGTGCAAACCTGTTGCATTGTTGGTTGTGGGAATCGTGCTGGGAGGGACAAAAAGTCGTTCTATAGGTTGCCTACCATAATAGACTGGCAGTGTGCTAACAGCGGAACCGCGGGGTTTAAAAAGTTCACCGCTCACGATCTGTGCGGCGCGACCGGACTGTACACACTGTACGTCGTGCCCCCTCTGGGACCGCTCGCTGTGGTGGCAGGGGCAAGCGAGCGACGGTGGGTGAACAGGGAACCAGAGCAGGGGGTCGAGCCCAGCTCACGCACCGCACCGGCGGCCGCGCAGCACGGCAGGTCGCCCGGCCCGCCCCGCGAGCGGAGGCCTGTCGAAACAGGCGGCCAGCGCGTCGCGCGGCCCGGAGCGCTTGCCCTCCCAAACCCCTCCGCGAGCCGACCGACGATCGGGCCCCGCGGGTCCCGGGCCGGGGACGGAGAGGAGCGGAGGTCGCCCCCTCGTAGCTCTGCTTGAACAGCAGGATGCGCTCACGAAAACCTCACGACGGCCGACTGAACAATATTAAACTCACCCTTCCACGGACAACTGCTACATCATTCAGGTAACAAACAGACAGTTCACGTATCCATCCGGCAGTGAACTGTTTGTGCGCTTCCAAACTCTTGTACGCCTTCATCTGATCGCCACTGTACGTTGGGGTGGGTGACAACACAAGGTAGTTCACCAGATCGGCATAGCAAATGGCCAATGGCAATGGCCAATCATCGGGATTGCTAGAAAAATCCATATCAGGAAGAGCCAAAGGGTCCGCATTACCGATCCTTGTACATTTAGCATAGTAAAATGCCTTATCAGAAGGCTGTAACTCATCCACATAAGGCTTGGATTGCATGTTGGTAAGGGTGGCTGCCAACCAATATGGCCGCCACGCACGGGGTTCTGGGTAACGGAGTCACGTGGTTGCAAGGGGTCTATTCCTGAATCCTTTTGTTTTCAATCTTCTTTTTTTGAGATGAGAATGGAATTATTTTACCTCTCATCACTGCTTTCCCTGCTTCCCATAGGATAGACGCTGATGTCCCTGGTAGATCATTGTACTCCAAGCATGAAGCCCACTCTTCTTTAAAATATTTGATAAATTCTTCATCTTTAAGCAGTGATGTATTAAGTCTCCAGCTTTTGTTTTGTGGGGTTAATTTTTATTTATTAGGGTTAAAGAAACAGGAGCATGATCACTGACAGCAATAGGGTGTATTACAGTAATATCAGACAGCAGCAAGCTGCTGATTTAAAAAATAGTCCAAACAGTAGGAATGATGGACATTTGAAAAGAAATTATATTCCTTAGGATGAAGAGATTGCCATGCATTGCCAATACCATAATCGCTCATGTATTGTTTGACTACATTTAATGATTGCCAACTGCGCTGAGTCCCTGTTGTATTCGACCTGTCTATTTCCTCATTTAGACCAAAGTGGAGGTCGCCCCCAATAATTAAGAACAATCATTCAATGAAATGCATGGAAAAGTTTGTGGAAGAATGAGGGGTCATCAGCATTTGGGCCATATATACTGACAATACATAACTTTTGGTTATGAATAGATTTATTATTATGAATCTACCTTCAGGATCTATAATTTCGTCTGATATTGTAAAACTAACGTTTTTGTGGATTAAAATTGCTACTCCTCTTTTTCTAGAGTTATAGCAGGCAGCAAATACATTAGGTAACTCAGGTGAGTTAAGCTCCTGTACAGTTATAGCTGATTTGAGTTTCTTGCAATAAGACATCTGCCTTCAATATTTTAAGCTGCTTAAAGATCTTTAACTTTTTCTCTGTGGTGCCACATGCATTTGTATGTGCAGAAATTATGGTGCAAAAAGGCATTTGTGCAAAAATGCATTTAGAAAACTACAAGTTCGGCAGCATTTGTAATGCTAGATAGAGATGCAGTGATGATGCAAATGTTCAAAATATGTGGTGCTGAGTTCAGTTTAGAGTTCAGCAGTTCAACAGTCTGATGGCAACAGGGAAAAAGCTTTTGCAGAACCTGGTGGACCTGCAGCGGATGCTGCGGAACCTCTTCCAAGAAGGTAGCAGGGAGAACAGTCCATGGTGGGGGTGTGAGGTGTCCCTGATGATGTTACGAGCTCGGGACACACAGCGCTGGGACAAAATGTTCTTTATGGAGGGAAGAGGAGCCCCGATGATCCCTTCTGCTGTCCTCACCACTCTCTCCACGTTCTTCCAGTCGGAGGCATTGCAGCCTCCACACCACACACAGAGACAGCTTGTCAGAATGCTCTCTATGGTGCTTCTGTAGAAGGTCGTGAGGATGGGCTGGGGCAGGTGGGCTCTCCTCATCCTCCCCTGGAAGTACAGTCGTTTCTGTGCCCTCTTCACCAGTTACGTGGTGTTCACAGACCAGGTGAGGTTGTCCGTGATGTTCACCCCCAGGAACTTGGTGCTGCTGACCATCTCTACAGCTGAGCTGTTGATGAGCAGTGAGGCCGGTTCTTCCTGAAGTCGACGATGATCTCCTTCGTCTTCTCCACGTTCAGGATCAGGCTGTTTTCTCTGCACCAGCTGCTCCACCTCCTCTCTGTAGTCCTGGTTGTTGTCGTCTCTGATGAGGCCCACCACCGTTGTGTCGTCAGCAAACAAAGGCTGAGTTATACTCGCACATTGGGTTGTCTTGCGGGTCTGTACAGTTGTCGCCCAAGCCCATAGAAAAGCTGTCAACGTTTATACTTGCCGTGGACTTAGGTGGTTTATTCTCCAAAAACACAAGGGGGCAGTACTCAACATGACCAGTGGAAATGCAGGAAAAAAAGAGAAGAAACAGTTGATATGAAGAATAGTTGGTGTGCTATATAAGTTCAGTCCATTTATTTACCATTTATTTATGGCAACTAAACAGAAATAAAAGAAGGGTTAGAGATGTTGAGTGAGTTTCCTGATTTATTATTGGGTGCTTAATTTTATAATTTTATCCTTTATTGTCTTAGTTGTTCAGCACTGTGTTTCAGCTGTGGCTGGTGTTAAAGTGCTTTATAAATAAAGTTGATGATGACGAAGATAATGACGTAGACAGGGTTTCCGCGGGGCATTAAAAATCATTAAGTCATTAAATGATTTTTTTTTAATTAAGGCCTTAATTGGCATTAAAAGTCATTAAGTGATTATCTGTGGCATTAAAAATGCCTTATTTTTTTCTAAAAAAAATACGTTCATAAAAACAGTTTCGTCAGATATATTAAATCAGATATAACTGATTCGGCATGTTTGCGCGGAACCAAACACGCTGAACTGCTTCCGGTTGATTGTAAAGCCGTATGTTTTTACAATGTTCGGAAAAGGAGCTCGAGGCGGAGAAAGAGCTAGAGAATGGGAAAATGCAAATTTCAACAAAGGTGGGTGGAAAACGAGGAATTCGGGACATGGCTGCCGCCTGTCGACGGTAAAGATGACGAAGGATTTTGTCGTGTTTGTAAAAAAAAATTAAGCTGCACAATGGGTGTCAATGCTTTACAATTTCACATGAAGTCGGACAGGCAGTGGTGTAGTCCAAGGGTATACGCGGGTATACGGCGCATACCCACTTAATTTTTCAGTAAGCATTGCCTATATCAACTTCTGGAGCGATATTTGTGTCTTTTGTTTGAGCACGCAGTGAGACAGGTATTCAGCGTTTAAACATCACGTGCGCACTCAAAACCTGTTTGGCGCATGCTCAACTCTGATAAACTCTTCTTTACCCACTATCCTCGCGCTCGGTTCCGTGTCTGCTTGCGCTCTCGACCCAATCCTTCCACGCTCAACACCAGCTGTGTGCTCGTGACTTAAAAAACTGTCCACCTCACCAGCCAATCACAGACAGGTTTCTTTCCATCCAATCAGAGTAGGGCTTGCAAATACTGCATTCAGATGGATTAAATCAAAACGCAGCAGCTTTTGGCAGAAATTACTAAACATAACGGTGGAATTGAAGAAAAAACAACAACCAATAAACAGTTTAATAGTTTAGCCTAAAATATTTAGTTTAAAATAATTCCTTGAGTTACTAAGTGAGGTGTGAAAAATGTTTGTGTCTTTTCTTTCCAGCTTCTGGGAGGTGATGCAAAAGTTTCTTGTGATCATAATCATCATCATTGTCATCATTATTTAAAGAGCACTTTAACGCAAGGTAAAACAAAATAACATGTAATAAAATGACTTGGGTAAAGACTGAACAATTAAAAAAAAAACAACAATAATAATAAGCTGTTTAAAGGTATACTATGCAACCGGGGTTGATTTTCCAGCGAGGCTCCCCCCAGAGGGCGAAAGTAAAAGTGCACTGTCGTAAAGATGCTCAGCTGTTCTGGTTTCTCCGTCAAGCCAGGCGCGGTTGTTTTGAGCTTAGTAGACAGGCGAACGCAACGAAAAGTGGAAAAAACGGCAGTACAAACAATGACTAACACAGTGAAGGTATGAACATCAAGCTTCCCGCAGCGCTATCTTGGCCGCCAAGCCGCGGCCGCCGCCGCCTCGCCAAGCCGCGGCCGCCGCCGCCTCGCCAAGCCGCGGCCGCCGTTGCCGCCGCCACCTCGCCAGTTTTATTATTATTATTTATTTATTTTTTTTTATGTTGGCGAGACGCTACCGCCGCCGCCTAGCCAAGCCGCAGCCGCCGCCTCGCCGCGGCCGCCGCGGCCGCCGCGGTAGCGTCTCGCCAACATAAAAAAAAAAAAAAAAAATAATAATAATAATAAAACTCGATATGCTTGCATGTTTATTTGACGTTAACATGTTCTTTGTTGTTGCTTTCGCGCGTGCATATAGTGAGTGGCAGGGCAAAAACACATGGAGTTCTCGCCGTAAAGCTAGACTTCTGTGTGTGCGGGCCGAGGGCTCTTGCATTGCAAGTGCGGTATTTCCCCCACAGACCCCCAGGGCGGCCGAGAAAACCTTTGTTCGACCTGAAATGACTCATTTAATCATCCAAAACGGTATGGAACACATTAATTAACTGAAAAATGTTGCATAGTATGCCTTTAAATCCTTAAAAACAAACAGAAGTTTTTTAAACTGAACTCTAAGATAAACAGGTAACCAGTGAAGGGAGGCCAGGAGGGGGTCATGTGCTTTATTTTATGTTTTTCCATTAAAAGGTGTGCAGCAGCATTTGAACCAGCTGCAGACATCTGAGTAAGGAGAATAAAAGAGAATTACACTAATCCAGCCATGATGAAATGAAGGCTTGGAGTAGGGTTTCCATATTTTTGCCTTGAAAGAATAGGTTTTACCTTTCCTTTGTTCCTTAAATGATAAAAATGACTTAACTGAGGTCCCTTTTTGACTGTCAAGTTTAAAATCACCATCCATTTTAAAATCGAGGGGCTAAACATTCATTGTCAGGGTGTCTAAATCAATAGGATCAACAGTTCTTTGGGTGTTTCAACTGGTATATTTGACAATTCATGATTTGCAAAGACAGAAATTTGAGTTTTAATGTTCTCCTTGTCATTAACTTTATCTCTTCTATAGATTCTCTTTCTCATTCAATTCAGGACTTTCCATATGCCTTAACAACTAGGTCTATATTGAAAAACCTACAGTAAAGTAATGAAATGTTGATTCTGGATGTAGTGTAGGAATTCCTTCAATATAAACCAAAGAAAATTTTACATTACCTGCCAGAAGCTGGAAAAAATCTTTAAAAAAAGAGACAACAGTATTTTCACACCTAACGTAGTAGCTCAAGGAAATATTTTAATATAAATGTTGTCTGTATCGACGCACAATGTTCTCAGTTGAGTCTTCTTCCTGTTCAGAATCAGATTCAGATGAAGCAGCCAATAGGGTTAACCTTTTCTTTGGTGGCTCTGATGTTTTTTCTTCCACAGGTTTCTCTGCAATAACCCTCTGTTCCTTGACTAAATTGGTGACTGAGGCCCACACCTCACTCCTCTCTCCTCTGGCTATACACTTGAGGTCCTTGAATCTAGGGTCCAATGCAGTAGCAATCTTCAGATATGCAATCAGTGTCCGAAATTAACTTCCTGATTCACCGGCCAAGTTGGCCGGTAGATGTAAAAATCAACCGGCCAGGCATATGTTTTACCGGCCAAAATATTAATCCTGACCAGACCTCAATTTTTATCAAAAATTAAGAGTGAGATTATGTTAATATTCGGGGGGGGGGGGTGGTTGCGGGCGCGGCTGTCTGGACCCTGGAAGAGAAATCTTTGTTTCCTGACTAATAAGAAAATATTGTAGTTGATTATAAAAGGCACAATAAGAATTATCACATTTACATCCAGGCAATAAAAAAACACTACAGAGTATCATTATTCTATCTGTGTTGGTCTAATTTGTGAATGAGGCAGAGTTTTATCAAGCCTATACGGTTCAACATTTTTCTCTCAGCTGCCACACTTGAAGCACGCAGGGGTTCACGCTGCGTCTTTACGCATGATCCAGCTGCTGGATTTTACCCTTGTGCGCTGCGCGCGAGGGATAAACAGTGGGGAAAATGCATAAATAAAGACTTTAAAGGGTTCCTTTAGAGGGAAGAGAATGAATAATGGGTCTGAGCTGAAGCCCCTGATTTTACAAGTTCCTTAAAAAGTCCGCACCTATATTACATGTAACGTAATTCTGCGCACCTGAATTCAAGCGTAAGGCAGCAGCCCACCGAAGCACCACTGGCTCTGTGTCGTTAAATACAAAAGAGCATTAAACATAGCTACTGACTCTCCTATTGATTTTAATTGGGACATTTTGGTACGAGTCGAAGGACATTAAACGTAGTGATTCACGTTTTGAAGACTGGTCGCTGACAAAAGCACCTGGCTCCGAGGGAAGGGAGGAGAGAGGCGCAGTTACAGCGCTGAGGCACTGTAACTGCGCCTCTCTCCTCCCTTCCCTCGGAGCGCACGTAGTTAAATGCAGAATTAATAAAAACGAAACTTATAAACAGACTAATGGGCGTTTTAGACTGTATCTGGTTAGCAGATCAGTTTTTTTCATCCAGCGTGCAGCCATGACTGGTTTTTAATGAAGGCTTTATCTGGGAGCCACTCTCCCCAGAAATAAGATGTAAAAGAAGCTGAACCAGCTCCGCAGAAGGCGGGTCTAGACTGAGCTCTGTGAACGGATCACCAGATGGGCTTTGTTATTTTATTTTTAATTTATTTGGTACAAAGGTTTACTCGCCATGTGGCAGCTAGCCCTCTGAAATTCACTCGCCAAACGGGAAATTTACTCGCATTTGGCGAGTGGCGAGTGTTAATTTCGGACCCTGTATGCAATGTTGCCATTTTCCTTGCGTGTCTCCAAGTCTTTTCTGAATGTAGACTTGAACTTGGCCATGTAGGCAGGGTCATCATCTGAGCTCTCCATCACCCGAGAGAGATGGCAAAAAGCAGGCAGGGCCACTGAGCATGAGACATACTTTTCTCCTCCCAAAAGTTTAGTCAGATACCTGCAAAAGAAAATCAACTCCACTTCAGTCAAAATAAATTGCATTCACTTATACACAAAAACATATCCTACATATTCATGCTGCATTTTACACACACATATTTATCTCTTACACTCAGCCAGAATAGTGAGAAATATGATGTAAAACATACCTGCAAGGCTCCAGTAGCATTTCCAACTTCTGCAGTTTGTCCATTTCAGCTGTAGTTGGCATGACAATCTTGGTATGGTGAGGACATCCCTCAGTGGCTGTTCGTTTCTGCGGATGCTTTTTATCATGTCCAGAGTTGAATTTCATCTGGTTGGAACGTCTTGTGTAAGCGACTCCTTCTTCTGTCCATGTTCAACTTGTTGTTGCTCCAATTCCACAGCACTCGCTGGACTGTGTTTAAAGTGCCCAACAACTTTTCTGCACTTCGCCAGGACATTGTCAAACACACTGTTATGCAGGGATACTGTGACGGAAAGCTGGAGACTGTGTGCAAAGCAAGGAACATGATCAAAAGGCATATGTCTCGCAGCGGCTATCATGTTTCGTGCACTATCTGTGCTAAGTGTGGTGACTTTATCTGATACATTCCACTGCTGTGAAACTTCAATAAAGTGTCCCACGCACGTTTCAGCACTATGTCTCTCCTCTGTTTTCATTACCGTTAGAGCATGTGAGAGCAGAGCCCACTGTTCATCAATATAATGCACTGTAACTCCGAGGTAATTATGGTTACCCAGGGATGTCCAGTAGTCCCCAGTGAGAGCAACAGCGGGTGCACGTTGTAAAGTTGTCGCTTTTGCATTCCTCTCCTTTTCATACAAGTCGTGTATTCTTCTTGTGATGGTGCGTCTTGAGGGAATCTCATAACTGCCGTCATTTGTTGCGATTCTCAGAATGTTTCGAAGACCGACGTCCTCCACAACACTAATCGGCCTTCAGTCTGTAGCTATCCACTTCGCTATGGCATTTGTTAGCTTCTCTTGCCTTTGTTTATCTATACTTCTCCCACACGCTGCATCTAACGTAGTCTGCTGAAGCCTCGCGCCACTGTCTGTTTCGTTAAATGATTTGCTGGTATCAACTGTGTGTTTTGCATTTAGGTGATATTTTAGACTCGAAGTACTCCGGTGATAAGACAATTCAACTTTGCAGTGATTACAAATAACTTTGCTTCTGTCGACTGCGCCGTCTGAAAGAACTTTAAAATGAAAATGGCCATATAAAAGTGCCGTACCCTTCTCCATGTTTGTTGGTTTGTTTATCCGCCAATTTCTTTTCATTTCCGGTTCCTGTAGGCATAAGCGCGGCAGCCTTCGGCAACAGACTTAGTTTTACCAAATAAATGCCAGGGAGCAACAGACTTTTACAGTAATAAAAGAAATAATAAAAACTGCGTTAATACAAGATAAAATAATTGTCGGCGTTAATTGATTGATGAGTTAACGTGATAATAACGAGTTAACTTGCCCAGCATTAATATATACACTACCATTCCAAAGTTTGGGGTCACATTGAAATGTCCTTATTTTTTAAGGAAAAGCACTGTACTTTTCAATGAAGATAACTTAAACTAGTCTTAACTTTAAAGAAATACACTCTATACATTGCTAATGTGGTAAATGACTATTCTAGCTGCAAATGTCTGGTTTTTGGTGCAATATCTACATAGGTGTATAGAGGCCCATTTCCAGCAACTATCACTCCAGTGTTCTAATGGTACAATGTGTTTACTCATTGGCTCAGAAGGCTAATTGATGATTAGAAAACCCTTGTACAATCATGTTCACACTGAAAACAGTTTAGCTCGTTACAGAAGCTAACAAACTGACCTTCCTTTGAGCAGATTGAGTTTCTGGAGCATCACATTTGTGGGGTCAATTAAACGCTCAAAATGGCCAGAAAAAGAGAACTTTCATCTGAAACTCGACAGTCTATTCTTGTTCTTAGAAATGAAGGCTATTCCATGTGAGAAATTGCTAAGAAATTGAAGATTTCCTACAACGGTGTGTACTACTCCCTTCAGAGGACAGCACAAACAGGCTCTAACCAGAGTAGAAAAAGAAGTGGGAGGCCGCGTTGCACAACTTAGCAAGAAGATAAGTACATTAAAGTCTCTAGTTTGAGAAACAGATGCCTCACAGGTCCCCAACTGGCATCTTCATTAAATAGTACCCGCAAAACACCAGTGTCAACATCTACAGTGAAGAGGCGGCTGCGGGATTCTGGGCTTCACGGCAGAGTGGCAAAGAAAAAGCCATATCTGAGACTGGCCAATAAAAGAAAAAGATTAAGATGGGCAAAAGAACACAGACATTGGACAGAGGAAGACTGGAAAAAAGTGTTGTGGACGGATGAATCCAAGTTTGAGGTGTTTGGATCACAAAGAAGAACGCTTGTGAGACGCAGAACAAATGAAAAGATGCTGGAAGAATGCCTGACGCCATCTGTTAAGCATGGTGGAGGTAATGTGATGGTCTGGGGTTGCTTTGGTGCTGGTAAGGTGGGAGATTTGTACAGGGTAAAAGGGATTCTGAATAAGGACGGCTATCACTCCATTTTGCAACGCCATGCCATACCCAGTGGACAGAGCTTGATTGGAGCCAATTTCATCCTGCAACAGGACAATGACCCTAAACACACCTCCAAATTGTGCAAGAACTATTTAGAGCAGAAGCAGGCAGCTGGTATTCTATCGGTAATGGAGTGGCCAGCGCAGTCACCAGATCTAAACCCCATTGAGCTGTTGTCGGAGCAGCTTGACCGTATGGGACGCAAGAAGTGCCCATCCAACCAATCCAACTTGTGGGAGCTGCTTCTGGAAGCGTGGGGTGCAATTTCTCCAGATTACCTCAACAAATTAACAGCTAGAATGCCAAGGGTCTGCAATGCTGTAATTGCTGCAAATGGAGGATTCTTTGACAAAATTATTTCTAACCTTGTCAATGTTTTGACTCTATTTTCTATTCATTTCACAACGTATGGTGGTGAATAAGTGTGACTTTTCATGGAAAACACAATTGTTTGGGTGATCCCAAACTTTTGAACGGTAGTGTATATATACACTCACCGGCCACTTTATTAGGTACCCCATGCTAGTAACGGGTTCGACCCCCTTTTGCCTTCAGAACTGCCTCAATTCTTCGTGGCATAGATTCAACAAGGTGCTGGAAGCATTCCTCAGGGAGTTTGGTCCATATTGACATGATGTCATCACACAGTTGCCGCAGATTTGTCGGCTGCACATCCATGATGCGAATCTCCCGTTCCACCACATCCCAAAGATGCTCTATTGCAGGGATTCCCAAAGTGTGGTGCGCGCATCCCCAGGGGTGCGCGCACCACACTGCCACTAGGGGGTGCGCGAGCTGAAATCTGTACTGCCGGTTTGACAGTGTTTTTTCCCCCACACCATAAAGACATGTAAATAATCATTTCCTTTGTGGAAACAAAAATCAAAACAGCAAATTTAATAAATAAATAAAATGTATTGACATGAAAATCTGTTTATTTTAAAAAGTGTTGTTCTGCACTTCATTATAATATGAATTTATCTTCTTCTACGCATTGTGCCTCAATGCGTAGAAGAAGCAGCTTGTGCCCTCTACTTCATTCATTCTCGCAAATATGCTCAGTTGGCTGAAACCAGGGAATCGGAGGCAACAGGTTAGTGAATTGCAAACCATTGACAAATGTCTCTCCAACTCTTTCCTCGCTTCACGTCGTGTACGTCAGTAGAGGGACAATTGAATTCGGGCCAAAAGTTTTTACAAGCTTAAATTGAGCGACCAGTCTCGCTTTGGATCGCCCAGCGCCTCCAGCGCTGCTCCTGTTGGGGTGACTCTGAACCTCTACCAGCACTGACGCGCATGACTCGCCCACCCCCCGCTGCAGACTCCGCGATTTATTGACTCTTCACGCACAGAGCTGCAATACGTTTCATTGAGAGTCAGACAGGCGCAGTTCATTTTACAGATGCGGTTTTAGCGCATATTCAGACAGGGACAAACCGAGGGTGGGGCTGAGGGGAGCTGAGGTGTGTTGCCCTGGGCGTGTTTACCTGCTGATTGTAGCCGCTGTAAAAGTTTTTTTTCTCTGATTAATAACATATTTATGGAGCGCTCTGTTATTGTTACTCTGGTCTGCAGTTCTCTCTCTCTCTCTCTCTCTCTCTCTCTCACACACAAAAAAAAGTGAGAACAACACAGGTAGATCATCAGTTTAATCCTTTGCTTCAGAGACGTTTCAGGTTGTGGAGGTGTGGCCGATCTGAGCGTCTCTTTCTTTCTCTCGCTCCAGGCTGAGCCACTGATGCACCTGCAAAAGCCTCAGGATTCTGTTGTGGATGTTGCAACTTTATTGCAGTTTAATTCAAATTATGTTCTAATTTTATTCCCACAACTTTTGTTAAGATGGTTGAATTGATGTAACTGCAACAGAATTTTTTCCTTTTTTTTATTTGGGGGGGGGGTGCGCCAAGCCGGTTGGGACACTGAAGGGGGTGCGCGGCTGAAAAAGTTTGGGAACCCCTGCTCTATTGGATTGAGATCTGGTGACTGTGGAGGCCATTTGAGTACAGCGAACTCATTGTCATGTTCAAGAAACCAGTCTGAGATGATTCCAGCTTTATGACATGGCGCATTATCCTGCTGAAAGTAGCCATCATGGGTTGGGTACATTGTGGTCATAAAGGGATGGACATGGTCAGCAACAATACTCAGGTAGGCTGTGGCGTTGCAAAGATGCTCAATTGGTACCAAGGGGCCCAAAGAGTGCCAAGAAAATATTCCCCACACCATGACACCACCACCACCAGCCTGAACCGTTGATACAAGGCAGGATGGATCCATGCTTTCATGTTGTAGACGCCAAATTCTGACCCTACCATCCGACTGTCGCAGCAGAAATCGAGACTCACCAGACCAGGCAACGTTTTTCCAATCTTCTATTGTCCAATTTCGATGAGCTTGTGCAAATTGTAGCCTCAGTTTCCTGTTCTTAGCTGAAAGGAGTGGCACCCGATGTGGTCTTCTGCTGCTGTAGCCCATCTGCCTCAAAGTTCGACGTACTGTGCGTTCAGAGATGCTCTTCTGCCCACCTTGGTTGTAACGGGTGGTTATTTGAGTCACTGTTGCCCTTCTATCAGCTCGAACCAGTCTGGCCATTCTCCTCTGACCTCTGGCATCAACAAGGCATTTCCGCCCACAGAACTGCCGCTCACTGGATGTTTTTTCTTTTTCGGACCATTCTTTGTAAACCCTAGAGATGGTTGTGAGTGAAAATCCCAGTAGATTAGCAGTTTCTGAAATACTCAGACCAGCCCTTCTGGCACCAACAATCATGCCACGTTCAAAGTCACTCAAATCACCTTTCTTCCCCATACTGATGCTCGGTTTGAACTGCAGGAGATTCTCTTGACCATGTCTACATGCCTAAATGCACTGAGTTGCCGCCATGTGATTGGCTGCTTAGAAATTAAGTGTTAACGAGCAGTTGGACAGGTGTACCTAATAAAGTGGCCGGTGAGTGTGTATGTATATATATATATATATATATATATATATATATATATATATATATATATATATATTAGGGCTGTCAATCGATTAATAAAATTTATCTAATTAATTACATACTCTGTCATTAATTAATCTAAATTAATCGCATATAATTTTTGCTGTGAAAGTATTTAAAATATTTAAATTCAAATGTTTCAATGAATAATCAGCATTAGATACATTAAAGTGCTGTTTTCAACAGCAGACAAACTGAACTAAACTGATGCCAATGTCAAACTGAACTCACGTCAACAGGAAACGTCAACTGAAATGATAATAAAAAAGATAACCTGAATTTAACAGACGTCAACATATTCCATATTCCAATCTACTTTTTAGGCTAATTATACATAATTTAGACCTAGTGCTATTTTAACAAACAAGCATTTTATTAGTTGTTATCTCTTATCTGATGTATTTCTGATGTTTGGCACTTTGTTTTACCTCGTGTTAAAGTGCTCTTTAAATAATAATGACATTCATGATAATTATGATCAAAATAAACTTTTGCATCACCTTCCAGAAGCTGGAAAGAAAAGAGACAAAAACATTTTTCACAGCTCACTTAGTAACTCTAATATTTTAGTCTAAATACTTTAGCCTAAATATTTTAAGCTAAAATATGACACTTTTTATTTGTTTTTCTTAAATCCCTCGGTGATATTTAGTAATTTCTGCCAAAGGCTGCAGCATTTTGATTTAATTCATCTGAATGCAGTATTTGCAAGCCATACTCTGATTGAATGGGGGAAAAAAACTGTCTGTGATTGGCTTTAACAGCCGAGCGAGTGCACAGCTGGTGTTGAGTGTGAAACGAGTAGGTGTGCGCGAGCAGAGATGGAACTCACCGCCACAACAGCGGGTTGAGAAGTTTTTCAGACCGTGCCAGACCGGTTTTGAGCGTTGAGTTGTTTCACTGCGCGCTTGGATTGGTTCCTGTGCGCTCAAACAGAAGTCACGAATATCGCTACACTGTTCGACAGAGTTGAGCGGCAGCGCTGTCTACTTCTCTGTCTTCATGCTCCTCCCCTGTGACTCTTTGGCGCCCCCCAGGGGAGGCGCGCCTCACCTATTGAAAACCCCTATACGACATCGATTAATCTGCGTTATTTTTTTTAATCCGTAAATTTTTTTTAAATTAATTAATCGAAATTAACGCGTTATTTTGACAGCCCTAATATATATATATATATATATATATATACACACGAGTCATGGGTACTTGTTGATGGCATTAAAATTATTTCTACGAGTATTAAAAGAGCATTAAATTAGGGTTACTCATTCCTGTATAAACCCTGGTAGAAGATGATGGTATATTCACCCGCATACAGAAAGTCGTGAAGATGGGGAATACAGCCTGTCTATAAATCCCATAAGGATCTTTTTTTTTACATAAAATGTGTTAACACTTTGCTTTAACAAATAAAAGTTGATGGCTTTACATACTGTCAGTTGTTGTTTTAGACTTGATTTACACATCAAGTGATGTAAACAGACTTCAAAATCCTTGTTTGTACCCACAAACTTGGCTAATAAACTTACCCCTGAAAGTATGCCAAAAGGGTGTATTCCGTTTTCAATCACAGATTAAAGAGTAACAACATAGCATTTAACAAAGTTTTGTTGTTTGAAACTTCTGTGCCATTTAATGGCGATGGCTCCTTTGAATTTAACACTAGAAGTCCCAGAGAATTTCAGTTTTCTTGCAAGCCCCCCCCCCCCCTTGTGTATTCACTCTACCTTGCTAACTGTCCCTATTGTAATGCAAAGAACCTGTGACGGGTCCTAGTTCCTGAGCTGAGAACAGGTCATAGCCATGCTTTTCCAACAAGGCAAGGCAGAGCCTATTTATATTGTCCATTCACCAACAGACTCATTTATATTGCAAAGCTCACTACGTGAAAGAACAACTTGGAGAATAATTGTATTTTGTCTTATCTCGCCTTTTCATGTCATTCAACATTTCAGCTTAGAAAATAACAAACAGTATGACTTCAGTATTGGAGTAACATTGATTTCACCCAAGGAAAAGCACTACATATGAAGCTACAATTGTCCCATTTAGCAGTTTCCACAAACCCAAGGTTAGTCCTTCGTGCATTTGCGACAGGTATACTTTGTGCAGTGCACACAACGCTCAGTGCTGTGGTTCCTGTTGCAGAGATCGCGCACCTGGCACTGTGTTGTTTGACCATTAGAACGTCTCATCTCACGATGCTGTCTCATCTTTTCTTCTGGTATTGCCTTTTCCTGCATAAACCTCTAACAAAGTTCATCAAATTGTCCATAGTTACAGTCCTGCCCTGGTCCATAAATGGCTCCATAAGTTTCACAACAACGTTCTCAGACAGTCTTTCTCCTGTGGGGCGGGAGGGATCTTTTCCCAGATAGGGGATGGCATTACACATGTATTTTGTGTCTAGATCCACTGCAATCCAAAACTTAATTCCAAATTTATCAAGCTTTGATGCAATGTATTGCAGAAAGGGACAACAAACCTTTGATGGAAATAACTGCTCATCAACAGGAATATGTTGCCCTGGACTGTAGGGCACACACAGTTCTGTACAAACTGTTGCCAGATGTTGGAAATTGCAGCAAATTTGTCCAAACGGGTGTCTTTGTTGTCGAAGCGCAGATATTTATTTATCAGGGGTGGATTTACTATTAGGCAAACTAGGCAGTTGCCTAGGGCCCCCAAGTTCCTGGGGGCTGATTATCCAGCCAGGCTTTAAGAATGATGTTGTTCCGCCAGACTGAGAGAGTCCAGCATCATCCACTCTGTTGGTAAGCAGTCAGCACAGTTTACTTCCTGAAGATGACCCAGCTCTGGCCAATCAGCTGTCTGATCGTGCACGCTGCTCAATAGTACTGAGAGGACCGCTCCAGGTGAAGAACAGGATCTTGCCAAGAAATGGAGACGGGTGCAGATTTACTTCCAGCTATTATTTCATTCAAATAAAAAATGGATAACAGATAAGTAGATCATGGCTTGTCTACTAGAAAAAGGGACAAAAGAAAACATAGAGGAAAACAACAAGAAAAGGGATAAGAGAGGGACAAAAGGAGAAAAAATAATGTATATCTATTCTATTAAAATTTCTGTATCTGTATAATGGGTCTGTTATGTGTTGTCTTAACAATTCAGAGGGCCCCAAATTTCCTAAATCCGCCCCTGTTCATCATATCTTGAAACCGGTTTCGAGACATTGTGGCTTTGATGTGTGCATTTCCAAAGTCTTTGGACCACAAATCCCGTATGGCGCCAACACTCCCCTGTGCTGCCTTCATAAACTGATCTGCAATGAAAGCCACCAGCTCATACACACTCATTTTCCAGCCATGTTCTATTATGCGACCCTGCTGAACTGTGCAGTCTCTGATGGTCATCAGCACACCAATATCCACCAAACAGAGGAAGCTTTGGAGGCGACTTGTAGTTTTTTCGTGCGCGCACGTGCGTGCGCACTGAGCGGAGCGGCTCTGCTGCAGCGTCACGGAGGAGAGATCGCGCTGAACTGACTTGAGTTATATTTGCCCCCTAGTAAATAGGGCAGATGGTCATTACTGTATAAATATTCTTGCTAGCCGTCTTTACAACGTTCCAGCACATGCAGATATACAGCTGATCGCTGCACTGGTGGCTTCGCTGTCTGAAATTATTTCGGTCTTGGCGACACTGATGACGTAGACCTAGTTATATTAAATTACAAATATGATTTTTTTCCCCCTGCTCTCAGGTAAACATTCGTCAACAGAGAGGTTTGAGCTACAACCGAAACTGAAGGGGGTGTAATGGTTCTCCAACGACAAGGCTAATGGGGCATTTACATCTGAACAGGGATTCATGAGTTGTGAAGTACTGTCGGGGGGACTGGAGGCTGACGAAAATTCTTGTATCTCTGGGACTTCTAGTGTTAAGAATACTAAGATATATTGCCGCAAGCGGTGATATGTGGCCCTCGCAGATCATCGCCGCTCTGGCCTGTATTGCCGCTTACGTGCCTCTTCATTATTCCTCTGCCGTTACGCAGGTCGCCACTAGCGGGTATCACGAGCAAGCTTCAGCACTTTCCACCAGGCTTAGATGTGCTCTGGTGGAAAGTATTGAAAATTTGGCCAAAATCCGATATTCCTGTTTGGAGGCAAAAGATTACTAAAGACTTCCTGTCGTCTTAAATTATTATCTGATGTTGGTTGATATTTCAAACAGAAACACTGTCAGTGAGGAGTAATTAGCAACTAGAAAATTTCTGAAGAAATTTAGCAAGGCACCTGCCTCGTGCTGCGTACCGTACCGTTGAAAATACTAACGGGAAGTAACACTGCGAATTTCAGCTTCCTACGGTCTTCACAGCCCCCGCAACGGCCGTCCAAAGGTGCCATGTTAAGTCAATGGACCTCCTAGGAGCCTCTGGCTAGCAGCGTTGTCATGGAGACTCCCTCACAGCTGTAGCCCTCTGTCTTAATTATCATTACCTTTATCATGTGAGGTACTGAGGTGAATGTGTGATTTCAGTGTCTTTGGAGCATTTCTGCAGCATGTAGCAGAGGCAAAGAGGGGTCAAAAATGGATGTTTGACACCTCATAAAATATACATGCTTTATCTGACATGGACCAAATTTGTTGTAGAGCTTCCTCTCTAAGGCAAGTACGGACTCTTTGAAGCAAAAGTTGGTAGGACCTTCCTAGAGCTACTTCCGGTTAGCAACATGCTAACCGTTAGCCGCTAACAAGGTTGTGTTCAGGATGACCAGGTGATGGTACTCTGTTAGTTTGGTCCATAACCTGTGCTGGGAAGTGCCTCAAAGAGGGAGAAAATACGTTGTTTATTACGTCGCCATGGTAACTCAAAATGGCGGGTGGTCTTGGCCCATTGAAAAGCATTGAATATTTGACACCTCCTAACATGGAGATGCTTTATCCGACATGGCCAAAATTTGTTGTGGAGCTTTCTTTCTGCAATAAGAACAGACTCTGTGAAGCAGAAGTTGGTGAGACCTTCCTAGAGCTACTTCCTGTTAGCAACATGCTAACCATTAGCCGCTAACATGGTTGTGTTCAGTATCACCGGGTGATTGTACTCTGTGAGTTTGGTCCAAATCCTGTACTGGGATGTGCTTCAAATATGGAGAAAATACGTTTTTTATAACGTTGCCATGGTAACTCAAAATGGCGGGTGGTACAAAAAAATACTTCATAGGATCAGCACACATGTTTTGTTATACATACTGTGGGGATTATAATATAAAACTCTAAGTGTCCCACACCAGGATTCGATCCAATGACCTCTTGCATGCAAAGCCTGCACTTTCCATCCGAGCTATACTGTAGCGCCATATATGGGCATGCAGTATTCGGACCATAAGGGGTTTGATCCCCCATTGAAAAGCATTGGATGTTTGACACCTCATAGCTTGGAGATGCTTTATGCGACGTAGCCCAAATTTCTTGTGGAGCTTTCTCTCTAGAGTAAGAACAGACTCTGTGAAGCAGAAGTTGGTGAGACCTTCCTAGAGCTACTTCCGGTTAGCAACATGCTAGCAGTTAGCCGCTAACAGGGTTGTGTTCAGTATCACCAGGTGAGTGTACTCTGTCAGTTTGGTCCAAATCCTGTACTGGGAAGTGCCTCAAAAAGGGTGCCAATACTTAATGTCACCAAAGGTCACCAAAGGTCATGAGTCAGATTGGCCTCCTTTAGCAACTCAGCCTCACCCCATCTGGGCCCAGAACTCAACATTTGACCAAAATGGTCAGTAGCGCCATTTCCCACAGGTGGGTGATGCTGTATTGGCCAATCGGGTCATGTCTGGGCATCATGCCAGGTCCTGTTGGAAGCAAAGGCCCAATAGGAAAGCATGTGAAATCCAAAATGGGACAGAAAAGTGACACATGGCTGAAAGTCACTTGAAAATTTTAAAATGTTAAGAGGAAGTGACTGTGCGAATTTCAGATTCCTACATTAATCACAGCCGCTGCAGTGAGCGTTGAAAGTTGCCATTCTATCCCAATGAAGAGTCTCCCTCTGGCCCTCAGAGTTCCGTCGTCATGGAAACTCACTCACACCTCTGCTGCAGGCCAGTCTACCGAAGTGCAGACACTTTGCTCAAGCTATGTCCCATTGGGTTATAATGGAGAACTTTGCCTCGAACAACGCTCCATATCTCCTGATCCGTAAATGGTAACGACGTAATTTTTTCTGCGTTTATTTCGTAACGGATAGGGGAAGAAGACAGGCTATCGGTTTTTGCTGGAAAAAGTTTAATAAAGGCATGAAAAATTATGATATAAAGGTGATTTTTATGGAATTTCAGAAATCCTCTAAAAACGGTCCCGAACAAATCGCTGTAGCTGAAAAAGTATAAGAGATATCAAAATAATTCTTTCACTATGAGTATCAGCAGGCTTTTGAGGACTATGGTGCTCATTTTTCATCCATCCATCCATCCATTTTCCAAACCGCTTTATCCCTCATGGGGTCGCGGGGGTTGCTGGTGCCTATATCCAGCGTTCACTGGGCGGGAGGCGGGGTACACCCTGGACAGGTCGCCAGTCTGTCGCAGGGCAACACAGAGAGACAAACAGGACAAACAACCATTCACACACAGACTCACACCTAAGGACAATTTGGAGAAGCCAATTAACCTAACATCATTTTTCATGTTTGTACAAAAATCGGTGTAGGCACAGCGACGATGTAAAAAAGTGGATGATGTGGGAAAATGCAGCTGAAAAGCGTTTTCAGGTATTTGCACATTCGCTACTCCCGAACAAATTGTTCCTGCGGTAAAACCGTAACAGTTATCCAAACAATTCCTTTTTTATGAGTGCCAGAAGGGTTGGGACATTCATGTGTGAAAGTCTCATGCTTGTACATGAAACAGTTTAGGAGTAGCGACGATGCGAAAACATGTGATGTTTTGGATTTTCAGACGTCATTGTTCAAAACCGCTCCATAGGAAATGAATGGGGAGGATTTCGGGTTTGTGTCGGTCTGAGGTGATTTGCGAAAAATCTATAAATGCTACACCAATGAGGGTTACATTTCCTGAATCCAGACAAAAATACCTACGTTTTGATGTATAATTTGTCTACGTAGAGTGAAAATTGAGCGAGTAGGCTGAAGTTGTTCTGAGTTTTGAAATCTTTGAAAATGCTAGAGTGGCCCACTCTAGCGGTTGGAGAATTCCGTCATTGACTTTCATTATAAACGAGGATTTCGCTGATTTTTGGACATGAGCTTAGAGGAGTGACTGTGAAGAAACGATAAAAGATATCCACATCCCGTTTTCACTTCTGAGTAGTTCACAGATATATCTACAAACTGGAAGTTAAACGGTGTTCGTAGGTGAAAGCATGACGATACAGTACAGCGTTGAAAATGGCCATTTGAAAGCTTTTTTGGGGCTTTTTTTCTCCCCGACTCCATTGATTACTATGGGTTTTTTCGGGGGTGGTTTTTCGCTAATTGCGTTGCCATGGTAACTCGAAACCCCGATAAAAGTAATAGCACACTATTCCCGACCGAACCGCACATTTTGATACCTATATTGTGGGGGTGCACGCTACGGTTTGGGCCGCATTAATTGTCAAACAATTAAGAATAATAATAAGATAGAGACGCGTTTAGAGGTGAATAGTAATAGGTGCCTCCATGCATTTGCATGGGAGGCAGTGCTGTGCTTCGCACAGCACTGCCTCCTCATTGCAAATGTCATGGCAGGCGCCTAATAAAGTAATTTACTCAGTGCTAAGTTGGGTGTTGCTAAACTGATGTCATAAGCTGACCAAATCAACCTCTCAAATGGTTATCCATTTTTACTACAACCCAAAAACACCTGCTAGACAGACAGCTACAGCAGCCAAGATTGCCTTCAACAATATTTAACTTTATGCTAGGGATGGAAATCAAAAACCGGTTCCTGTTCAGAACTGGTTCCGTTTGTTCCAATTCCATGGAACCGTTTGGCAGCACGCTTAACGATTCTCTTTTCAATTCCGTGTGCTCCGGCTCTGAGCAGCACGACGGTAGCAAGTTATGCAAGTTACGTCACGTTTTATACGCAGGTTACACAAGTTACGCACACGGCATTCAGTAAGGAAGTACGGCGTGGCCAGGCTTATAGCAAAAAAAACAAATGGCGCGGTCGAAAATTTGGCTTTATTTTAAGGAAGAGAAAGATGGCAACGAGGCGCTTTGCAATCATTGCAAAATGGCATTTATATCCGCGGGAGGAAATACATCCAACAGGCAGAAATCCCTGCTCTCACAACATGGCATACATTTTAACGAATGCCGTGTTTTTGATTCTTACCGGACAGAAGCTAAAGTTACGTCCAGCATGGAAGGCAGCTCCGGTGGTAAGTTGCTAGTTTTACATCACTGGCTGTGCTTAATGTGGTGCCTAGTAAATCATATGCCATTTCTGGAACAACAATAAAAGGGAAACCACACTAGTGAAATACTGAAAAACATAACTACTAAAACTGGGACTTTGTGGTTACACACATGGTAGGCCATGGATAGAGGTGCCTCGGTTCTGTAACTGTTTCACATACGGTGACCATCTCAAATGACCAAAAGGATGGGACACTGCGGGACACATAACCAACACTATGATAACGTCATACCTTTTAATTTAACATGGATCGCACATTACAATAATCCATCTCTGCTTTGCGTATTATTGCTCAACAATTAATTATCACAACTCAAGAGTTTATAATATGGAGTTTATTATATGGAAGTTAATAAAACTATTACATTTTAGCCATGTGACTGGAGACGTGTCCAAGATATACCCTGTGTTACCACCTCTCACCCATTGACTGCTGGAGACAATCACCCCCCCCACGACCCTGTATTACGTCGAGGTGCGTTTCCCCATCAGGTATGGCTTGAAGTAACACCTGCACGGATGGTAAACTTTAAATCAGGAAAAAGTTAGTAAACCTTTGCGTAAAGTAGGGTTGGGAATTGAAAAGATTTTCACGATTCCGATTCCCTTATCGAATTTGTGAAACGATTCGATTCCTTATCGATTCTCTTTTCGATTCCAGTTTGGGGAAAAAAGGATAACAAACAGTTTGATAATGAGCATCAACATTGTTTACTTAACTATCACACGACCTTACAAACTAACAAGGTCAAGATGTCCACAGCAAATGTGCAACTGGAGTAACATTTATATTTGGTTAAATAAAAAATATAAGAACAAACTTAAATACAGTAGATGAGTTGTTTAGAATACAAGAAAATGTAAGTTTGTTGTGACAGTTGCTTGTTAATCTCTCTTTAGATAACCTCAGTCATCTAAATCTAACGGAGAAGCCATTTGTTTAATGAAAAAGCATTACTGTACAATTTTGGGAAATAAACTCAACTCCCCCTAATTTAAATTAAACGAGCGTCACCGTTCTCTCGGTCCCTGAACTGCGGAGCAACTTCGTAGCATGTTTCGTTACATCCACTGCAATAGCTAGAATCATGTAAGAATTCCAGCTACCAGTAGTTCTAATTAAACATGCTACCAATGAAGGGCTGGATTAACGAGAAAGGCACACTCCCTTAATAACCCCAAAGAGAGGTAGGAAATTGGTTTACTTCCAGAAATGCTATATGATTTACTAGGAACCAGCCAGTGATGTAAAACTAGCTACTTACCACCAGAGTTGCCTTCCATGCTGGTCGTAACTTTAGCTTCTGTCCGGTAAGAATCAAAAACACGGCATTTGTTAAATTGTATGCAATGTTGTGTGCGCAGGTGTTTCTGCCTGTTGGATGTATTTCCTCCCGCGGATATAATTTCCATTTTGCAATGATTCCAAAGCGTCTTGTTGCCATCTTTCTCTTCCTTAAAATGAAGCCAAACTTTTGACCGCTTCCCCAGATGGGGCGCCACTTTTTTTTGTTTTGCTTTAAGCCTGGTCACGTCATGCGCAACTTATGCACACGTGGTTACTGAACGCCATGTGCGTAACTTGCGTATAAAACGTGGCGTAACTTGCATAAAAAAACGTCGTGCTACCGTTGTGCTGCTTAGAGCCGCGGCACGACGGAATCGAAAAGAGAATTGTTAAGCGAGCTGCCAAATGGTGCCACTGAATTGGAAAACGCGGAACCGGTTCTGAACAGGAACCGGTTTTCGATTCCAATCCCTATTTCAGTACAACCGCCATCACATACATCACAAAAATTTCAGGGGGACACGATTTACTGAGGCCATGCTGCCAAGGATGCCGCTTACACGGTGCCCACTGGGCGCTGCCATTACTCTGTGGAAAGATAGTAGCCACAATAGGGGGAGAAAAAAACACACATCCAGGACTGACAAAGGCGAAAGACACACCGTTTTCCATCCAAGAATATAGGGTGTATCCCACGAGATGAGTCAAATCGGGACAGGACGGGTCCCCCTTTCGCTGCCTACACGTCGAAAAAATTTGATCAATAGCATTGACCAGCTTACCAGATCCATGGTTTTCAGAGTTCGGTGATATGAAGAAAATGCTCAGAAAGACAAGACATAACAGCAGAAGCAGGAGGGGGGGAGGGGGGTGAAGAGCTGGAGAGGAGAGAAAAAACACGACCCACCTAGAAGAGAGACAGAACAGGATCACTGAAAAGCAGTATGTTCATGTCAAAACCCAGCTTGAGTCCATTCAGTTTGATCCTGCTCCTGAGCAGGGCCAGAGAAACCCAGGCTGTTCCTGAAAAAAAAAACGGTTGCTAAAATGCTCGCAAGTGGGTTGACCCGAGCAGAGCAGACCAAACCTAGCCAGTGGAAATGGGGCTTAGGCGTTATATAGATTAATTACTCAGACTGATTTTTTTTCTAAAGCTCCTATTTCAGTTAATAACTGTCATGGTTGAGTTTTGGTTTGGCTTTGTTTTCCTGTTATTTTCATTTTTTCATCTCTTTTGGGTTAGGTTTGACTTCATTTATTGTTAGTTTTCATTGTCATCAGTTGTTTTCTGTCATCTTCACTTCACCTCCTCAGCAGTCAGTCACACCTGTTAACATTTACTAGTTAATTAGCCAGACTCTTGTTCCACCTGTTAAGTGCTCTATTTAAACCTCCCTCTGCCTTCAGTTCAGCACTGGGCCGTCTTCTGCTATCCACCACTCCATGCCAGTCCCTCTGTAAGTCTTTATATTCTGCTGTTTGTTCCTGGAGAAGCTCTGTTCTTTGTCCAGGTGTCTTCTGTGAATTGCTAACCTGACAAGCTGCTCTGGGGAAGCTCTGCTCTGTGCCCTGGTGTCTCCTGTGAACTGCTAACCTGCCTAGCTGCTCCGGAAAAGTCCTGCTCTGTGCCCTGGTGTCTCCTGAGAACTGCTAACCTGTCAAGCTGCTCTGGTGAAGCTCTGCTCTGTGTCCTGGTGTCTCCTGAGAACTGCTAACCTGTCAAGCTGCTCTGGTGAAGCTCTGCTCTGTGTCCTGGTGTCTCCTGATAACTGCTAACCTGACTAGCCGCCCAGAAGAAGTTCTGCCCAGAGTCCTGGTGTTGCTATGAGGCCTGCTAGCCGAGCAGCACTAGCGAGTGTGGACTCTCTCTCTCCAGACCGTCAGCTCCTGCCATCACCTACATCCCTGACCTTCTGCAGCCCTGAATCTCCGGTCTTCATCATCCGCTATCCAGCACACTTCCTTTAAATAAAAACTCTTAAACTTTAGTCCCGTGTGCGCTTCCTGAGTTCTTCGGTAAACAAATCATGACAATAACAATTATATTTTTTGTTGTGCAATTATACTCTGTTTAAAAGTCATTTAATGTTTAATAAATAACTCTCTGTCTCTTAGGTATTGTCCGGTGGATATCAGCTCTAGAGCTGATGTCAGGACAATAGTTGAAAGGGATGATTTGAGCACTGGCGATCTCTTAACAGTAAACTCTGCACACATAGAATAAGGAGTGACAACAAAAAATTGTAATTAAATTAGCTTAACAAAGAACCACATTTGGCATGTGTTTCAACCCATTCACAATGCAAATCCTGAGATAAACAAAACATTCTTTGACAAAATAACATTTTAAAGAAAGATTTTCTCAGCAAGAATCTGTAAACTTTAGGAACGCTTGATTTTACTAATGCGATTATACCTCTCGGACGCTAGGGGTTGCTGTAGTGATAGGGTGCTAAAATTGGTTACTTCTAAAGTTACACAAAACGCCTTTAAGTCGACATTAATATTCCATGTTAATGCGGTAATAATGTTCGTGGCCCTATCGAACGATGGTGGAGCGAAACTAAATAAACCTTATGTTTGAAACGAACAATATCCGGAAATCGGAAGTTACCAGAAGCTGATAGGATTTTGGCTAGCTGACTTTTCGCGCTAACTTAAAAAAGCTTCGGCTTTATTTAAGCCATAATGAGTGGGCCGGATAATGCAAACATCAATATCCCAACAGTGTATAAAACTCTTGTGGAGATAACGTTAGTTATAACCATAAATCGCACTGGAATTACATCGGCAATGGCATGGTATCAACATGCTAACAGGAGCTATGTCGGTCTGCTCCATGTGTTGAAAACACGATGTGGACACATCAAACAAACTTTCCTGACAACCATTTAACCTTCCCTATTTGCTTCTCTGCCAAACCTGTTGGTGCCTGGCATGGTATCAACATGCTAACAGGAGCTATGTTGGTCTGCTCCATGTGTTGAAAACACGATGTGGACACATCAAACAAACTTTCCTGACAACCATTTAACCTTCCCTGTTTGCTTCTCTGCCAAAACTGTTGGTGCCTCGTGTGAGTTTGGTTCACTTTGGCCATCCAAGGGAGAGAGCAGAGGTCCAGGAAAACGTTGGTTATTTCAGCAGCGGGCTAGCATGCGGCTCTGCGGATAGCCGAAACGTGGTCAGAGCCGGGCAGGACGGTCTGACGTCCTGCATACAGTCTCTGAGCTCTCAGCTTGTCGTGTGAGGAAAGGCGACCAATCCGCCGTCTCGCGTCTGCTTTCCTGCAACAGATAACAAAAATAAACAAAGCTCTTTAGGCATTCTTTACTTCGCGGCTGGTTGCGCAGAAGCCAGACTGCAACTTGGCTTCAATATAGTCGGTGAATCTCTGAACTCAGTCGGGTACTCCGCTCCGCAGAGGACGAGTTTTTCCCCCATTGCTGTCCCAACAAAACAGCAGGAACTGAGTTTCAGAGAGGCACATTTTTACTCAGCTTGTGGGTCTTTCAGGCCCCATGAGGCCCCATGCCTGGCTGGCTTGTCCAGGGGGACTCGCTCCTCGAGAGCTACAGGAAGACGTGTGAAGAGTCTGAAAAGCTGTCTAGGCTCATAGCAGGGAATCCCTGCCGTGAGGGGCTGTCTCTGCATGGGTGTGAAATTCCTTGCTCACAATCCATTTTGATTCCTCTCCCATGTCGCATGCTGTTCATTTTGCCATGGCGCAATGGCATTAGGGTGCATGAGGTATATACAGTGTGTCCACATATATACTGTGGATCGAGAGAAGAAAAAAAAGAAATAAAGCAGAGATTTAAGATGACTTGTGTACATTTAGGTGACTTATATACATATGGATTTGGCGTTGTGCATTAAAGTGGTACCAGGTAAAGAACAACAGTGAGGTAGCTGAAGTCTCTTATTTATCAGGATTATTGCACAGGTTATTGCACAGGGTATTAAATAGTAATTGCACATTAGTTATTAAATAGTAATTGCACATTAGTTATTGCACAAGTTATTGCAGTTATAGTGCAGCATTGTAAAGTCTGATGGCAGCAGGGATGTATGACTTGCGGTAGTGCTCTTTTTTACAGACAGGGTGTATAAGTCTGTCACTAAAGGAGCTGCTCAGCTCCTCTACAGTCTGGTGCAGGGGGTGGAAGGTGTTGTCCATAATGGATGTAAGCTTGGACAACATCCTCCTCTCGGCCACTTCCTCCACCAAGTCCAGAGTGCAACCCAGGACAGAAGTGGCCCTCCTCACCAGCTTATTCAGCCTCCTTCTGTCCCGCTCTGCGCTACCTGGGGCCCAGCAGATGACAGCGTAGAGGGCTGAGGCTACCACAGAGTCATAGAAGGTGTTAAAGGAGAAGTCCGGTCAAAATCAGAATTCAAACTGCTGAAAGTACTTTAAATATAAAACTACTACATACTGTGCAAAAAATTATAAGTTTTTTTAATTAATAATAATTCTCATTTAATCATGTTTATGTGGAGGAATCCATCTTGGTCAAGAATAGTACTGTCACCTCCCATTTTTTTACGTCACTCGGCGGACCCGCTGTTGAGCAAGTTTCAACGCTCTGTTTGTCACGGCGCACTATTTTCCAAGATCAAACTCAGTCGGGTCCTACAGTATATATCTATACACGCATGTGTGTGTGTGTGTGTGTGTGTGTGCGCGCTCCGCGCAGCACGGCTTTGCATCTAACAGACGGGGTTTCAGTTTCAGTTTGCAGCAGAGCGCGCGCACACACACACAGACACACAGCGGAGGAGAGATCGCTGAAGTGACTGTGTTGAAATAAGCAATGTTTTTTCCTCTTTTACCAGTTGTGTTGGAACATCCGATGGCCATGCACGTGGGCATTGTTGCTTCAGCAATAGCTCTTGGGAATGTCAGCGGTGAAGTCCTCTGGAAATCCGAAATAATTATTGATGATCGCAGCTGTGTAGAACGGCTCCTATTGACTTTGCATGGAAAGCGGAGAGAAATACTGTCGCCGCTTCCGCTCTTCCACGTCGCAGGATGTGATGTCAAACGCCCCTTACTGCCCATATTTGGGCAGTCATGTCAGCCCCCATACACAGTGATTCAGACGACAATTTATGTTTTTATTTTCTTATTGATTAAAGATAAGTTCATTAAATAACCACAAATGTATTAGTTTTAGTTATAGCTAATGATACCCTGATTTTTCCTTGTTGACCGGACTTCCCCTTTAAAGGAGAAGTCCGGTCAAAATCAGAATTCAAACTGCTGAAAGTACTTTAAATATAAAATTATTACATACTTTTCAATAAATGATACGTTTTTTAATTAAGAGTAATTTGAATTTGAATGTCCTTTAGTTGAGGCATCCATGTTGGTCAAGAACAGTACTGCCACCTCCCAGTTTGTGACGTCAGGTTGCGGGATCGGCTGTTGAGCAAGTCCCAATGCCCTATCTGTCCCCTTGTAAATAAATACCCGTTTGTTTTTTGCATCTTAAACAAAGATAGACATAGTATTAAGCATTTAAATTTAAAGTAATACTAATTTTACATTTTAGAGACATAAAAATACAACAAATAAGCATTAAAGTACGGTTTATGGATTGGGTTCTGCAATGTTATCAGGGAGTAAAACTTATCTCATCTAAAAACTCTTCTTAGAACCAATCTCTGCTCAAAATGGTGATCTGCCAAATCTACTTTCAGCAGTTATCATCAGTTATTGCAACTGTAAACTGCAGAAAATACGGGCAGAGCGGCTCCTTCTGCCTTTACTCTGCTCCTGTCAGGATGAGCTCCAGTGCGTTATGAGGCGGAGGGATATTTCAGCGTCACTTATTTTAGAACCCAAACACTCGACTTCAGTTTCAGAAACGAGCCCAAAAAACTGCATCCCACAACTCATGAAATTTACAAGCGACTTTGGAAAAAAGAAGACCAAAGTCGCATAAAATAAGTGGGCTTCGTAACAGTGAGCATTCTTTCCAAGTGTGTCATATCACTCCGCCCCTCTGGTCGAGTAAACAAATGTCCCCGCAAATTCTACATTATAAAAAAGAAAAACCTACCGAAAATCCTCGCTCTAATGTCATGTTGAAAACATTCTTCTTCGAAATGTTGGCTACAGATGACGTGTTTTTTCTCTGGCCAGAAGTTCAATGGCAAATCCTCCCTCTTCAAGTTGGCATCCAACGACGAATCCGTGGTGGATCTGTTGTGGATGGGCCTCCCCACAACGTAATGATTTGCACTAAGTTCTTCAAAAATTCTAAGTTCTTGGTAAGGCAGTTAAAAATATCCAACAGTAGTCAAAAAGTGAACAAAGGTAGCTAAGTCTCAGTCCAGGGTGGTTTATTGCAACAACACAAGACAACCACATGTGAGATGTTCTCCGGACAACATCTGACAACATACAGAAAGTGTTCTGCTTATATACATTCTCTGGATCTTGGGGCTCCTCCTTTGAGCCCCTCCTATTTTACATAATTTCCATTGCTTTTTCCACGGATATCTTTGTTAATTTTTTACCTATCAGTGGAAACTTCCATAGGGTGTGCTTTTTTAAAAACATGGTTACACATCACAGCTCCTCCCAATCATGGCCCCTCGCTACTGCTCATTTCCATATGGTTACACGTCATTACCTTTTCCGAACCTGGACCATGCATTTTCTGTGTTCATTTGCCCGCCTTTCATGTTCTGTTTTGCATTGCAAATGGCTTGCTCTTTTGACCCAGAGGTTTTTCAATTTCCCCTGGTTAATTCCATTGACCCCCTGTCTCTCACTCTGGACTTGTAGCGTGACACACACACATGTTTCTTAGGTGAATGTTACAGCACACCTTATAACCATTGTGATAAGAATATATTTATTGTAAGATATTGATCCACTACAATATTCATTGTGTGATATTAATCCACTACAGATCATGAATCGGGAAGATGAAAAAACTAATGTTTTTTTCACTTTTACCCGATGTATTGGAACATCCAACACATGGGCATTGTCACTTTAACAATTGCTCTCGCGAATTTCAATGGTGAAGTCCTCTCGAAATCCGAAATAATTGTTGTTGATCGCAGTTGTGTACAACAGTTCTTATTGAATTAGCTTGTGAAGCGCAGTGCCTCACCGCAACATAACATCACAGGATGTGATGTCAGGCGGCCATTATTGCCCATATTTGGGCAATAATGGCCGCCCCCAGACACAGTGATCGAGACAACAATTTATGCTTTTATTTTCTTATTGATTTACGCTAAATTCATTAAATCACCACGAATGTATTCGTTTTAGGTATAGCTAATGATCCACTGATTTTTCCTTGTTGACTTGACTTCTCCTTTAAGCAGGGGCCTGCTCACTCCAAAGGACCTCAGCCTTCTCAGGAGGAGGAGGCAGCTCTGGCCCTTCATGTACAGCAGGGGTGTCAAACTCATTTTGGTTTAGAGGCCGCATACAGCTTAATCTGATCTCAAGAGGGCCACATGAGTAAACTCATTGCAAGATTAAATAGAACTAATAAAAGTGGACTTGTTGATTTTTATATTAGAATTTCACTTTTACACAATATATTATGAATAACCTCAGCGTTTTTAAGAAAAGTATGTGCAATTTCAACAATACTTTTACTCAGTTAAACATTTACTTAAGTGCATTATGCATAAGAACTGATCACAGTGATTGTACAATGTTGAAAAACATTTATTCACATTTTTTGGAACTTAAAAACACTGTCCTGCATGACAAAATACATCAAACAATAAAAAATTAAGAAATTATTTAAAATCAAGTTTCCACATCTGAAGCTCAGTGCTACCATCTGCTGATTAAAACACAGCGCCCCTCGTGGACAATATAGGAACTGCAGATTTTCAATTAAACGAAGTACATGTTATTTTCAATAATTGTTTTATCATTCTCTTCCTTTTATCTCCTCTTTCTTTAACCTTTTCTTTTTTTCTTCTTGTTCTTCCTTTCCTCTCTTTCCCATTGTAGTGTCCATATCATTTGAGATATTCCCCGCATAAATCATAATAAAACTATTCACATTCAAAAATCAAGCGGAGCACTATGGCAAAAGCCGTACTGCTCCACTTGTGAAAGTCAAATCTGATGAGCTCTTTTTGGCATTAAGAAAACAAAAGTTCATGATGACCGTTCCCCTCAGACACACAGCCCACAATGGCCAAGTCATCGGAGAACTTCTGTAGATGGCAGCTGTCCGTGTTGTAGGTGAACTCCGAGGTGTAGAGGGCGATGAGAAACGGAGACAGATGCTCTGGGGGGGCCCGGTGCTGCAGACTGCCACCTCTGACAACCAGCCGTGCAGCCGCACGTGCTGAGGGCGGTCAGTGAGGTAGTTGATGGTCCAGGCAGCAAGGTGTTTGTCCACTCCAGCGTCCTCCAGCTTCCCCCTCAGCAGAACCAGTCTGATGGTGCGCTGGAGAAGTCAAAGAACATGACTCTCACAGCACTCCAGGTGGGTGAGCGCCCGCTGCAGCAGGTAGATGATGGCGTCCTCTACTCCAATGTTGGGCCGGTAGGCAAACTGCAGCGGGTCAAGGGTGGGGCTCACCACGGTGCGTAGGTGTGCAAGGATGAGGCGCTCCATGGTCTTAATCAGATGGGAGGTCAGGGTGACTGGGGTGAAGTGTGCCAGTTCCTTGGCGTGCGCCGTTTTGGGAACCTGCACCACACAGGAGGTCTTCCATAGAGTGGGGACCACCCCCAGGCTGAGGCTTAGGTTGTAGATGTAGCTGAGGACCTCACAGAGCTCATCAGCATAGGTCCTCAGTAGACTTGGGGGGATGTCGTCCGGTCCTGAGGCTTTCCTCTGTTTCAGCCTCATCAGCTGGCCTCTCAACTGCATTGAAGTGACTGTGAGGGGGGGAGGAAGGCAAGACCGAAGGTGTGGATTAGTCGGTGGTTGGTGAGAGTGGCAGCGGGGGGGGAGGGTAGGTCTCTGGTAGGCTGGGGGTTGGAGATGTGTGGAGACTTGAGGGCAGGGAGGGGTCCAGTGTGGGGGGAGTCAAACCGGGTGAAGAACCTGTTTAACTCATCTGCAAGCTTGGTGTCACCGTCTGCAGCCCTGCTGGTCCTCTGCCCAAAGCCGGAGATGTTCTTGAGACCTCTCCACACATCTCTGACGTTGTTCTGCGCCAGCTGCTCCTCCATCTTCCTCCCATAGTCCTTCTTTGCCGCCCTGATCCTCCATTGGAGCTCCCGCTGGACTCTACGCTGCTCCTCTCTGTCCCCTGAGTAGAAAGCCGTTTTCTTCTGGTTCAGGACTTTCAGCTCAGGGGTCACCCAGGAGGGTTGTTTGGAAAGAGCCGTTGCCGTCGTGTAGGCACAATGCTCTCCACACCGAAGGTTATGTAGCCAGTGATACATTCAGTCAGGCTGTTGATGTCATCACCATGAGAGCTTTGGAACATGCTCCAGTCTGTGGTTCTGAAACAATCTCTTTCTCACTGGCCTCATCTGACCAAACTTTTACTGACCTCTTCTGTGCTATTGTCCTTCTCACCATTGGTATGTAATGGGGGAGCAGGTAGACAAGGTTGTGATCTGAGCGTCCGAGTGGGGGGCGGAAGTGTAGGCGTCCTTAACATTCGTGTAGAAAAGGTCCAGAGACGTGACGTACTGGGTGAGCGTGGGGAGGGTAGAACGAAGGGAGGCTCGATTGAAATCTCCTGTGATGAGCAGGAGAGTGCGGGGGTGCTGTGTCTGCAGCCTGGTCACCGTGCCGTGGATCCACTCGCACGCAGCGGCGGCGTCCGCGGAGGGAGGGATGTAAACACAGAACACGATCACGTGTCCAAACTCTCGTGGAAGATAGTACGGTCTCATGCTCACCGCGAGTAACTCCACGTCCGAGCAGCATATCTGCTCCTTCACGTGAACATGAGCCGCGCTACACTACCTCTCACTCAAACACTGCCAGCCCCCCTCCTCTCTTTTTTCCGCTCTCCGCCAAAGTTCTCCGTAAAGCACATGATACTAGCGTCCCTGTACCTCCTCTGGAAACCGGTTAGTGCTGCAATCTCCTCGGTCTTGTTGCGGAGCGATCTTACGTTTCCCATGACAACCGATGGTAAATAACTTTTCCTCCGCTTCATTCTGCCACCCCTGCAGCCTCTCCGTTTCCTCTGTATGTCTGCAGGGATGTCTGATTTCTCAGCGTGGTGGGGAGCTGGGCCGCAGCGCGTAGAGTCCCGTAGTCCGAGGAGCTGGTTCTGCGTGTAAACAATAGGAAGCCCTGAGTCGCGGACAAAGGGGTCTCCCCTTGCTGCATCAAAAAGTGCTGAAAGTAAGAGAAAGCTCAGCACTACAGTCCCAAAAGTTGGCTTCCTCTGTGCACATGAGTTCGGAATTCCAGATCCAGTATTCACTAATAGAAAAACACACCAAAAAACACTATAAAGAAGAGAAAGTAGGAAAAGAGAACCCGGAGCCGACGTCACAGGCAGCTGCATGCACAGCGCCATCTTTGCTTTGGATAGCTGGGTCAGCCATGCGTGCATGTACATACATACAATCTTTAACTGTGCAAAGATAAAATCTACAGCTGATTGATAAAGCACGTAGAAAAGATAGGCATGAGCCTACCCACTATCAGCCAAATCCAGTTAAAAGGAATTAAATCTGACTATTTCATAAATAAGAATCAAGAATCTTTATTGTCAGCATGTGTTGCTATGGTGAAATTTCATTTGAGATAGACACTGGCTTAGGATGTGCACAGATAACATAACACACAGACTTAGTATTTACAGTGTTTTTTATAATAAACATTAAAGCGTGCAAAATAAAAATAATCTTAGGGTCTGATAAGATTTGTGTCTAAGTACAAGAAGTCTGATATCAGTTCCTTTGCGAACAATATGAATTACTGTGACGTTGCATGACTTAATCCCTCAGCGCTCCTTCAATGCCCATGCACTGCAAATGTTCGTGGGTGTCCCACTCGGACCCAGGTGGCTGTGTCCTGGAGGGTCCACAGGCAAAGAGAGCAGAGAGTGTACTCCCTAGTGCTGCTAAGCAGTGGGCAAGAGTGTGACAAACCTGGGCTGCTAGTCTTTATATAGTGAGCCCCCCACCCCCCTGCTGTGAGAGGCAGGCCCAGGGTGCCTGTAAAAGACTCATGTTTCATGTGGCTTTCAACTCAGTATGATTTATTCCTCGTGACTTGATTGCACAACAGCAGCTTAGTGGAAAATTCAGCCCATTTCAGTTTCCTGGGGAAGAAGAGCTGCTGTTTGGCCTTCTTCACCAGGTGGAAGGTGTTTACAGTCCAATAGAGGTTGGACGATATGTGAATGCTCAAGAACGTTATGCTGTCCACACTCACCACCACCTTCCCCTGTTTGCAGAGAGGATTGTGTTCAGTCTTCCTGGACCTCCTGCAGTCCATTATTACCTCATTGGTTTTGCTGGTGTTCAGGATGAGGTTGTTCCTGGAGCACCACTGTGTCAGATTGCAGACCTCATCTCTGTAGTGGGTCTCATCATTGTTGGAAATGAGACCATTTCCAACAATGATGCTATCCACCGTGGTTGTGGGATGGATAGCAGAGCAGTCATGGATGAAAAGGAGGAAAAGAGCAGGGCTGAGGACACAACTTTGCGGTGTTCCAGTGTTGATGATCAGTGGGGCGGATGTGCGTTTAGGTGAACTCGCACCAGAGAGACAAAAACCTAGAGTTTATGTTAGTGAGACTTTGTACACATGCTTTGTTATTTTAATGATTTTTTCCTATCTGCTGAGCTCATTGAGGTTTTTGGAGGTCAAATGAACGTACAGTAGATATTGTCACTGGAAGCCTTTGCCCTGTTTTACTGTATATACATTACCTGCTGTAAGTAATGCTTTCAAGTTCAATGTTGAAAAAATTATTTAGAAATGTTTATTTTGTCTTTACTCTCTTTAGTGTATCTTTTGTCTTTAAAATACCAGAATTTGCACTTAACCTTATATTTTTGTCATGATTAATTACTCAGTACTTGATTAGCCTTCTTACTGAATACTTTTTTACTCTTACTTGAGTAATTGTTTGGCTGACTTAATCCCACCAACACGTCTTCCATTGAGGAAGCAGAGCCTGGGGACTCTGGGTTGGGTTCTCCCATCTCTGGTGCTGAGGTCACCGAGGTGGTTAAAAAGCTCCTCGGTGGCAAGGCCCCGGGGGTGGATGAGATTCGCCCTGAGTACCTTAAGGCTCTGGATGTTGTGGGGCTGTGTTGGTTAACACGACTCTGCAACATTGCGTGGTTTGGCAGACTGGGGTGGTGGTCCCTCTATTTAAAAAGGGGGACCGGAGGGTCTGTTCCAACTACAGAGGAATCACACTCTTAAGCCTCCCTGGTAAGGTCTATTCCGGGGTTCTGGAAAGGAGGGTCCTTCGGATAGTCGAATCTCGGATTCAGGAAGAGCAGTGTAGTTTTCGTCCTGGCCGTGGAACACTGGATCAGCTCTACACCCTCAGCAGGATCCTGGAGGGTGCATGGGAGTTTGCCCAACCGTTCTACATGTGCTTTGTGGATCTGGAGAAGGCATTCGATCGTGTCCCTCGGGGGGGGTCCTGTGGGGGGTCCTCCGGGAGTATGGAGTACCGGGCCCTTTAATAAGGGCTGTTAGGTCTCTGTATGACCGGTGTCAGAGCCTGGTCCACATTGCCGGCAGTAAGTCGGACACATTTCCGGTGAGAGTTGGACTCCACCAAGGTAGCCCTTTGTCACCCATTCTGTTCATAACTTTTATGGACAGAATTTCTAGGCGCAGCCAAGGTGTTGAGGGGATCCGTTTTGGTGACCTTAGGATTGCGTCTCTGCTATACGCAGATGACATGGTCCTATTGGCTTCATCAGGGCGTGATCTACAGCTCTCACTGGAGCGGTTCGCAGCAGAGTGTGAAGCAGCCGGGATGAGGATCAGTGCCTCCGAATCTGAGACCATGGTCTTGAGTCAGAAAAGGGTAGAGTGCCTTCTCTGGGTTGGGTAGGATGTGTGGCCCCTAGTGGAGGAGTTTAAGCATCTTGGGGTCTTGTTCACGAATGAGGGGAAGATGGAGCGGGAGATCGACAGGCCTATTGGTGCGGCGTCTGCTGTGAAGCGGGCAATGTACCGGTCCGTTATGGTGAAGAGGGAGCTGAGCCAAAAGGTAAAGCTCTCAATTTACCAGTCGATCTACGTTGCTACCCTCATCTATGGTCATGAGCTTTGGGTCGTGACCGAAAGAACGAGATCCCGGATACAAGCGGCCGAAATTAATTTTCTCCGTAGTGTGTCTTGGCTCTCCCTTAGAGATAGGGTGAGGAGCTCAGTCATCCGGGGAGGACTCAGAGTAGAACCGCTGCTCCTCCACGTCGAGAGGAGCCAATTGAGGTGGCTCGGGCATCTGGTTAGGATGCCTCCTGGACGCCTCCCTGGTGAGGTGTTCCGGGCACGTCCCACCGGGAGGAGACCCAGAGGGAGACCCAGGCCACACTCTGGAGGGACTAGGTCTCTCGGCTGGCCTGGGGAACGCCTTGGGATTCCCCCGGAGGAGCTGGCCCAAGTGGCTGGGGAAAGGGACGTCTGGGCTTCCCTACTGAAGCTGCTACCCCCGCGACCCAACCCCGGATAAGCGGAAGAAGATGGATGGATAGTTGTGAGGGTTTTACATTGTGTTTGGGCTGGAAACTATCAGTCAGATCTAGCAACCTTAAGTGTAGGGCTGTGTTCATTCAATTTACGCAAGTCAAGCATATGTAATGTGATAAACATAATCACTGACTGATGTGAACATTCATACTAGGAGAGGCAACTAGCTAGCACAAGAATCCGAACAAAGCAGTATTCCTTTCTGCCTGCATGTAACCCAAGTTTCTTCCATTTGGTTGCTCGGTTCTGCTCCTTGAGCTCCTAGCTAACTCTCCTAACATGAATGTTTACACCATTGTTGACCTCAGTGCTTACGTTTCCAACTAAAATGTATGCGCTGCTTAAGTCCGAATATCCATGCCACACCAGCAACGGTGAGCACTGAGCAGCACAGCCAGCCCATCTCTGCAGGCTACAAATGTATGACTATTCATATGGTGCAATATTAATATTAATGCTTCTAGTTTGACTTTTTCCCAGTATTCCTGATTTTGCTGTGTTAATTGTCACAAATTCATCTGCTCATCTCATGTCAGAGCCTAAAGCAACGACTTGGTAAGGGTAGCATCCAAGCCAGACTGGGCCGGCCCGTTGGGGTTATAATGCGTGGTGGACCTGCTGGGAGCAGAGGCGGCATCCGGGGAATGACAAGAGGAGCCTTTAGAGGAGTCAGAGGAGGAATCATTCGAGGGGCTTTGTCCCTGAGGGGTGTGTGTCCACACATCTGCAACTGATTAAGTTACACAATAATTTTTTTTAATCAGATATGCACTAAGATATGACTTTTTATAATTCAGGAAAGCGAATGCCTACAGGTGGCCCCATGCGAGGCCGAGGCATGGCTAACCGTCTGCCGATGCGCAGAGGAGGCCGTTACCGTGGAGGAGTTGCTGGACGAGGAGGAGTGATGTTAAGAGGAGGTGGTCGAGGAGGAGCACCCAGGGGCAAGAGCTAACTTTCTTTTTTTAATGTTTATTTTTGTTAGCTGTAGTTGCCATCTCATCATATAGAGAACTGCAAGCCATAGAGAAAAGGGTTTATTTTCTTTTCTTTTTTTTCTTTTCCATTTCCACGTTTCTTTGTGTGTTGTCATAATACCAGCCACTAAGTCACTGAAAATGGTTATATAAAACATTTGTTTAAACATTTGTTAGTTTTAATTAGTTAATTCATTTTTAATTATTTTGACGATCAAGTAATCGGATAAAGAAATGGGCACATTCTGCAGATTTTTCACTTAAACTTATTTTATGAGTAATAGAAATAAATGAGAAAATGCAAATAAGCAAGTAATTCAATTCCTTTTTTGAACAGTGAGGATGCATCTGCTGCTAAAAAACATCAATATGTTATAAGTTCAGCCCTTTCTAGTTGACCTAGCATCAATACAGTGCAGCTGCCTTTGTTGTGAAAATAGTCACAACAGAAAATGCATTACGCTTTAGTTGCATATTGCGTTCTGGATTTTTATGTTTATTTTACATTTGAAAGCAGAATGGAAATACCTTTATTGTCCCATAATGGGAAAATATGGGTGTAACGGATAAGTAGACTGAACACACCAGACTTACACAAAAGATTAATTAATATGAAAAAAGCTACGTTTAAAGTTAAGCTGTAGAGCCGAACCTGTCATCACCTGTAATCACTTCCATGGCCACAGGTGTATAAAATCAAGGACCTATGCATGCAGACTGTTTTTATAAACATTTGTGAAATTATAGGTCGCTTTCAGGAGCTCAGTGATTTCCAGGATGGTACTGTGATAGAATGCCATCTGTGCAACAAATCTGAAATTTCATAGTCCAGCCTTGAAGAAATTTCCTCGCTCCTAAATATTCCACAGTCAACTGTCAGCTGTATCATAGGAAAATGGAAGTGTTTGGCAATGACAGCAACTCAGCCGCAAAGTGGTAGGCCACATAAATGTCAGAGCAGCGTCAGCGTATGCTGAAACGCATAGTGCGAAGAGGTCGGCAACTTTCTGCAATCACTACACACCTCCAAACTTCATGTAGCCTTCAGAGTAGCTGAAAAACAGTGTGCAGAGAGCTTCATGAAATGGGTTTCCATGCAGTTTTTCCCTTAGAAATGTTGTCTTGGGGGGGAATTAACATCAATATAGTGCTGCTTTTTTGGACTGTTGCAAAGAGTCTTCTTCAACTTAGCTTTCCATTGACATTGTGGAATACAGCTTTAAATGAGCAGCCACCTTCTGTTCTGTCTCTCCATCTTTCTCTTATTCATCCATCTTTCTATCTCTCTTTTTATGTTTCTGTCTCCACCTTGTATCTTTATACATGGTTATATTTTGAAGGCTACCTGCCTTTCTTTCTTCCTACTTCTTGATTGAATAAATATATCTTTATAATCTAGATCTGCCAGAGTTTAAAATATTTTTGAACATAACTTTATTCAACTAAAATTTTATTACATATTGAATCTGCTTCTGATCTATTCATAGGGTCTATCTAAGAACAAAAATATGTTTTCCAAGAATAAAGCATATTCAGGGTTTCCGAGGGTCATTAAAAAGCATTAAAAGTCATTAAATTATTTTTTTTTAAATTAAGGCCTTAATTGGCATTAAAAGTCATTAAATTTGATTATCAGTGGCATTTAAAATGCCTTATTTTTTTCTAAAAAAAATACGTTCATAAAAACAGTTTCGTCAGATATATTAGATATAACTGATTCCGCGTTGATCGTAAAGCCGTATGTTTTTACAATGTTCGGAAAAGAAGCTCGAGGCGGAGAAAGAGGTAGAGAATGGGGAAAATGCAAATTTCAACAAAAGTGGGTGGAAAACGAAGAATTTGGGACATGGCTGCTGCCTGTCGACGGTAAAGATGACAAAGGATTTTGCTGTGTTTGTAAAAAAAAAATTAAGCTTTGCATAATATTTGTGCCTTTTGTTTGAGCGTGCAGTGAGACAGGTATTCAGCGTTTAAACATCATGCGCGCGCTCAAAACCTTTTTGGCGCGTGCTCAACTCTGATAAACTCTTCTCTACCCACTATCCTCGCGCTCGGTTCTGTGTCTGCTTGCGCTCTCGACCCAATCCTTCCACACTCAACACCAGCTGTGCGCTCGCTCGACTCTGTCTGTGCGCTCATGACTTCAAAAACTGTCCACCTCACCAGCCAATCACAGACAGGCTTCTTTCCATCCAATCAGAGTATGGCTTGCAAATACTGCATTCAGATGGATTAAATCAAAATGCTACAGCTTTTGGCAGAAATTACTAAACTAAACGGTGGGATTGAAGAAAAAACAACAACCAATAAACAGTTTAATATTTTAGCCTAAAATATTTAGTTTAAAATAATTCCTTGAGTTACTGAGTGAGGTGTGAAAAATGTTTTGGTCTCTTTTTTTTCCAGCTTCTGGGAGGTGATGCAAAAGTTTCTTGTGATCATAATCATCATCATTGTCATCATTATTTAAAGAGCACTTTAACACGAGGTAAAACAAATAACATATAATAAAATGACTTGGGTAAAGACTCAACAGTTTAAAACAACAATAATAATAATAATAATAATAATAATAATAATAATAATAATAATAATAAAAAAAAAACTTGATATCAAACATAATAGAACCAGTCGGCACAGCAAAAATACAAGTACCAAGAAAAGTTGAGAAAGATAAAATCTCAGTAAGGTTGAAGGCCAATGAGTAAAAATAGGTTTTAAGACAGGTTTTAAAACTGGACAGCGGAGGGGCCTGTCAAATGTACAAAGGTAAGTCATTCTATAACCTTGGAGGGACCCAATAGAGAAGGCCCTGTTCCCTCTAAGCTTCTGGGCAGAACTGTGAATGACCGTAAGCAGTTGGTCAGTAGATGTGAATGAGCAAGCAGGGGTGTAAAGGGGATGGAGAAGCTCATTCAAGTGAGGTGGGAAAAGCTGTTTAAAACCTTAAAACTAACAGAAGTTCTTTAAACTGAACTCTAAGATAAACAGGCGAAGTGAAGGGAGGCCAGGATGGGGTAATGTGCTTTATTTTATGTTTTTCCATTAAAAGGTGTGCAGCAGCATTTGAACCAGCTGCAGACATCTGAGTGAGGACTGACCGATTCAGAGATGAAAGAGAATTACACTAATCCAGCCATGATGAAATGAAGGCTTGGAGTAGGGTTTCCATATTTTTGCCTTGAAAGAATAGGTTTTACCTTTGCTTTGTTCCTAAAATGATAAAAATGACTTAACTGAGGTCCTTTTTTGACTGTCAAGTTTAAAATCACCATCCATTTTAAAATCAAGGTTCATAAATTGGGGCCAAACATTCATTGTCAGGGTGTCTAAATCAATAGGATCAAGACTTCTTTGGGTGTTTCAACTGGTATATTTGACAATTCATGATTTGCAAAGACAAAGTGATTTGAGTTTTGATGGTCTCCTCGTCATTACCTTTATCTCTTTCTATAGATTCTCTTTCTCATTCAATTCAGGACTTTCCATATGCCTTAACAACTAGGTCTATATTGAAAAACCTACAGTAAAGTAATGAAATGTTGATTCTGGGTGTAGTGTAGGAATTCCTTCAATATAAAACAAAGAAACATTTTGCATTACCTGCCAGAAGCTGGAAAAAATCTTTAAAAAAGAGACAACAGTATTTTAACACCTCACGTAGTAGCTCAAGGAAATATTTTAATCTAAATATTTTAGGCTAAAATGAGTAAACACTACTGATGGATTTTTGGGTAAACTAAATAGAGCAGTGTTACATGTCAGTGTTTCTAAAACGGCATTTTTCTGAGCTGCGTCTAAAAGGGCAAACATTGAGAGTATACCCACTTCTCCAGGGACCACTACGCCACTGCGGGCGGCCACAGATCAGCTGCAAGGGGCAGACAACAGCTAACAATGTCAAGTTACTTTTCTGTAACCAACGCAGTCACATCCGCAGTAGCTACCGCAAACGGCACAGCAGCGGCAAAGCAAGCTCTACCGCCACTAACGTCGGGAAATCAGACGGTCTTATCTATATATATATATATAGGCCATACAAAGAAGAAAAGGCCATATCTGAGACTGGCCAATAAAAGAAAAAGATTAAGATGGGCAAAAGAACACAGACATTGGATAGAGGAAGACTGGAAAAAAGTGTTGTGGACGGATGAATCCAAGTTTGAGGTGTTTGGATCACAAAGAAGAACGCTTGTGAGACGCAGAACAAATGAAAAGATGCTGGAAGAATGCCTGACGCCATCTGTTAAGCATGGTGGAGGTAATGTGATGGTCTGGGGTTGCTTTGGTGCTGGTAAGGTGGGAGATTTGTACAGGGTAAAAGAGATTCTGAATAATGAAGGCTATCACTCCATTTTGCAACGCCATGCCATACCCAGTGGACAGCGCTTGATTGGAGCCAATTTCATTTTACAACAGGACAATGACCCTAAACACACCTCCAAATTGTGCAAGAACTATTTAGAGCAGAAGCAGGCAGCTGGTATTCTATCGGTAATGGAGTGGCCAGCGCAGTCACCAGATCTGAACCCCATTGAGCTGTTGTGGGAGCAGCTTGACCGTATGGTACGCAAGAAGTGCCCATCCAACCAATCCAACTTGTGGGAGCTGCTTCTGGAAGTGTGGGGTGCAATTTCTCCAGATTACCTCAACAAATTAACAGCTAGAATGCCAAGGGTCTGCAATGCTGTAATTGCTGCAAATGGAGGATTCTTTGACGAAAGCAAAGTTTGATGTAAAAAAAATCTTATTTCAAATACAAATCATTATTTCTAACCTTGTCAATGTCTTGACTCGGTGTTTTCTATTCATTTCATAATGTATGGTGGTGAATAAGTGTGACTTTTCATGGAAAACACAAAATTGTTTGGGTGACCCCAAACTTTTGAACGGTAGTGTATAGTCATGGGTACTTGATGACATTAAAAGTATTTCTAAGACCATTAAAAGAGCATTAAAAAGCATTAAATTAGAGTTACTCATTCCTGTATGAACCCTGTTATTTCATAGTAAGGTGTTTTTTTTGTTTCCAACAGAGACTTTTGGTGATTTGTGACAATCAAAGCAAATTATATTTTTGTAGGACATCTGGAAATGACCATAGAGCTGTTTACTTGTTGAGAACGTGCTATATTGAGCTTTAATGTTTATAATAATCAAGTTTAAACACACGTGATCATTCTCATATTTATATTAGACAAACGTTCTCAGTATATTGAAGTAATCTGGGCACCACGTGAAATAAACAAATGCGTCCTTTTTCTGTTGTAACAACAGAAAAAAAAATGACAAAGGATGCATTTATCCTGTTGTATCCCGCTCTCCTGACACATGCGGTACTAATTCTTTTGGGGATAATTCTTGGTCATTAAAGCATTTCTTTTTAATGAACGCCCCATGTTCCTCCATCAGAACAGACTCCACCGACGTCTTCACGGCCAGTAGACGCTCAGCGCTCCCAACTCCGTGGAAGTTTTTAGTGCAGCCATCCTCAAATATTGAGCCCACACAAAATACAAGGCGGGTAAAAATGATCTTGCGACTCTGAGCGCTCTTTCTCCTGGCAGGAGTGTGAATTTACCTGCGTGCGAACGCAGCTGACTCTGAACTGAAAGAAAAGGAGTGACAACCAGCTTAGGCTACCCACTTGGTTGTACTGCTTACCGCGCAGAATCTGGACAAAATGTTTTCAATCTAGGGATCAAGTCATTAACTTGCAGCAATCCCTTCCCCTGAAAAGGCGCGTAGCCACAGTCTGCATTGTCATTGGCTTTGCAGCAATCCCTTATATAGAGTTTTCATGTAGCAACATTGGAGAGGAAAACTCCCTTTCAAAGGTATACTATGCAACCGGGGTTGATTTTCCAGCGAGGCTCCCCCCAGAGGGCGAAAGTAAAAGTGCAATGTCGTAAAGATGCTCAGCTGTTCTCCTGGTTTCTCCGTCAAGCCAGGCGTGGTTGTTTTGAGCTTAGCAGACAGGCGAACGCAACAAAAAGTCGAAAAAACGGCAGTACAAACAATGACTAACACAGTGAAAGTATGAACATCAGGGTTTCCCGTAGCGCTATCTTGGCGAGGTGGCTGCCTCGCCAAACTCACACTACCGCCTCGCCAACATTCCAAAAAAAAAAAAAAAAACTAACTCGATGTGCTTGCATGTTTATTTGACGCTAAAACGCGGTTCTTTGTTGTTGCTTTCACGCGTGCATATAGTGGATGGCAGGGAAAAGACAAAAGCACATGGATACGCCCCCCCCCCCCCGCCAGTCTGTCCGCGCAAAACTTGTCGTTCCCCCCGCTTCGCCAGTCGGTCCGCGCAAAACTAGTCGTCCCGCCCCGCCCCCCCCCCTCCCCCACCAGTCTGTCCGCGCAAAACTTGTCGTTCCCCCCGCTACACCACCGCCTCGACTAGGCAAATTCATGCGGGAAACACTGAACATGCACACAGAGAGAGAGTAACCATTCCAATGTTACTTACAATTGCATCAGCAGAAACGCGAGGTCCGCGTCAGCCTTGCAGCCTTCTTTTTCTTTTAGCTCTCGCCATTCGGAAAAAGCTTGCCCGATGTTCACCCGTGTACGACTCCTCTCTCTGTCCACAGCCCTTTTCTTCTTTCTTGCCTGCTCCGACATGGGCTTTCGCTGTTATCTCGCTGGTTCCGCCATGATAACTGCACAAATATCGCCACTGCGCTAGCAACGAGCATGCCTTTCACTGGGGGCGTGTAGCAGTTCTCGCCGTAAAGCAAGACCGACTCTCGCGATGCACCAGACTTCTGAGCCTGTGGGTGCGGGCCGAGGGCTCCTGCAATTGCAAGTACGGTATTTCCCCTACAAACCACCAGGGCGGCCGAGAAAACCTTTGTTCGACCTGAAATGACTCATTTAATCATCCAAAACGGTATGGAACACATTAATTAACTGAAAAATGTTGCATAGTATGCCTTTAAGAGGAAGAAACCTCCAGCAAAGTCAGGCTCACTGGGAACAGCCGTCTGCCACGACTGAGAGTCTGAGAAGACAAAGCACTGTATATACCTGATGCACCTTGTCCTACTTTTGGCACCTTCTTCTGATTACTGATTACTGAGCCGATGTGACATGTGAATTTCTCCAATGTGAGATCAATAAAGCCTATCTTATCTTATCTTAAGCAGAGACACAAAAAGAACATAGACACACTTGGAGTTGGTTCCATAGGATAGAAGCCTGATAACTGAAATATCTGCACCCCATTCTACTTTAAGAGACACCAGAAACCACCAGTAGACATGCAGTCTGAGCGCGAAGTACTGTGTTAGGAACATAATGGACCAATCAGATCTCTGATGTATGACGGAGCTTGATTATTAAGATGTGAGAAGGAGAATGTTTAAACAGGTCTCCTCCTGTTTCTCTGCCACGGAAAGCGATCCTGCTCCGTGCGCACTGGCGCCGGAACAAGAGGGGCCATTGCCCCCTCCCTCTTTACGGCCCTGCCCAAGCTGTGATCTGGCCCCGCCAGACATTCACGCAGACCCGATCAGATAGTGCCAAGAGACTTTGACAGATCTCTCTTGCTTTCCCCGTCTCTTCTTTATGTTGTGCTCTTGCTGTCTAAAGACAGAGACACAAACCAAATGTTTGCGTGTTTTGAAACCGAACAACATCCGCTTAAACACACGCAGCGTGATTTATTTACATGCGCAACGAGGTAAGAAGCGCCAAATATCACCCCGTCCAGTTAACAGGTCTGCTTCAACTAAGCAGTGCGAAGGATTAAAATTGGCTCATAATCCTGATGAACTGACTGCACAGAGGAAGTTTAGAGGTGTACGATCTCGCCTCAAATCATCTTAAAACAACTTTTTATGGTAAAGGTTATAAAATAGATAGGTTTGTAAACTCCTCATCCCCTTACTCTTCCCTTGTGGCAGACAGTTTTTATTACTGCACAAAACCCCGCCCATTGCGCAAAGCCCAGAGAAATCAGAGAAATTCTGTGTCGGTTGGGGGACCAAAGCCCCAGGAAAGTAAAGCGCGGGTGTCAGGATCCCCGGACTGTGGACTTAATTAGTTGATCAGAATCACCTGTTGATGTTTAATTCCCAGCCGCATTTAAGTTCCCTTGGTTTATTTCCCTGTTGTCGGGTAGCTCTGTGTTGTAGCCTCTGGTTTAAGCCTGTTCCCGAGCCGGACGTGTTTTCCTTTTAAGACCCCGTTTCCGAGCCCCTGTTGTTTCCCGTTCTCCTGTGCATCCTGTAAGTTTTCCTTAAGTAAAGTCTTTTTTCACAATGCGCCTGCCTCTGCCTCGTTGCTGCCTAGGTCCTCGCCAGCAAACCATGACAGCGGGTAAATTAAATTAGTCTTGTAAATGTGTATGGAAACGCTGCCTGTGATTTGCAAAGCCCCAGGCTTTTGAGTGGCAATGGAAAAGGGGCCATGTTTGAGAGGGTACCAATGATTTTATTTTTAATAGAATCAATTTTATTTATGAAGAATCCCATAAAGTCATTACTGCTGAGAGCTAAGGGAATGGATGGATCAACAGAGCTCTGGAAACTTGTTTAATATGGGATTTAAGTGACATGTCTTGGTGAAAAATAACAAGATTTTTTACTTTATTACCAGAGGCAAATTTAATTCCATCCAGATTAAGTGATTAATTAAGAAGTTTATTTTTTGAGCACTCTGGTCCAAAGATTACAACTTCTGCCTTCTGCCTAAAAGCAGGAAATTTAAAGTAATCCAGGTTTTGATGTCATGAAGACATGCCTGTAGTTGAAGTAATTGATTAGATTCATCAGGATTTATCGATAAATTTAGCTGAGTGTCATCAGCATAACAGTCGAAATGAATCTCGTGCTTGTCTGATAATTTTCCCAGTCGGAAGCATATATATATATATATATATATATATATATATATATATATATATATATATATATATATATATATATATATATATATATAGTAAAGAGAATTGGCCCAAGGACTGAACCCTGTGGTACTCCACAAGTGACCCTAGAGTTTGAAGATTTATTATTAACATGAACAAACTGAATCTGTCATACAGATAAGATTTAAACCAGCCTAATGCTTTCCCCTTAATCTTCACAAAATGTTCAAGTCTTTCTCGGGGAATATTGTGATCAACTGTATGGAATGCAGCACTGAGATCTAACAGGACAAGTACTGAGAATTTAAATAATTGGAGGGAGTTAGCTGATTTATACTAACATAGTCCTCTTGTAGCCAGGTTTCTGAGAGACAAAATAAATCAATCTGATTATCTGCAATCAATTCATTAACTAACAAAGTCGTTGGAGGGAGAGATCCTATTGATTTTTATTAGATTTTTCTGATTCCTTTTAGATTCGTTTTTGATCTGTTCAGTTTTGGCCGTGGGAAAGACCAACCAGGGATCTCCTCGTGATTCTCTATTATGTTTATTTAAAACTCAAAGAAGAGTAACGCACTAGCTTAGGCTAATTTAGCATGACGCGCTTTTTTTGAAGAAGGATCGGAATGTGAAACAATGTCCCGCATTTGATTGGGTCCAATTCGGAAAAAGTAAAACAAAAAAAAGAATAATTATTCCAAATGCGCTTTTCTGAAACAAAGAACGCAGAGCTGCAAACATCAGTGAGAGCTGCATCTGCTGTCAGTCAATATGCAGCAGCGTCCACCTCATGAGCAGCTGCGCACCCGGACACTCGTTAAATAAAATCACAAAGATTTTAATGCAAACAGATTATTAAGGAAACTACGTCAAAAAGAAAAATAATAAAATAAATAAACTGCAGCTACAACATGGACTGGAGAAGTTTTCTAACTGTGTGAGGCCAGTTAAAAAAACACTCCGTGTATTTTTACACGGAGTGGAGCGCGATGTGAAGCTGGAAAAGCCTCCTGTCGATATATGGACTCATTTTCCTCCAAGCCAAAAAAAACCTGCCAGACAGACAAACTACAGCAGTCAAGATTACCTTCAACAATGTTTAACTTGACGTAAAAGTTTAATAGAGTTGGACTTCCGGTTGTGACATGTAGGGAGAGGACGCACACGCGAAGGCTCCCGGCTCACTTTTTGTTATTCTCCCTTGGAACAAATTTTCTGCACGAACTTCGACACAATTTTAACTGCTGAAGTTGGTTTGACAGTGGTCTCAGTAACGAGCATGTCCAAACACGCGAAATAAGTTAACTTACAAACTCCGGCGACACGTGCGGCGGGCAAGCTAGCATCCTTTGCAGCTAGCAACCTTCCAACAACAGCGGGGGATCCTGTGACACCCGAGAAACCTGCAGCAACGGTGGTGGCCATGGACCAACTGGCGACTGAATTCGCTAAACAGCGAACATCACTCAAGGAAGATGTTTCTACCCTTATTCAAGACGCCATAAGACCAATACAAGCTTCACTGGACTCACTACAGACAACAGTGACCTCATTCCAGAGCCGTCTCACCGCCGTCGAGTCAGTGGCAGGTGATAACTTCGAGCGGCTAACAGCGGCCGAGTCTACCATCAAAACGCTCCAGAGCCAGACCCAGTCACTGCTGGACCGGTGCGACGACCTCGAGAACCGCTCACGGAGATCTAATCTCCGAATATTGAATATTCCCGAGGGCAGTGAAGACGGCAAAGATCCCTTAAAGTTCATGCCGGATGTCTTGATGGAAGTGATGGGTCCCGATGTTTTTTCTACACAGCCTGAGCTGGAGAGGACCCACCGTACCCCGACCTCCAGAACCGGCCAGAGATCTCCCCCCCCCACGTTCCTGGTCTGCTTCTCCAGATTCCAACAGAAAGAAGCAGCGCTGCGTTGGGCCAGGAATCATGAGCTCAAATACCGAGGCGCCGCTTTAAGGCTCTATCAGGACGTCAGCGCAACGCTTGCTAAAAAGAGAGTTGCGTTTAACGGCGTCAAGCAAGCCCTGTATCAGAAGAACGTCAGATTCCACTTGCTCTAACCGGCCTGGCTGCAAGTCATGTGTGGAGACGACGTGTTCACCTTCCGCTCGCCTAATGAAGCTCAGAAGTTTTATGATCGGAGGTTTGGTAACTCGGAATAGGACTGTGTGTCACGGTTTGGACTGTTCATTTCGGCGATGGTTAATCACCTGGTCTCAATGAGTATTAGTTCACCTTTCCGGCATGCGATGTCAACCTGCGGTTCGCGGACCCAAGATATGATCACTCAGTGATGTTATTATAGGACTAATCAGCAGCACTATGCTGAATTATATCTAGAATTCTTCCTCTATTGAAACACTTTTGTTGCATTTCAATTTTGAGGTTATATACGATCTTATATGTGTGCCTACTTGTTTGTTAGTTATCCTGATGTCCAACCATCAGTTTTTTGTTTCCATTTTGAGGTCAAGAGATTCCAATACAGCTTGTCGTAGGGACCGGGAGCCTTCCTGAGTATTGAGAAAATGTGCTTCTGGAAGTTTTTTGAAATAGTGTTTAGCCTGCAGCTTGCTTCAGAGAGAGCGACAAGTATAGGCTTAGTTCTAGTTCTGTTTTTGCTTGTGGGAAGGGTTGGAGAAAGGGACACCGACGTATTTTTGCAACATATACTTGTCTCTACTAGCTTGAGAGATAAAGAGAGCCTAACTGTACACTAATACATCATTGTTTCACTTTTTTTTCTCTTTCCATCTCATATTCACTCTAGTTAAACATGGTAAAAGGTATCAATGCAAAAGTGGCTTCTATACAAGTCGTTAGTTGGAATGTGAGGGGTTTAAATGGGCCCGTTAAAAGAGCCAGGATATTTAATCATCTAAAGTATTTAAAATGTGATATCGCATTTCTACAGGAGACCCACCTATTGTTAAAAGATCAAGTCAGACTTAAAAAGAGATGGGTGGGTAATGTGTTCCATTCCAATCTTAATTCTAAAACTTGTGGAACAGCTATATTAATCCATAAAAAAATTCAGTTTAATGCGACTGCTGTTGTTTCTGATCCACAGGGGCGATTTGTGATAACCTGACAACAGCCAGCTGTATGTTGCTCCGCCTAGCTCCACTCACATACATCTGGGACACCGCCGGTAGAGAGTGATTTCTCCAACCAAATTTATGGTCTGGCCAATCAGGACGCAGGGCTGGAGTTTCATAGATGTGACGTAGTGGAGACGCGACCATGATGTGAAACTGTTTTGATAGCAATGGCGGCTCGTCGAGGAAGCAAGCGTTAACATTGATGCTGCTATTTCTTCCGTGTTGTCCAATCTACCTAATATTGTTTCATTAAAAGAACATCAGAGAACGCCTCTGAAGGCTTTTGTTGGTGGAAACGATGTTTTCGCCCTTCTCCCGACCGGATTTGGCAAGTTTTGTTTTCCGGGGCGCATCCGCGGCGGACGCGGAAGCGCCCCGGAGCGGTTAGCGGTTAGCGCGAACCATGTTAGGAGGCCTTTAGTCCTCAACGCGGTCGCCCCGGAATCGACTCTGACCCGCGGCGCTTTGCCGCCTGTCTTCCCCCCTCTTCCTGTCAGCTCACTGTCAATAAAACGCGTGCCACTAGAGCCGCAAACACATTATTATTTTTATTTTATTTTTTTTCTGCGTCGCTATCATCAGCGTCACGGGTTAGCTTCGATGTGAGTGGTTGAAATAGCACGTCAATAAAGATGACAGACAAGTGGCTTATCCAATCATATGCAAGAATTTTTAATAAGGCCCAGCCTTCTGTAAAGGCAATTCCTATGGCGGTGTCCCAGATGTATGTGAGTGGAGCTAGGCGGAGCGACATACAGCTGGCTTTTGTCAGGTTAGATTTGTGATGGTTTCAGGGCTCCTCTATCACAAGCCTGTGGTTCTAGTAAATATCTATGCCCCGAACTGGGACGATGAGATGTTTATGGGTAAAATCTTAACACTAATCCCAGATCTGAATTCACAAGAGTTGATTTCTGGCGGGGATTTAACTGTGTGATGAATCCAACACTTGACCGCTCCAGTTCTAAATCTACAAACCTTTCTAAAAAAAGCCAAGCTATTATAAGTGTTTATGGACCAGATAGGAGGTGTTGACCTCTGGTGTTGACCTTCTCTTTTTTTTCTAATGTACATCACTCATATAGCAGAATAGACTATTTTTTCATTGACCAGAACCTTCTCCCCTCTGTAAAAAAAGTTTAATATTCATCTATAGTAGAATCAGATCATGCCCCTGTATTACTTGATCTCGCATTCCCTCTCTATCAATTACAACACTCCCCCTTGAAACTAGACAGAAACCTCTTTGCTGACGAGAGCTTTTGTGAAATGGTATCCCAAAAAATAGAGGACTTTATAAATTTCAACAAAAAAGATGATATCTCTCCTTCTCTCCTGTGGGAAACATTAAAAGCGGTGATTAGGGGTGAGATCATAGCGTACTCAGCTAAAATAAACAGGATGAAAAGAATTAAGCAAGAGGAGCTTATTAAAGCAATATCTATGGTGGATGCTCAATACTCTGTCTCCCCTTCCCCCGAGCTCTACAAGAGGAAGCTGGACCTCCAAACATTATAATTTACTATCAGCTGAAAGACCAGAAAGTCTCCTATTAAAATCACGAGGGTATGTCTATGAGCACGGTGACAAGGCTGGGCGTTTATTAGCACATCAACTCAAGTGCCGCTCAGCCTCTCAACAAATCCCACAAATTCGCAAAGAAGATGGCAACCTAACTTTTGATCCAGAAGAAATTAAGGACACATTTGCCTCATTTTACTCGAATCTGTATACTTCAGAGATGACAAATAACTGCTCCGATATGGAACATTTCTTCAATAACCTCCAGGCTCCTTCTGTGTCAACAGTTCACAGGACTGAATCCGAGCTTCCATTAAACTGTAAAGAAATCATTACTGCAATAAAAGCGATGCAGAGTGGCAAGGCACCAGGCCCAGATGGATATACTATAGAGTTCTTTAAAAAGTTCTCTAATAAACTATCAACAATTCTACTTGATATGTTCAATGACTCTCTGTCCCATGGGTCACTTCCGCAGACATTGACTGAAGCATCAATTACCCTCCTACTTAAGCCAGGTAAAGATAGCAAAGAATGTGGCTCGTACCGACCCATTTCCCTCCTAAACTGTGATGTGAAGATTTTGGCCAAAGCCCTTGCCTTACGCCTTGAAACCACAATGCACGACGTGATATCTGCTGACCAAACTGGTTTTATTTCAGGCCGGCAGTCATTTACAAATATCCGTCAGCTCCTAAATGTTATCCACTCTCCTGTGTCCAGCGCGGTACCTGAAGTGGTTATCGCGCTGGACGCAGGGAAAGCTTTTGACTGGGTAGAATGGGGATATTTATTTGCATGTTTAAAGAAATTCGGATATGGCCCCAATTTTGTCTCGTGGATTAAACTTTTGTATGCCTCTCCCAAAGCCTGTGTAATCACAAATGGTAAACATTCACAGTACCTTCAGCTGTCAAGGGGCACCCGTCAGGGCTGTCCAATCAGTCCTTTGTTGTTTGCCTTGGCCATAGAGCCCCTGTCTATTATTCTCAAAACATCCCCATCTATTACTGGGATCACTAGGAGAGGTAGAGAGTTTAAGGTATCTCTTTATGCTGATGATTTGCTAATGTATGTATCTGACCCTGTTTTATGTGCTCCTCATATTATCCACACCCTGAGGAGGTTTGGCGCCCTCTCTGGGTACAACTTCTGTAAAACTGAATGTTAATGACTTGGCTCTTCAAATACAGGATGGTGCCCTGCCGTTCCATCTGTCTAAAAATGGCTTTAAATACCTGGGCATTAATATTACAAGGGATATGCAGAATCTTTACCAGGAAACCGTCTATCAGTTATTTGAGAAAATTAAATTAGATTTGAAGAAATGGAAACTACTTCACCTATCCTTGGCAGGGAAAGTGAACTGTATCAAAATGAACGTGCTCCCCAGGTTTCCTTACCTGTTTCAATGTATCCCACTTTATCTCCCCAAGTCCTTTTTTAAGTCTATTGATAAGGCTCTGATTTCATTCATATGGAACGGGAAGAGGCCTAGAATACGATTAGAACTGAGAAGCCCTTCCAAATCTATGTCACTACTACTGGGCCTCACATTTTCAAAAAATCATGTACTGGCTCCACATTCCCGATGCAGACTGGTGCCACTTTGAAGCTAGATCTTGCATCTCCACTTCTCTCAGAGCCCTGGTCACTTCCAGCCCTCCCCTCTCTTTTACACAATACACTAACAATCCTACTGTCATAAACACTCTCAAAATATGGTCTCAGCTTAGACGGAGCTTTGGGTTTAAAAACTCTCTCCATCTGGGTCCCATACACAATAATCACCTTTTCTTCCCAGCTAAGGTAGACTCTGAATTTACTACCTGGCAGAGACGTGGCATTCATAATTTTGAGGACTTGTACATAAATGGTACCTTTGGAAGCTTTGAAGATCTATCACATAAATTTGGCCTCCCTCAGTCTAGCTTATTTCGATATTTCCAAGTTCGCCACTTCCTTCAACATCATGATCCCAGCTTTCCATACATATCATCACCTTCTGGTCTAGATGATCTGTTAAAATCTCAGTTTAATTCTGAAAGACTGGTCTCCAGAATCTGTGATAGTATATCCTCTTTTAAAAATACAACACTAGATAAGATCAGAGCAGACTGGGTGGATGAGCTGGGGGAGAACTTGGAAAAGGACACTTGGGAGAACGCTTTACTAAGAGTAAACAACAGCACTTTCTGTGCCAAGCTAAACACTATACAATTTAAGGTCCTACATCGCATTCACTATTCCAAAGCAAGACTAGCTAAAATATATCCTAACACAGATGCACGCTGTGACAGGTGTCGAAACACTCCTACTGACTTAACGCATATGTTCTGGTCATGCCCAGCCCTGGCAACCTACTGGTCCACCATCTTTAAAATATTGTCAGAAGCATTGAATACTAATCTTCAACCCAACGTAGCTATGGCCATATTTGGTGCCACAGATAGAAGAGATATAACATTAAGGGAAGGCCATAGAAACATAATTGCTTTCACAACGCTGCTTGCACGTAGAAGAATTTTATTACATTGGAAATCCAAAAATCCACCCAAGGTATCTTTGTGGTTTAGTGACCTGACACACTTCATACAATTAGAGAAAATAAAATACACTCTAAGGGGGTCCAAGGACAGATTTTTCTCTGTCTGGGGTCCAATATTGACACATTTAGGTAAACTTAAAACTGTGCCTGCTTAATGATCCTCTGGCAGCCATCCTGCATTTGTATCTGCGATTTTGATCGAACCCATGTGTACCATGTCTTGTGAAGTGCACAGCCTCAGTGCTGGCGAGCCGAGATATATGCTCTTTATGTTATGTACACTCATCCGTGTGTGTTTATATATTTGGATGTATATATGTATGTAAAACTTTTTATTTATTTATTTATTTTTACTGTTCTTGTTTATTTTTGTATTACCTTCAATTATCTACTCCTGCTGGATTGGTGTCCAAAATGTTCTTGGGATGGGGGGGTTAAAATATAAATATGAGTATCGTGTCTCTTGTAATTGAAATTATATAATGTATCACTGATGCTCAATAAAAACAAAGTATAAAAAAAAAGTTTAATAGAGTTTTCCTAATTAAAAAAATTTCATCTTTAAAAGCAAGTTAAATTTTTTTCTGATAAACTTTCATCAATTTTATTCAACTTTTTAAAAAGTTAACATCCTCTCCATCCATCCATCGATTTTCTATACCCGCTTTTCCGTACAGGTGTTACGTCAAGCCTTATCCGATGGGGAAACGCGGCTAGGAGTCCCACGGGGTAGTGGGGGCTGGTGACCGTCTCCAGCAGTCAATGGGCGAGAGGCGGGGACAAGAGGGTACATCCTGGACAGGTCTCCAGTCACAGGGCTAAAATATAAGTTTTATTAAACTTCAAAAAAGTTAAATAATGCATTTTTATGAACTCATGAGTTGTGATAATTAATTGTTGAGCAATAACAGGCAAAACAGACGGATTATTGTAATGTGCGATCTGTGTTAAATTGAAATCATAGTGTTAGTCTGTCCTGCATTGTCCTGCATTGTCCAAGGTTGTGACAGGGAGCCAGTGGAGTTAATGTACAGGTATGAAGTAGATGATGTAATGATGCAAGCTGCTGTCTTTTGTACCAATTGCAGTTTATGGAGGGTTTTCTGGGGGACAAGGAGGGGAAGGGAGATGAAATTGTAAAGTCGAGAGGTGAGTGGACTGTGAACCAGTTTGGCAAAAGTGTGAAGGAAGAACTTGATGCTGCAGAGATGAAAGTTAACCAGGTGATGTTGTTGATGTGGAAAGTGAAGTAGATGATGGAGAGGCTGTCCAGGAGGGGGCCACGGCTCTGAAGCTGAAAGGTGGGAGAGATACAGGAATTGTCAGTGTATAATTCTAAAACTACCAGATTTGGTTAAAGTTGACTTTGCAAAATAAGCCAGTGAGGTAACTAATGTGGCATGACATCCACGGCCCCGGGAATATATGGGCTGTCTAGAAAGAATTTTCAGTCAAATTGATTATTTTTGCTTTGACCCCTGATCAGGGGCGGATCCAGGATTTTTCAAAGGGGGGTGCGCACCTTAGGGTCATGTCAAGACAATGTGAGGCTAAATGACCAAAGAATGCCATCTTTACTCTTTCACACTACCCTTATTATTCATCTAAGGGTTTTTGAATTAATAATCATTTTAATGGATGAACATAAGTGGAATTAGCATGATTACATTATTGTAATTAAAAAAATATTTTTAAATCAAAATGTCTCGGTTTTTACAGCATGCACAAGGTTATAAAAAGTAGTTTGAAGAAAAAATTATCCTTATCAACAATTAATCAAAAAGCGATTTTCTTTATTTCCAGAAGTGATATTTATTTAGTAAAATGAAATAAAAAGACCCAAGGACTTAATAACAGTTTGGTATGGTTCAAGTGATAAAGGATTTTTGAATATATTTTCACGAGATAAACTGTTGAGAAAAAAAAAACTTTAAAGTAAGTTAAACCAATGAACATATATGATGAAGTTAAGCCATAAGCCTATAATAGAACAGTAAGACTTGACAAAGAATATTGTTCTCTTCTACAACACCTTCTCAACTTTATGATGACGATGATAATGGGTTTACAAATGTCAACCTTCTAGGATGCTTCTGGGCAAATAATATTATGTGTGCGATATAGGCAAATATATATGATTTAAAATCACATAAATGTGCCTTTATTTAAACTATAAAGTGATCGAGTTGGTTTCTACCAACCCTTCTGTTTGATTGGACCAGAATTTCAAGAGAGATTGTTGTTGTTTTTTTGTTTGGCCTTAAAGGAAAAGTCCAGTCAAAATCAGAATTCAAACTGCTGAAAGTACTTTAAATATAAAATTATTACATACTGTTTAATAAATCATAATTTTTTTTAATTAAGAGTAATTTTCATTTGAATATGCTTTTGTGGAGGCTTCCGTGTTTGTCGAACAACAGTACTGCACCTCCCATTTTGTGACGTCACATTGTGGGATCGGCTGTTGCGCAAGTCCCAAGGCTCTATGTGTGTGTTGTGTAGAGAGTTAGGTAGGAATAAAAATAAATTAGATATAAGGGAATTATTTCAGAGATCGACTGGGGATGTAGTTTTTAGTAGTATTTTTAGTTTTCTAAGAAGAATAGGCATTATGGAGAGAATATAATAGATTAAGGTTGATCCATACTCCAAACTGGACGGCGGCGGTAATGCACCTGAAAGTTGTTTGCCAACCGCCATAAAAAAAGAGAAGAAGAAGAGGCTCTATTTGTTGTGTGTCACTGCGCGCTATTATCCAAGATGGCGACGACCAGTGCGGCAGAGAGTGATGGATTAATTAGCGACAGCGATGGGAGTTCCATGGATTTATCATAATCATCTGATGGCAATTTGGAATATATAGAAGACTTTCTTGATAGCAACCTGACTTTTGAAGAAATCCAGCCATACCAGTTTGAGGCAAGGAGACCAAAAAGGGACGATGTGAGATGAATCTGTCTGCTGCGGCAGCCGTCTCCTTATTTTTGTGTTATTCTTCTCAGTTTGTTATTCTTGCCGATGAAATATCTCGGTGTCCCTTTTTGCTTGTAAATTTCATGAGTTGTGGGTTTCAGTTTTTTGGGCTTGTTTCTGAAAGTGAAGTCACTTGTTTGGACTCTAAACTAAGTGACACTGCCGCATTACAGACACCAGCTGAAATATCCCTCCGTCTCATAATTGAAAGGTGAAAAAACTAATGTTTTTTCCACTTTTACCCGATGTATTGCAACATCACACTGCTATGCACGTGGGCATTGTTGCTTCAACAATAGCTCTCGCGAATTTCAATAGTGAGGTCCTCTCGAAATCTGAAATAATTGTTGTTGATCGCAGCTGTGTAAAACAGTTCCTATTGAATTAGCTTGTGGAGCGCAGTGCCTCTCCACTAAGAAACGTCACAGGATGTGATGTTAGGCGGCCATTATTGCCCAAATATGGGCAATAATGGCCGCCCCCAGTATCAGTGATTGCGACGACAATTTATGTTTTTATTTCTTTACTGATTAACGCTAAATTCATTAAATCACCACAAACGTATTAGTTTTAGGTATAGATAATGATCCACTGATTTTTCCTTGTTGACCGGACTTTCCCTTTAAATCGTCTCCTGTTTCACCGTCTCCTCGTGATCGCTTTGATGCCACATTGTGGTATCACTGACTAATCGCGTCACGTTGAAATAACGTGAGACCCGAGCTGCGAGCAATTCAAATTCATGCTCGGATATCCGTAGTCTCGACCGCCACGTCGGCGTCAGCGTGTTCTAGATGACAGGTACTGGCTATTATTCTTAATTCTATGAATTAATGATTTAAAATTTCAGGCTCTAAAAAATGAGGGGAAGATGGAGCGGGAGATCGACAGGCGGATTGGTGCAGCGTCTGCTGTGAAGCGGGCGCTGTACCGATCCGTTGTGGTGAAGAGAGCGCTGAGCCAAAAGGCGAAGCTCTCGATTTACCGGTCGATCTACGTTCCTACCCTCATCTATGGTCACGAGCTTTGGGTCGTGACCGAAAGAACGAGATCCCGGATACAAGCGGCTGAAATGAGTTTTCTCCGTAGTGTGTCTGGGCTCTCCCTTAGAGATAGGGTGAGGAGCTCAGTCATCCGGGGAGGACTCAGAGTAGAGCCACTGCTCCTCCACGTCGAGAGGAGCCAGTTGAGGTGGCTCGGGCATCTGGTTAGGATGCCTCCTGCACGCCTCCCTGGTGAGGTGTTCCGGGCACGTCCCACCGGGAGGAGGCCCAGGGGAAGACCCAGGACACGCTGGAGGGACTATGTCTCCCGGCTGGCCTGGGAACGCCTTGGGATTCCTCCGGAGGAGCTGGCCCAAGTGGCCGGGGAGAGGGACGTCTGGGCCTCCCTACTGAAGCTGCTGCCCCCGCGACCCGACCCCGGATAAGCGGAAGAAGACGGACAGACGGAGGCTCTAAAAAATAATTTTGGTCTCCAAAAGGGGTGTGTGCGCGCCCCCCACGCCCCCGCCTGTATCCCCCACTGCTGATCTAGAGCTATGTTCAGGGCTCTCAACTCTCAAGCATTGACCGTGTGACACACGCATTTCACTGACTTCACACGCTCAGACGCAGCACATGGCATTTGTCACGCATAAAAATAACAAAGCCCATATGGGCTGCGGATGATCCGTTCATAGCCCTGTCCATCTAGAGCTCAGTCTAAACCCCGCCTTCTACGGAGCTGTTTCCGCTTCTTTCACACCTTGTGGCCATCAGTAATTCCTGCTGCAATTCGTGTTAACAGAACAGCAGGAAGAGCGATCAGTTATAAATAATTTTGGTCTTAACCAGTGGTGAAAGTAAGCCGGTATGGTCCGGTACCGCGTACACAGGAGGTAAGGAGGGAGAGCGGCTGTCAGATAAAGCAGTTCTGCTAACCAGATGCAGTCTAAAACGCCATTTAGTCTGTTTATAAGTTTGGTTTTTATTAATTTTGCATTTTTTAACTACATGACTGTGTTTCTGTGCCTTAACGCTCTTACTGCTCCTCTTCCCTCCCTTCCCTCGGAGCCAGGTGCTTTTATCAGTGGTCACCATTCAAAACGTGAATCACTGTTTAATGTCCTCACACCCACAGCAAAATGCGCCAGTTAAACTCAATAGGAGAGTTAGTAGCTGTGTTTCATGCTCTTTTGTTTTTGTTTCGATGGGCATGCTGCCTTGCGCTTTAATTCTGGTGCGCATAATTATGTTACATGTAATTTAGGTCCGCACCTTTAAAGGTCATTTTAAGGAACTTGTAACATCAGCGGTTTTAGCTCAGACCCATCATTCCTCCTCTTCCCTCTAAAGGAGCCCTTTACAGTGTTCATTTATGCATTTTTCCCACTGTTTATCCCTTGCGTGCAGTGCACAAATGGGGGTAAAATCCGCCTACCTCAAAGCCTCAAATAGATATCATTACGTATAAATTATGCTGATACCAGACGTTACTAATACAAGTGTTTTTTTTTCAACCGTCACTTAGGAACCAGTGAGACGCAGAGCTTGAAAAGCTGCGCCTATACTCATCAATTCTGAGGTTGCAGTGTATAAAAAGTGCTATATATCCTATAGGATTCCCCATTTAAGACGATTAGTGGGCTAAAAGCGAAGCAGAAAGTCATTATTCCATCCACTCTGACCACAAACAAAAATGCACTCGGAGAACAACTTAAAACTCAGTCTTCAGCTTGCGTAATTACGCACTAGAGCACCCTGCACCATAGAGGAGATTTGTCTGGTCAGCGCGGAGACTGAGATGAGAAACCTGTCGCTGTAAAAGGTGATGATGATGATGGTAACAGGCTGGAAGTGCATGGAGCTGAAAAGAGGGAAAACATCAGCAGCTGGATCATGCATAAAGACGCAGCGTGAACCCATGTGTGCTTTAAGTGTTGCAGCTGAGGGGAAAATGTCGGACCATGTAGGCCTGATTCACCAATGAGGTTGTAGATCTACACTGATAAACAAACCCATAGATTAATGTGTAACAGTGTAATAATACAGTCAATAACTTAAAACTACTTTATTTTCTTCAGTATTTTTTATTTTTTTTAAACCAGGGAGCCAGCTTCCAGCATAATCGGCTTCTTTTTCAAAGGGGCTACGTTGTCTAATGCAAAATGCAATGATGACGTAACGCCATCAACAAAAGCATCAATTTGTGAAGGGGAAGGAAGAAAATTGCTGCCATCTGCTGTGTTTTTCTGTGATACTGAGGAAATTAAAAGGGGAACAGAATCTTTAAAGCTTAATACAGTATTGTCTGATCTACTATAATAAAGCGTTTTTGGAGTTGAGAACTCAGTTAAATTGAACTCAGAGGTTATTAAAAATGGTCAGATAGGACAGAGTTGTGAAGAAGTATGCCTAAATTCTTCGCAATCAATGCCATATGTCAGCACAAGGTCCAAAGGATGAAGGCAAGAATGCGTAGGTTTATGCACATTTTGAGTAGAATTTATTGAGTCGAGGATAGTATTAAATGTTACATTAAGATTATCACAATCACTCACAATATGAATGCTAAAATCCCCCATTATAATAACCTTGTCACTAAATCAGATATGAAGTCGGAGAACTGATCCACAAACTGAGAGTAAGGGCCTGGTGGATGATACAAAATGACAAACAGAAGTGGTTTTAGTGTGTTACAGTTTAGATTAATTGGTCTTAGACTAATTAATAAATCAGACGGAAATAGTTGAAATTGCTCCTCTTCTACATCCTGTATTTCTGGAAATGTGAAAATTTAAATAATGAGTTAACTATTTATTCTAACATAATCCTGTCGCAGCCATGTTTCTGGGACAAAATAAATCTATCACAAATCAAGTCATTAGCTAACGAAGTCTTTAAGAGAGAAACCTTATAGTAAACCACATTTAATTGATTCATTTTTGAGGATAGTTGATGGGTAGCAGTACAGAAGCTGCCGAGAGGTTTGTTAAACTACGAACCTGGGTTGTCAGAATTTCTGGGAACTAATAAATAACTAATGTAAAAGAAACATCATTATTTCAGTATGTAGTTCAGTTGTTCTTTACTTTTTATGCCACTGCAATACTCCTTTTACCTGTGTTTTCTTTTCCTGTGTTTGCATCATGTAAAGCGCTTTGCCTTGTACCTGAAAGGTGCTATACAAATAAACTTTCCTTGCCTTGTCATACAGGCCGTGGTGGACTTCGTGGTCGTGGTGGATTTGCTGGTCGAGGAGGGCGTGGTCGTGGGCGGGGTAGAGGAAGTGGTCGGCCAGCTGTAACCCGTGAACAGCTGGACAACCAACTGGATGCTTATATGTCAAAGACCAAAGGTCACCTGGACGCAGAGTTGGATGCCTACATGGCCCAGGCAGACCCAGACAGCATGGAGTAAAGGACTGAACATGAACTGTGTAGTTGAAGTCAGGGGGTGTAGTTTAGCTTTAGATTGAAACTGCTCACAAAAGGAGTGTCACCTGACCAACATTAAACTCTGCAAAGTCACCTGTCAAAAGAACCTTTTCATTGTGGAATAGTCCTAATGTCTACACACCTTGATTCATCATTGTTAGCTTTTTTTCTTTTGAGTCCAAACTGTTTAAACTTGTAAAAACTACTGGTTTGTGATCCAGGAAATGTCCCACCCTGTGAAAACCAATTTTTAATTATTTTTGAAATAATTTTACTGTTTATCTGAATAAGTTCATTGACTTATCTTAACACTTGCATTGAAAACGTTGTTTAAATTATGCATTACAGTGTAAGAGTTTTAAGAGGTTTTTTTTCCATTTTATATTTGAAAAATTATATTGTGGAACATTTATATCCTTCTACATTTGTTTCAAAATAAAAACAGTCTCTTTAGGTGTGGTAAGAGGTTTCTTTCTAAAATGTTTTCTTTCAATCACCAGTAGCTTTCTTTCTTTTGGATAGTAGTGGATATAGAGTTGCTAGAGAGAGCTTTTTAACTGTGGATTGGTGCTGAATAAATATGAACTTCAAAGGCTAAAGACACACTGACCATGACCAGTCACATCTGTTCAGGCTTTAGCTTTTAGATTAAAGAATATGCATTTTATGTGAGTTTTTAGGCCTTAAAACTTCTTGAATCTAAAATACATTTTTTTTACTAATTTTAAAAGCATTTCATTCTGTCTTTAATTTCTATGTTCATTTATGAAATAATACATTTTCCACTTTTTCACCTCCTCTGATAGGAAAGACTGTATCTAACAAGGTTTGGCTACATATACCCCGTTTACACTACCCTTTTTTAACCGTGCCGAGACCAGTCCGAGGTCAGTGACAGAGATAACTATTGAGTGTAAATGGTTCGCAAACTGAACTGAACCGTGCCAGACACAACCGGACCACGCTAAATCTAGACCAGTTCGATGAGTGGGCTCGGCCCGGTTTTTTCCTGGCTCGGTTCTCAGATAACAAACAGCGCATGAGCAGACCGTCAGATGACTAATGTTGCGGTTTCAGACATTCATAAAAATACTAGCTTCCTTACCATGCCACACTGTTTCCAGTGATGATTCTGCTTAGCAGTGTGATGAACCTCAACGTCTGTCATTGTTTCCTGTGTCTGTAAGCCCTGATTAGACGTTCGTTTCTTATCCACGTCCCAAAAGCCAACTCCGTCAAGTAAATTCACCAATGGTTGCCTTCTTCTCCTGACTCTCCGCAAAAAGCAATTATAACCAAGCATAACTTCCTGAATGTTACGGGCGCCGCCATTTTGATTTGCTTGAGTCCCTCCTTCAATCCCAGGGAGCAGTAGTACCGTAGATCGTCACTAGGAGGCAAGGAACCGTGCTAGGGTGATGTGTAAACGGTCGTCAGAACTAAGCTCGGCATGGTTAACTGATCCAAGCTCGGTCCGAGCTCGGCATGGATCGGTTTAACAAGGGTAGTGTAAATGGGGCTATAGACCAGTTCACGCGTGACGTCAGCGCTACATCCGGGTCACGGTGGTTGGCAAAAACAGTACTGTTCTCGTCTACTACTGTGAAAAAACGGGTGATTTAGAGCGTATTTTTAGTTAGTTTATTTTTGGAATCTAAACAATGTCTACGACTTGTTGTACTCCCGGTTGCACACAGAGGCATTCCAAATCGTTGGATGTACGTTTCTGTCGTTTACCGAAGGACGAAGAAAGAAGAAAGAAATGGATATTTTCAATGAAAAGAGCGCAGGCAGACACTCCCAAAGGACTGGGGGAGCCATCATACTACGACAGAATTTGCAGTCTACACTTCATCTCCGGGAAATACAACTTAATTCTGCACTAGTCATTGTTCTACTTAAATAGCGGCGAAGGGGAGGTGGCGATCGCTAGACGGGGCCTGGAGAAGCAGAGTCGATGCGCTGCAGCAGCAGCACGCCGCATCATTTTAGTTTTCTTCGTGCAATCAGTGTGCAATAATGTGCTCCAGACAGCGGCTGCATTACATCCCAGTTCACGCGCGCTAGTACGTCTGTGTTTACGCTGCAACTTCGCCGACACCCCCACCCATTTTAACAAGACATAAACACCAAAATAATCCGTAGTGAACAATGTTTTTTTTTTAACCTACCGGTGGCGGGTCTTCCTCTGCTGAGTCTGTGCCCGACTCCGCTTAAATTACACAAACATGTCTGAACATCCATCCATCCATTTTCTGACCCGCTTAATGTCCCGATATAAAATAATTGTATTCCATGCTCTCTCGTCTGTACTGGCCTGCGTGTTTATAAGGCAGTTGTATATGTCGGGGTACGGAACCCTTGGCCAGCATTTCACAGACTCGCTCCGTCCCTTCAGGCTTTTGCTGTGTGAATCTGGCAGTCTGATACCATCAACTTAGTCTTAAAACGATCTTGTGATACGTTATCTAAAGAAGAAAAATACGCGGAGAACTCGTCAGTTTCTCTGTTTGCGTCCGCCATTGTGTTCGTCTTTTGCCAACCAGTCCGGCGCGCATGCGCAAAAAACCGGGATCAAAACAATAACAATGAACTGGTCTATAGAGTTTTATCTCTTTAGCTATTTTTACCACTGTAGTAATATGGTGTAGTTTTTCCACTTCAACTACTCACCACTGGGGTGTTTTTCTTTTCTAAAATCATATCCCTGGCATGTTGAATGTTAAGTCTTTCTACACAAGGTGTCACTATAAAACAAAAGATGGCAGCAGATGATCACATCTGCTAATGTTAACCCATATAAACTTTTTGGTAATATATTCTCACAATAAGCAACAAGGAACAGTTTTGCCAACTCTTATATTTGGAATTTAGGCCTAAATAGAGCAAAACCATCCAGTTATATTGGAATGGTTTTTATTTAGATTTTTTTCTACAAATTTCAGTTATTTTTGAATTGATATTTTAGGCTGAAAGTAAGTTAACTACTAGTAGTGCACAAATTTGTAACTGTTTAAAACTACATGGACTGAACTTATATACTTAAGTGCCTTGCTCAGGGGCACATCGACATGTGACAGTGGGAATTGGACCCTACTACTCAACCCATCAAGCTACAGTTGCCCCTAGAACTAGTTGGTTCTAACAAAAAAATAAATGTGTAAAACATATTGGCTCATTGCAAAGATTCCAGTTTGAGGTACCATAGCCTAAAAGTATACTGAAATTCCCTTGCACATCTTGGCAAAGGTCAGAATGTTCCACGTGAAGCAGCTATGAGTATGTTTTCAAGTAACAGATCGTACATTAAAACTCATTTTACTTTGACAGATTATTACACATGATTAATTTTACCTTTATTTGTATTTGCCTATTTTTTATATTTTAGAATTGATATTGTTGGGAACAGAGCATTTGTTGTGCTTATTTATCGCAATGTTTGATGTTATGCTACACTGTATATAACTACTCGTTCTGGTTATTAGATTAGTAATGGGATTGAGCAAGTGACCTCTGTAGAACAATCAGTTGACTTGCAATCATAATTTGTCCTTTTGCCAAACATGTTAAAATTGTTATGCCTCCTTTTTTCTTTTTCTAATACATCAACCTTGATAAGCAAAATGTTTACTTGCCACCAAACCATGATCAACACCCAATTGCTGGGTGTTACTTAACCTGGACTAGTGGTGGTCATAATGGTATCCTGGATCAGTGTAAGAAGGTCTTTTTCTCTATGGTGACACATAAGTAATGGGGAGAAATGGGGATCAGTATTTTTAGGAAGGACATTTGGAGACCTGCTGGCCTTCCTGTAACATCTGATGGCTCTACCCACAGCTACCCCGGTAGAGTTTCGGGAAGAAAATTACGCAGTGCTGGAGGGTATTTCCGGTGGCGCCTCCGAGGCAGCGGCTAGCGTACAGCTCCGACCAACTTTCAGGCATTTTTCATAAAAAATGCCGCCGAACTCGCTATAAACCTCTCATCTACCCAGCCGATCAGTGCTTGACCGCCAGCGCCTGCTGGAGTTACGGTCATGTAGTGTTTTTGGACTTGTAACCACTACTACGCTCGATTGTTTACGCGGCTCCGGAGTACTACGGATATCAGCCCCGGGGGCCTGTGAGGCGGTGGACTCGATGAGCAGCTCACGCCGGTGGAGAGTGAAGCGGAAGCGGTGTAGCCGGCTGAAGAAACGCGGCTGCCGCGGGGGTTTAGCAGCTAAGCTAAAGGCTAACCCCCATAGACCACCGCTACCATCCATCCTGCTCTCCAACGTCCGCTCACTGGACAACAAAATAGACCATTTACAACTCCAGCTCTCTGCAAAGAGGGAGTTTAGAGACATAGCTCACATCATCAATCCCGGACAACGCCGTTAGCCTGGAGGGGCTAGCTACTTTCCGCGGCGACAGAAACATACAACTCAGCGGTAAGACCTGAGGAGGCGGACTCTGCGTTTATACCAATAACACCTGGTGTAAAAATGCTAGATTGGTCACAAGCTTTTGCTCTCCGGACATCAAGATGCTAACTGATACCTGCAGACCATTTTATCTGCCTAGAGAGTTCACTGTTTTTATCATCACAGCAGTCTATGTTCCTCTGAGCGTTAACACAAAAGAGGCTATGAGTGTTCTGTATCGGACTATCTCTGAGCTGCAATCTGCACACACAGAGGCGGTTTTCATCATTGCTAGGGATTTTAACCAGGCAAATATAAAATCTGTTCTCCCTCATTTCTACCAACACGTGGATTTTGGAGAGAACACTCTAGACTTGGTTTTACACAAATATTCAATGCCGCCCCCCACCCCCACCTCGGCTCTTCAGATCACCTTTCTGTGATGCTAATTCCTGCATACAGGCCCCTGCTGATCAGAGCTAAACCTGCAGTGAGGCAGGTGAGGGTGTGGACCGAGGGAGCAATGGAGGCGCTCCAGGACTGTTTTGAGTGCTCTGACTGGGACATGTTCAAAGCTGCAGCAACTTATGAGGACAAGATCGATGAGTACACCATGACTGTCAGCCTACATCAACAAATGCATTGAGGACGTCAGCACCACAAAGACAATCATCACCTGAGCCAACCAACGACCCTGGATTACTGAGGAGGTCCATCAAGCGCTAAAAGCACGGAACTCAGCCTTCAAGTCTGGTGACAAGGAGGCACTGAGGACAGCGAGAGCCAACTTGAACCGTGCCATCAGGCTAGCGAAGCGGAACCACAGTCAGAAAATCCAGGAGCGTTTCCATGACGCCAGCAACACCAGGAGCATGTGGAAAGGCATACGGGCAATAACAGAATACATCGGGCCCTCCCCACCGGTGGGTGAAGTTGATGCTGACTTCCTCAATGGACTAAATAACTTCTTTGGGAGGTTTGAGGCACTAAACAGCACACCAGCAGTGAAGGCTGTTTCCCATCAGGAAGAGGAGGTGCTCTGCATTGACACCGCCGACGTGTCGAAGACTCTGAGGAGAGTCAACCCGCGAAAGGCCCCAGGTCCTGACAACATACCTGGGTGGGTGCTCAAGGAGTGTGCAGGTCAGCTGGCTGGTGTCCTCACAGACATTTTTAACACCTTGTTGGACCAAGCCACAGTGCCAGGATGCTTTAAATCGGCCTCCATCATTCCGGTGCCGAAGAAACCTCAAGTCACCTGTTTTAATGACTACCGGCCTGGTGCACTGACTCCCATCATGATGAAGTGCTTTGAAAGGCTGGTAAAGGAACACATCGTTTCCAGTCTTCCCCCAACACTCGACCCGTTCTAGTGTGCCTACCGACAGAACCGCTCCACTGAGGACGCCATCTCCTCTGCTCTTCACCTGAGCCTGGCACACCTGGAGGAGAAGAACACGCACGTGCGGATGCTGTTCCTGGACTTCAGTTCAGCGTTTAACACCATCATCCCACAGTACCTGGTAGGAAAACTAGAACAACTGGACTTCAGCACACCTCTTCGCAACTGGCTGCTAGACTTCCTCACCAACAGACCTCAGTCGGTCCGGGTCGGACAGAACACCTCTGATGTCATCACCCTCAGCACGGGCTCCCCTCAGGGCTGCGTCCTGAGCCCCCTGCTATTCACTCTGATGACACACGACTGCGTCCCCAGGTTCACCACCAATCACATCGTGAAGTTTGCAGATGACACAACGGTGGTGGGCCTGATCAGAGACGACAACGATCAGGACTACAGAGAGGAGGTTGAGCAGCTGGTGGGCTGGTGCAGAGACAACAGCCTGATCCTGAACGTGGAGATCATCGTCGACTTCAGGAAGAACCGGCCGCACCATGCTCCACTGCTCATCAACAGCTCAGCTGTGGAGGTGGTCAGCAGCACCAAGCTCCTGGGGGTGCACATCACGGACAACCTCACCTGGTCTGTGAACACCACGTCACTGGTGAAGAGGGCACAGAAGCGCTTGTACTTTCTGCGGAGGATGAGGAGAGCCCACCTGCCCCCGCCCATCCTCACGACTTTCTACAGAAGCACCATAGAGAGCATTCTGACCAGCTGTCTCTCTGTGTGGTGTGGAGGTTGCAGTGCTTCCGACTGGAAGAACGTGAAGTACTACTACTACTACTTTTATGTAGTAGTAGTAGTAGCAGTAGTATCAGTAGTAGTAGTAGTAGTAGTAGTAGTAGCAGTAGTAGTATCAGTAGCAGTAGTAGTAGTGGTAGTAGTACTAATTTTTTCTGCGTTTATTTCGGAAAGGATAGGGGAACAAGACAAACTATCTGTTTTTGTAGGAAATATTTTAATGTAGGCGCAAAAAAATCATGAAATAAAGGGGAATATTGACGAAAATGCAAAAATGCTCGAAACATTGTCCCGAACAAATTGCTATAAACTATATGAGATATCAAAATAATTCTTTCACCATGAGTATCAGCAGGCTTTGGAGGACAACTGTGGTTATTTTTATGTTTGTACAAAAATCAGTGTAGGCATGGCGACGATGTAAAAAAGTGCATCATGTGGAAGGATGCAGGTCCAAAGCGTTTTCAGGATTTTGCACATGCGCTACTCCAGAACAAATTGTTCATGCGGCAACACCGTAACATTTATCGACAAAATTCCTTTTTTGTGAGTGCCAGAAGGGTTTGGACATGAATGTGTGAAAGTCTCATGCCTGTACATCAAACGGTTTAGGAGTAGCGACGATGTAGAAAAGTGCCTCATTTGGCGGGATGGAAGTTTGATACTGTTTTAGCATTTTTCCAAAACGCTACTCCCGAACAAATTGTTCCTGCGGCAAAACCGTAAAATTTATCGACAAAATTCCTTTTATGTGAGCGCAAGAAGGGTCTGGACATGAATGTGTGAAAGTCTCATGCCTGTACATAAAACGGTTTAGGAGTAGCGACGATGCGAAAATATGTGTCACTTGGGAATGTCAGGTGTGATTTTTCACCACACCTCCATAGAAAATCAATGGAGAACTTTTAGGTTTCCTGGTGCTCTGGGGTGATTTGCGAAAAATCTATAAATGCTACATCAATGAGGGTTACATTTCCAGAATCCAGACAAAAATTCCTACGTTTTGATGTATAATTTATGCGAATAGAGTGAAAATTGAGCAAGTGAGAAGAAGTTGTTCAGAGAAGGAAAATCTATAGAATCGTTAGAGTGGCCACTCTAAATGAACTCCCTAGCAACCATAGCATTCATTTCTCTGAATTTTATGAAAATGCTAAATTATTTTAAGGAGGTACTATATGAAAATGGTAGAAGATATGAAAAAGCTGAAGTAGCTGAAGATAGCTGAAGGTTATTTGAACATTTTAAAAGTTGGATGGCGTTTCTAGCTGAAAGTAGGCTGAAGCAGTAAGCTGTCAAAAAGCTGAAGAATTTGAAGGATTCTCCATTCATTTTCATTGAGAGCAAAAAACTCACAAAAAGTTAAATATTTTAAATATTATAAAAGTTATAATTACCAAAAGACATAGCAGTAATGTCGTGAACAAGCTGAACGTTTTGATATGAAAATTGTTTAAATCGGTTGAAGTATGCAGGAGTAGTTAGATGCCGAAAAACGTACGGAATAATAATCAAGACCTGAAGGAACTTAATAAGTGAGAATGCTGTATAGCATTCTCACTTGAAAAGTTAAGAAAAACAGGAAAACAATAAGTGAGAATGCTGAATCAGCATTGGTACTGTCTCCATAAAAGACATCTCATCTCAGCGCTGTGTCCCGAGCCCGTAACATCATCAGGGACACCTCACACCCCCACCATGGACTGTTCTCCCTGCTGCCTTCTGGGAAGAGGTTCCGCAGCAGCCGCTGCAGGTCCACCAGGTTCTGCAAAAGCTTTTTCCCTGTTGCCATCAGACTGTTGAACTGCTGAACTATAAACTATAAACTCTGCACAACATTCGCATATTTGCACATTTGCATCACTGCATCTCATTCTAGCATTACAAATGCTGCCGAACTCTGTTTCTAAATGCATTCTTGCACAAATGCCCTTTGCACAATCAATTCTGCACATACAAATGGTTTTTAGAAATACTCACCTGTACACTGTGATTTTTCTCCTGCATTGTTTACATTTAAACCACTGTTGCACCTCACACTGTGATTTTTTTTCTCCTGCATTGTTTAGTCTAAGTCTACTGCTCCTACTACTGCTACTACTACTTATACTACTGCTACTACTAACACCGCTACTACTACTATTACTGATACTACTACTACTGATACTACTGCTCCTGCTACTATGACTACTGCTAATACTACAACTGCTGATACAACTACTATTCTACTGATACAACTACTACTAATTCATGTTCAAATTGGTTCTTTCATTTCATTCCAGCTAGTTTTTCACTTCTGCAGGGATATTCTGCATCTTCTGCTCAAATCATTCTGCAGATTAGCATTCTCACTCGCTGTTACGCAGGAACAGTTTTTTCTAGTTAATGTTCCTATCCAGCTCCCATTTGTCATGTTTTTGAAATGCTTAGCCCACATGCAGATAAGAACGGGTGACCAGAGCACAGTTTTAAGATGTTTATTAAGAAGAAGGCAGTAAAAGAAGCAAGAATATACTATAATATAGTAGAATATAATATATATAATTGACTGTAAGAGAAGGGGAGAGAATTAATTGAAGGCAAGAACCAGGAACGTGCCGAATCATACGCTGCTTACCATGTAGCAGGAGAGACCTAACTGGGGAAGAGTAGCGCCTTGGGAACCTTGTGTACCTACTCTAGATGGTGGGGTGGTGACTGGAGGGCGGCAGATGGAGCTGGCGAGGAATCCGGAGCAAACCTCAACTGACGGGAGCGACAGATGGATTAACCAGAGTTCAGGATCCTGGAGAAGCCTGTGGAATCCGGAAGGGGGGAACCTCGAGCCCGTCTTGGTAACACCAAGGGAGTACGAGGGGGAGCGCCAGAGCAAAATCTGAGCTGATGATTCGACAGATTCAAAAATATCTTCGGAGCTTCGAGACGGGATAGTGCATCCATGCACACAAAACTGTGACAAAAACAGGAGAACCAAAGTTAGTCCAAAGCAAAGACGAAGACTTACGATCAGGAACTAAGGCTCGGACAGGGCCACGTCGTACCACGACTGGTTAAGGCTCTGGCATCTTCCGTCTGTCCGTGCTCTGCTTAAATCTTGTTCATGTCATCATCGTTCAGCTCGTTCTCGACATTACTGCTGTATCCCATAGTCATAGTTTTTTGCTCTCATTGAAATTGAATGGAGAATCCTTCAAATTCTTCAAATTTTTCAGCTTTTTGACAGCTTACTGCTTCAGCCTACTTTCAGCTAGAA